>VZQC01014537.1:471787-617940 GCA_009823505.1 Rhizomys pruinosus
AAAAAATATTTTCTGCTGGAGACCATCTGGCTTAATTTACAAATATTGAATCAGCAAAAATAAAATAATTGGGCACCTTTTTTTCTTAAAAAGCTGATTAATTTTACAGTGCAGAGTTAGGGTTTGTAAGATAGATTACCCCCAGTTATAGACGACTTATCTAAACATAGCCCACACCCCACTAGGGGCTGGGTGTCACGGTGGGAGCTTTCTGCTGTTTTTAGAAGGCAGAATTTTAAAATAACTCTGTCAAAAGTGGAAGAAGGATGGAAGGTCTTATAATACTGTGCTATCAATAGTTTGCCCATAAACAGTGAGTGCAGTTTGGTTTTGTTGTTGTTGTCTTTTTGATACAAGCTCTCTGTGTAGCCCCAGCTGCCCTGATACTCCCTATGTAGACCAGGCTGGCCTGGATCTCACAGAGATCTGCCTATCTCTGTTTCCCTAGTGGTGGATTAGAGGCATGTACCACCATTCCCAACGCATTTTAGGTTTGTTGTTGTTGTTTTTGTTGTTGTTGTAGTTGTTGTTGTTTGGTCTTTTTGAGACAGGGTCTCCCTGTAGCCCTAGCTATCCTGGAACTCACTGTGTAGACCAGGCTGGCCTTGAACTCACAAAGATACGCCTGCCTCTGCCTCCCAAGTGCTAGGATTAAAGGCGTGCACCACCATGCCCAGCTCGACAAACTAGTTTCCCCCCCCTCGTTCTTTTGATTTTATGCATACAAACCCTCCACCAATATACCAAAACTGCCTAAGTCTCAAAATAAACGGTAGCTTAATTCTAGAACCTGTTAAGGGATTTACAATATAAGAGCACAGTTGTTTTCAGATCACGAGGAACATAACATTAATGTTGTTTAGTTTGCCTTACAACTAGGTACTTGGTGCTAACATCCACAGATGAGGAATACCATTCATCCTTTGTTTTTCTGGGACTGATCTTTACTCAACATTATATCTTCTAGTTCCATCCATTTACCTGCAAAGTTCATGATGTCATCTTTACTGCTGCATAGAACTCCATTGTGTACATGTAACATTTTCTCTGTCCACTCGTCAGTTGAGGGGCACTTGGGTTGGTTCCACCTCTTCACTAATATCTTCTAACCTCTCATTTCAGACCATCCAAGCTCTCATGTCATAAACACTGAAGTACCCACCCATCTAAGTGCTTCCCTGTACAACCTGGCTTCGTGGATCTCAGATTTTTTTTTCCATCTGTAAAATGGAGCAGATAGCAAGCATTCCCAGCCATTATTGTTTGTATCCCCTGAGCAGGTTAGGACTGTGCAGGCTAATTCTCCCAGGACATTTCTGTCAGGCGGTTGGTTGGCTTTGACGGGCAATGCTTGGAAGGCTCTTCCTCGAGGGTGGAGGCAAGGTGGCATTCCTGGCAGCCAGTGGATGTGGCCTGCCAGATCCTCCAGCTCCACCTAGCAGTGTTCCAGTTTCCAATGTCAAATAAACCTGCTGACTTCATCAGAGAGGAAGCCTGGGAAGATAAGCAACAGGCCTGTGTATAAACAAGGGCAGGGGCTCCAGGAGGAGGGGGTATGGCTCAGAGCCAGGGAAGAGACTCAAGTTGAAGGGGCTGCAGGTGGCTGACAACTCTCAGAGTGCGTGGCCCAGTGGGTAGGTGTTAAGTAACAATGTACTGGCCTCAGGAGCTAGGCAGCCCGTGTGTAATACAGCCTGGTCCGCAGGGAAAGTGTGCTGGCCATAGCTGAGTAGATGTCCAGCCTTGTATATCAAAGAACAACAGGCAAAAGCTTATACACGGGATATATGACCAGATGGCAGGGCAAAGCCTGGCTCATGAGAGCTCCAGGCCTCTGGAGCGTGTGGTGCTGATCTGCTTGGTCACTCACAGCACATCGAAGCCTCGGCCCAGCTGTGCACACACTAGGCCAATGGCAGGTGGGGCTCATCATGCTGCAGAGACCCAGGTGCAGGAAAGGTTCCAGGACAGCCAGGCCTCTGCAGCACAGAAAGGGAGATGTGGCTGAGGCAGGTGATTAGGTGCTTCCCAGGCATACATTTGGCCTGGGGGAAGGTGCACCTGCCAGGGGAGAGGTGAGCCAGGTGGCTGGGAAGCCATCTGGGGGGCGAGGAGTGCACCCTGAAACGGAGACCAGCCTCTCAGGACTGATCCAGGTCATGTGAGCATTTTCAAGGTTCTGTCAGCTGCTGTGCCACCTGCCTTAACACCCAGCAACTGATGGGCCCCAAGGGGCCCAGCACACAGCAGGAGCCTGGCAGCTGCCCTGAATCCAGCTGCCTCTTTCCACAGCTTGAGGGCCTGATACCTCCAATACAATCCACCTCAGCTATGCAGTATGTCCTCCTGACACACGCCTCTCATTAGGTTGCCCTCCCCCAGGCAGAGGTGTGGAGTCCTGCACAGCATAGCCCCTACGCAGTCAGTCCTGAACTGCAAACATCCAGGCTGGCACGCCAGTATACTAGTTGGCCAGGGCCACCACTGAGCCACCAGCTGAAACACCTGGCCCTCTCTCTTGGTTCTACTTCATGGAGGCAAGAAGCCGAAGACAAAGATCCAGCCAGGCTGGTGTCTCCCGAGGCCTACACATGATCATTCTAGTGCTTCTTGTGATTACTCTCCCACGTCAAGGTCCAGGCATCTGTGTCCACATTTCCCATTCTAATAAGGACACCAGTCAGAATGGATTAAACCCACTCTAATGGCCTCATTCGTGTGTGTGTGTGTGTGCCTATGCTCATAGATGTGCAGGTTTTCAAATGTGCACAGGTAGGTTTGAAAGCCAGATGACCACCTTTGCCATCTGTGGACTAAGCTATCTTCTGAGCCCCTTAAAGGCCTCATTTAACACCTTTAAAGTCCCTGTCTCCAAATAAGTCACTATCTACCTGAAGCTTGTGAAGGTGAATTTGAGGGTACACACTTCAGCCCACAGCAACCACCTAGCCACCCTGGACCCTCACCAGTGAGCTGGCTGTGAGTCCACTCATGAAGAGGAGCGAAGTCCCATCATGCCAGGGTGGCATTTAGGACTCATGAGTGTTTTGTGACTTATGTGGCTGTCTCCCTAAATGGAGCTCCTGAAGGGCTGAAGCTGAGGTGAGTCTCCTCTGAGCCCCATCTGGCCTCAGGATTCTATGGCCAATGTGGGGCCTTTATAGGACTCTGCATAATTAAATGTGAAGGGCAGGACCCCAACTGCAGGAAGGCCAGATAAAAAGGCACCGGCAGGAGTGTGGCATTCCAGAGCCCCTACAGCAGCAACACCACCTAGCAATGACACGAGGTTTCCAAACAAGTTTTGGGTCCACATTCTCCAAGCCTCATTGTGAGAGCTGTGGGAGGAAGGGACAGGGGCAGCCCTTGCCTGTCTGCCCACTGAGCTAGATCAGGTCCAGCTTGCCCCAGGGCGGGGCAGGACTCTACCAGGGGCCAAGGGATGCTGCAGAGCTCTCCTGGAGCCTGGAATTGGGCTGGGCTCCCAGAAAGCAATGATTCATAGCTGTTCCTGCCCTGTAGATGGTCACAGGGAATGAGCAGGACCAGACCTGTACCTTAGCCGCCTGTTGCCAGGCACAGCAGTGAAGCAGGGTAGACTTGACCAGCTCTGCCACGGCCTCCAGTGCTACGAGAGCTGACAGAGAGGGCAGGTGGCTCCAGCCATCCTGGAGCCAGATCCTGGTATAAAGCTTGACTTTGTCACATCAGAGCCCTAAAGTCTTGGAATTCTCTAAGCAGACTCCTGTTGAAAAGATGTGGATAGATGGGGCTGGAGTGATGGCTCCGCAGTTAAGAGCACTGGCCGCTCTTGCGGAGGACCGGGGTTCAATTTCCAACACCCACATGGTGCCTAACAAGCTCTAAAACTGCAGTTCCAGGGGAATTTGACACTTTCTTCTGACCACCCCAGGCACTGAACTTACAGGTGAACTTACACAAATGTAGACAATCACTCAATACGCATAAAAATAATTAGGCCAGAAATTTAAAGAAAGGAAAATATGTGCATGGATGTAACCATTTAACCAGCATTTGAAATAGAATACTCATATTTTATGCAGAGACACTAGGAGTCAGCTGGGAGGAAGCCCTCCTTCCTCTCCCTCCTCCCTTCTCTCCTCCCCCTCCTCCTCCAGCTAACCTCCCCTGCCCTCTGGGGCCACCCTGCAGGCCTCTCCCCAGTTGACAGAAGACCAGGATCCAAGAGGGTACTGATGCCCAAGGTCACATCCCTCGTGGGTGCAACCCGCCAGTCCCAAGGCCCCGCGCCGTCCGCGCACCACCACCAGGGCGGCTTTTCTGCGCCGCCTGGACCCCGCCAGTCATTGCAGCCCAGACCTAGCGCCCAGGCGGGGCGAGAGCCACAGTCCCGGGACGCACAGCGCAGCAGCCCCGCTTGCAGACCCCTAGGCCCCCAGGCACCCCTCTCTGAGCCCTCGGCCCTCCCCAGGACCCCTTTGCGCCCCTCCACCTAACTCTGCCCTAGACCCTTTGCTCCAGACCCTCCAGTCCTCACCGGGTCCTCTCCTCCGGGTCCCCGCCGCCCGCCGCCCTGCGTAAGGGGTGACGCAGCGCCGCCTCCCGCTCCCGCCTCCCCGCGCCGCTGCCGGGCCGACTGCAGGGGCCGCTAACGGTCCCGCGCCCCCCGGCGTCCGCGCGCCCTGCGCCCGGCGGACGAAGCCGCGCCGGCGGCGATGGGCGCGAAGGGGGCGGCGGAGCCGCTGCAATCGTTGCTGTGGGTGAAGCGGCAGCGCTGTGCCGTCAGCTTGGAGCCCGCGCGGGCGCTGCTGAGCTGGTGGCGGATCCCGGAGACCGGGCCCCGCACGCCTGGCGCGGGTGAGTGACACCGTCCCGGGCTGATGGGGTCTGGCGCTGCATCCACCCGGCCTGCGCCGCAGAGCGGAGAGGCTGGGAGTGCGGGGACTCGCCGAGCCAGGAGGCCGGGGTTCTAGAGGGGAGGAGGCCAGGAGTCCTGGAGGGAGGAGGCCGGGATTCCGGAGGGGAGGAGGCCAGGGGTTCCAGAGGGGAGGAGGCCAGGATTCCGGAGGGGAGGAGGCCAGGGGTTCCAGAGGGGAGGAGGCCAGGGGTTCCGGAGTGGAGGAGGTGGAGGACCAGTAGGGAAGAGGCCAGAGTTCCGGGAGGCGGGGAGGCGGAGAGGCCAGGGGTCCCGGAGGGGAGGCGGCCATCCAGAGGGAAAGAGGTCAGGGGCACAGGGAGAGGTGGCTGGGCCCGAGAGTCACCGGGGGAGGGCTGCTCAGAGGCAAATCGCCAGGATTAGGCAGATGCTGAGGGGCCAGACTCTGCTTGGAACTGGGATGACAAAAGAGCCTCTCGAGATGCTGGAGGGGTGGAGAAGGTCAGGCGAAGGCCGCGAGACCCCAGGAGAGGTCTGCTGCTGGAGCTGTGACCGGACTGAATGTCACACCTGGACAGGACTGATTTTCAGATGTCCTCTCTTATCTCACCCCCCCCCAAATCTCTTTCACAGAGATCCCAAAAGCAGGGCGCTGGGGCAGGTAGGTTTCCTGTGCTTAGGCAGTTAAGAAAAGAGTTTTAACTTTCTGTGGAAGTAAGCACCCTGCTTTGAGTGGGAGTTGACCACAAGCCCCTCTGAGGCCCTCGGGTAACTGATAAACACAGAAAGATGCACCCCATCCTGAAAGCCTGTGCAGTGGCCAGGCTGGGACAGAGACACCAAGGCCACCTTCTGTGCTGGCTCTTCTGCAGAACTGTCTGGTGACTTAGGGCTTGGCAGAGGCTTATAAAGATGTCATTCAGTCCTTGCAAGGAGAAGGATTATAGAAGATTGTGTGTGGATACAAGTAGGGGTACCCAGGGCCAGCCCCTTGGGTGTGTTCAGTTTCATTTATTGCTTTTTAGATTTTTAAAATTTTATGTGTATAAGTATATTGCCTTTTGCCTGGTATGATGGTGCATTCCTTTAATCCCAGCACTCCTGAGGCTGAGGCAGGCAGATTTCTGTGAGTTCAAGGCCAGCCTGGTCTACATAGTGAGTTCCAGGACAGCTGGGAGTACAGGAAGACCATGTCTCAAAAAGACCCCCCCCCAAAAAAGTATATTGCCTACATGCATGTAAGTGCACCCTCGTCCTGCAGTGCTGGGGGAGGCTAGATAAAGGTGTCAGATCCCCTGCAACTGGAGTTACCAATAGTTGTTAACCACCATGTAGGTGCTAAGAACCTAACCTGGGTCCTCTGTAAGAGCAGCCAGTGCTCTTCACCACGGAACCATCTCTCCAGCCCCCTCATTCGTTGCTTTTTGTTTTTATTTTTATCTTTTTGAGATACAGTCTCCCTATGTGGTCCAGGCCAGCCTCAAAATGGGATTACAGACATGTGCCACCAACCTAACCCTAACCCAGCTCTACTCCCCACCCCTTTCTGCTGGGCATGATGGAATCCAGGACCTGGAGCATGTTAAGCATAGGCTCTACCACTAAGTTTTTATTAAGCGCCTGATGGGGCTGGGCCACCTTAGCCCAGCCTAGCACGTGTGATGGAATGGAACCTTTTCCATTAAAGGAGGCACAGAGGAACAGATAGAGACAAGTGTGTCTGATATATTTGGACCCTGAGAAGAGCCTCTTAAGGTAGGCATCTGGGTTAAACCATGGAGGCATGGTCACTGTCCAATACAGGGTGGGTTGAGTAGTCCACATCTACATGATGACATTTGACCCAAAAGGTCTGGAGAGACTGGTGCAGGCAGGAAGAACAGTGGGGGCAAGGGCCCCAAGATGCCAAGAGACCAGTGCGGCAGGAGTGGAGCAGGTGGGAATGCAGTAGGAAAATGGGGCCTAGTACTGCTACAGCCTGTCAGGCTGAGGGGGCTCCCTGGAGGGTTGTATCCAGCTTAATTTTTAAAATGTATTTTATTATTTTTATTTTATATGTATGAGTATATTACGTACATGCATATATGTGTACCTGTGTCATGCAATGTCCTCAGAAGAGGATGTTGGATTCCCCTGGAACTGGAGTTATGGACAGGTTGTTAGCTGCCATGTGGGTGCTGGGAACTAAACCCAAGTCTTCTTACAAGAGCAGTCAGTGCTCTTAACCACTGAGCCAACTCTCTAGCCCTCCAGCTTAAATTTTTTTAAATATTTTATTATTTTTATTTTTATGTGTGTGAGTATATTGCCTGAATGTATGTAAGTGCACCTGTATCATGTAATGCCCATGGAGGTCAGAAGAAGGCATCAGATCCCCTGGAACTTGAGTTGCAGGTGGTTGTTAGCTGCCATGTGGGTGCTGGGAATTGAACCTGGGTCCTCTGCAAGAGCAGCCTGTGCTCTTAACCACTGAGCCAGCTCTCCATCCCCCAGCTTAAATTTTTAAAATGACCTTGTTACCTCTTCAAGGAAGACAGGCAGAGGGAAGACAGAGCAGAGCAGGAGACAGGCGGTTGGCCCGGTCTAGGGGTGGCAAGAAGGCAAGCCTGGATTTTCTTCTAAGAATTTTGAATTATTGGGGGGTGGGAGTGATGGCAGTCAGAACTCTAGTGGATATTCTGAGTTGGGGTTGGCATTCTTTCTTTCTTTCTTTCTTTTTTTTTTTTTTTTTTTTTTTGTTTGTCTTCTTTGAGAACTAGCGGTCTCACCTATAGCCCCAGCTGGCCTAGAACTCACTCTGTAGACCAGGCTGGCCTTGAACTCACAGAGATCCTCCTGCCTCTGCCTCCCGAGTGCTAGGATTAAAGGCGTGCACCACAATGCCCGGCTCATTCATTTTTAATTCTAGTTATGGAACCAGGGCCTTAATGTTGGGCAAACACCAGGAGCTACACCCCAACTTGGAAAGGCTTTTCAGTGCCCTGCAGGTAGTTGAGTCCTGTAGGCGCTTTGATGCTGTGTTATGTAGCTCTGAGGACTGAGCTGAATGTAGGTAGGGCTGAGGTGGCCTCAGACTGATGACCCTTACCTAGTGTCTAGCCTGGGGATCAAAGCACCTTTGTCCTCAGAGAGCCTGCCTGTGGCTTTGGCTGAGGGGCTAAGATCTGATTATTTGAGTTCAACCGGCCCAGCCAGGGTTTGAGGTTGAGTGGAGTCGGTACCAGCAACTGTGCTTGTAACCAAGAGCCAGAACTGCCTCCCTCAGGCCTGAGAGGGCCTGGGGACGTGGACAGACCCCCACCTTCATGGGGTTGGAGTGGCGTGTGGGTCATGGCCTGTTGTCAGGGTTGGCACAGTTGTCCAGCTGCTATTATGGTTTCTGGTTGCCACTTTCCAGGTTTGGTTTGCGGGCAGTGCCTACGTTTAGTCAGCTTGTTTTTGCAGGAGGATGGCTTCCACAGCTGTCCGGCCCTTTGGGGGTGGTTGTTGCATCATCCTATGAAGCCTGCAGGTGCTTTTGTGTTAGTCCAAAGCTACCCAACTGGCAGGCCGAGAGCCCAGTGCCTCCCAAAGAGGGCTTGCTGTGAGGGCTGCCCCACGAGGCAGCTGGTTCACTCTTCTATCCCAGGTGTTCTCTGCCTCCATGTGAAAGCAAAGCAAGCTGGCGAACGGTAGCTTAGGAGGAGGAGGAAGCTAGGTGGCACTGCCCCATGTTCAGCCCCCACATTAGATTAAGTCTGCAGGGCCAGGTGGGCCGGCTATAAGCTGTTCACAAGACGTTTCATCCAGTTAACCAGTGGCATTTACAGCTCTGCCACACCCCGGGTGTGTTCAGAAACACCAGGATTGACTGGGTTGGAAACCATGGGTGGAGGATGGTGCAGGAGGACTTGTGAGAGGCCAGCAGCCCTGGAACTCCAGGACAGGAGGCCAGTAGGGACATCGTGTGCCCTGCTAGGTGAGGACTGGCCACCTGGGTATTTCATCCACTCTCATTCTCTCCTGCTTTAGACACGAAAACTGGAAGGTCCCTGGTGTGCAGCAGGAAGGTCCCTGGTGTGCAGCAGGAACTCGCTCTAAACCCAGGCTTAGCCCTAACTGAGGGTGTCACTCTCCCTGTGGGAGTGGCTGAGCCCAACCAGAGATAAGGACTCAGTCTTGAGGAGGAAGCTGAGCCAACAAGTGCTTCTCTGTGCCTAAGCCTCAGCGGAAGTGGGGAAGATGAAAAACAGGAAACTGATGGTGGGGGACTTCTCTAAGTGTCACTGGTCGAACTTGAGACAGTCCAAAGTGATGTCTGGACTGCTGTGCCTGGCTACATTGAGGCACACTGAGAGAGACTGCATTTGTTCTTTAAGAATATAGCCTGGGTGGTTTGTGTCTGTGTGTCCTCAACACTCCACACCAAAAACCTGGCCAAATATAAGCAAGCTTACAAAAATAAATCACAGGCTTGAGGTATAACTCACCTGTAGCATTTGCCTAGAGCACGCCAGGCCCTTGGATGGGTCACCAGCACTCCATCTCCCCAAATCATACTGATTTAATAAAACCTAGAAAGCAGAAAAAATTATTATTATATTGGTATATAAATACATAAAAGAAAAGTGAAAGAAATACCCATAGAATGTTTTCCATTACCTTTGTGAAACATGGCAGCTTGACTGAGGTCTAATTGCTGCAGTAAAATCCTCATATTTTGCCGGGCATGGTGGCGCACACCTTTGATCCTAGCACTTGGGAGGCAGAGGCAGGCGAATCTTTGTGAGTTCAAGGCCAGCCTGGTCTACAGAGTGAGTTCCAGGCCAGCTGGGGCTACATGGAGACCCTGTCTCAAAAAGACGCCCGCCCAAAAAAATCCTCATATTTTAAGAGCACAGTTTCATGAGTTTTGATAACTATACAGATAGGACACAGAGTCACACCCCAGAACCTCCAATTGCATTTGGAGGGCAGATCTCTATCCTGCCTTCTCCAAGGAACAGGTTTCACTCCACGGGTGCTTCATAGAAACAGCCGCATGGCCCAAACTCTCTGTACCTCATAGTTCCGTCTCTCCTTACTGGGTTTAAGTGCCATGTGCAGGAGGTTAATTCTTTAAGATTGAAGTAGTGCTGCGGGGTGTGTGTGTGTATACTCAGTAATGTACCTGTTCACCTGCTGATGGGTTTTTGGACTCTTTCCAATCTTCCACTGTGTAAGGAAGCATTCTGGGATCCTTTGAGAGCATCTCCTTTTGTTTTCCTTGGATCTTTAAAGTAGAAAGCTGAATCACAGGAAAAGAAATATTTGAAGATATGACTTTTATTTATTTCAATTTTATTTTTTTATTTTATGTGTATGAGTGCTTTGCTTGCCTGAATATAAGTGTATCAGTGTTAAGTAATGCCTACAGAGGCCAGAAGAAGGTGTCAAATCCCCTGGAACTGGAGTTAGAGACAGCTGCTCTGAGGGTGCTGGGAGCTGAACCCAAGTTCTCTGCAAGAGCAGCCAGTGCTCTTAACCACGGAGCCATCTCTCCATCCCCTATATATTGTATTTTATTACATGAAAAAATCACTAGTACCTTTTTGTGGCTGTTTTGAGATAGAATCTTACTCTGTAGCTCAGGCTGGCCTGGAGTTTACTACATAGCCAAGGTTGGCCTCAAACTAACTAGTCCTGCCTCAGCCTCCCAAATGCTGAGATTATAGGAATGAACCATACCGGGCTCTTACATACCTTTGTTATTGGTTAGTTGCAGTTTCTTAAACTCAAAATCAGATGGATTACAGATGTTTATGTAAATGCTGGGCATGGTGGCCCACGCCTTTGATCACAGCACTTGGGAGACAGAGGCAGGAGGATCTCTGTGAGTTCAAGGCCAGCCTGGTCTACAGAGTGAGTATTAGGCCAGCTGGGGCTACAGGGAGACCCGGTCTCCAAAAGACCAAAAACAAAATCAACAACCCCTCCACCCAAAAAAATCCCAGCCCTTGAGAAGCGGAGGCAGGAGGACAGGAGATGAGCTCATAGCCAGCCTGGGCTGTAGGGAGACCTATCAGAGCAACGGGAGTAAACGGAAGGAGGGGTGTTAGAGAGAGACGGGGGGGGGGGGTCAATGAGAGATTGATGGATAACAGATGATGGACGGATGGCCAATCTACAGATAACAGATGGTAGACAGATAGATGTTAGATAATAGATTTCTGGATAGAAAATAGATGATAGATCAATGCATGGATATGTATAGACTCTGAATTGAGGCCAGGCCTAGGGCCTCATGCGTCCCCAGCATCTGCTTTGCACTTCACATCCCAAATTCCATTTTTGACCATCTATCCTAAGGGAATTAGAACAGCAGTTTGTAAGAAACATTCTACTTTTGAAGCTACCTTTTATACTCCTGATCTCTTGACTTTACAGTCCTTGCCCATCACCCCCACCACCCCCACCCCCCGGCAGTTTATAAACCCAGCATCTTCTATTCTGATGCTTCTTGTTGACAGCTGCCATCTTTTCTCAGCTCTGTCTTGCTTTGCTGTGTGCACCCACAGAGGGACTTTCAGCTTCCCAGACTTTCTGAGGAAGACCAGCAGAACTCCAACCTACCCTGCTGGTTTACGTCTGTTCCCACAGCTCCTGGGGAAGCCAGCATCTCCTGCAGTACAGGGGATGGTGAGACAGCTTCCTCCATGACAGCTCCCTCTGGTTTCACACCTCCTCTCCGCTCCCTCTGGTCTCACACCTCCTCTCCATTCCCTCTGCTCTCACACCTCCTCTTGGCTCCCTCTGGTCTCACACCTCCTCTCCGCTCCCTCTGGTCTCACACCTCCTCTCTACTCCCTCTGGTCTCACACCTCCTCTCGGCTCCCTCTGGTCTCACACCTCCTCTCTGCTCCCTCTGGTCTCACACCTCTTCTCTGCTCCCTCTGGTCTCACACCTCCTCTCCGCTCCCTCTGGTCTCACACCTCCTCTCGGCTCCCTCTGCTCTCACACCTCCTCTCCGCTCCCTCTGGTCTCACACCTCCTCTCCGCTCCCTCTGGTCTCACACCTCCTCTCTGCTCCCTCTGGTCTCACACCTCCTCTCCAGTCCCTCTGGTCTCACACCTCCTCTCCAGTCCCTCTGGTCTCACACCTCCTCTCCACTCGCTCTGGTCTCACACCTCCTCTTCGCTCCCTCTGGTCTCACACCTCCTCTCGGCTCCCTCTGGTCTCACACCTCCTCTCCGCTCCCTCTGGTCTCACACCTCCTCTCGGCTCCCTCTGGTCTCACACCTCCTCTCGGCTCCCTCTGGTCTCACACCTCCTCTTGGCTCCCTCTGGTCTCACACCTCCTCTCCACTCCCTCTGGTCTCACACCTCCTCTCCACTCCCATCAAGCTCAGTTCTGATCTTTTAGCCTCAGACTGGTGTTGCCCAGAGTTAAGGGTCTGTTGCCTTCCTGCCTCTGGCCTTGGCCCCTGTGTTCACTGCTCCCTCTCCTTACAACATTCTTCTGACCATTAAATCCCAGGTATCAAGATGGGAAATTTGGAACAGTGCACCCAGCCTAGCCTGCCAGCCTGTCAGTGTTCCACTGGAGGCTCACACTCCTGATAAAGCATAGCTCCCACCGTCCATGGTGGTGCTCTGCACTCTGCTCCATGGCCTCACAGGTTTCCTATGTTGTTGGTTCACAGGCTTGGCCCTGACCTTTCCTCACCTCCTACACCTGCTCCCCAGCGCAGATGAGCCATGGCGATGTCCTGGGCCCTGGCCTCACTGCGGCCCTTTCCACCCAAGGTGTGTTCCCATCTCCTCTCGCCATCCTTAGCTGGGTCCAGACATGTCCTTCTGGATCAGAGTGCCCCTTGCCCTTCACTGGTCTTTTTCCTTTGATTGTTTGGATTCATTCATTTACACACCTCTACTAGGTATTCCTTCTGTTCTGCCCTTTTATTTTATTTATTTTATTCATTATTTATTTTTATCTTATATGCATAAGTGTTTTGCCTCCATGTATGTAAAGGCACCACATGTGTGCAATACCCTCAGAGGCCTCATATTTTTTTAAGATTTACTTCTCAGGGCTGGAAAAACAGTTCAGCAGTTGAGAGCACTGGCTGCTCTTGCAGAGGACTGGGTTCAGTTCCCAGCACCCAGATGGCAGCTAACCATCCATAACTCCAGTTCCAAGGAATCTGACACCTTCTTCTGACCTCTGTGGGCAAAGCATGACATGGGTGAACTTACATAAATTTAGGCAATACGCTCATACACATACAAATAATAAATAAAATATTCTAAAAGATTTACTTCTATTTTTAATTAATGTGTATGTTTGTGTATGTGTATGTGTGTGCAGGTACCCCTGGAGGCCAGAAGAGGGTGTGATCCACTGGAGCTAGAGTTACAGGTGGCTCTGAGCCACCTGATGTTGTGGGTGCTGGGAGCTCAGCTCTGGTCCTCTGCAAGGCCAGCAGGCACTCTTAACTATGGAGCCATCTGTCCAGCCCATCGTATCTCTCTCCTCTCCCTGCCTTCTCTCTGGTGCAGACTCCTTGCCACAGTCTGCTCTCACCGGTCTTCTCACTCTGTACAGGCTTTCCCATCCACTGAGTGGGTGTTTGAAGGACAGGGTCTGAAGGATGGCTCATTGTTCTTTCTCAGCAGTGGGGTTAGACTTCAGGCTATCTGTCCAGCCCCTGGTTCTGTCTTCCAGTACCCTGTCAGCAGGACAGAAAGCAGGCATCATGCATGAGAGACAGGAGAGGAAGGTGCTGGGTACTGTGTAGATGCCTTGGAGTGTGAGGAGGCTGCAGAGCTTGTACAAACCCCCAACAACCCTGGCATGAAGGGTATTTGTGTAAAGTGCTGCCTCCCAGATATCTACCTAATGGGCTGTGTAGGATTCATTCATCCTCCTTTATGGGGTCAAAAACAACAGAAATGGTCAAATTACACAAAGTTGATGGCCTGCAGGTTTTCTCTGAATATCTCTCCAGGAAATAAATAGCAATTATGTCTCCCTAGGTCAGAAACAGTCTCATTCCAGAACAGTCCACTGACTACTGGGAGACCTTTGGATCACAGGCCTCTGCTTCCCAGACAAAGGTCAGGAGACTGTGCTCTGCCTGCGCTGTGGGTGTTGCCATGACTGTGCAGAGATGATGTGGTCTAGCAACACGCGGTCATAAACTGTGTGATCATTCTGACTGGGTTTCAAGCTTAACTTTTAAAGATTTTTTGGTTTGGGGTTTTTTTTTTGTTTTTTTTTTTGTTTGTTTGTTTGTTTTGGTCTTTTTGAGACAGGGTCTCCCTGTAGCTCTGGTTGTCCTGGAACTCACTGTGTAGACCAGGCTGGCCTTGAACTCACAAAGATCCACCTGCCTCTGCCTCCCAAACACTGGGATTAAAGGTGTGCGCCACCACCCAGCTCAAGCTTAACTTTTTTTTTTTTTTTTTTTTTTTTTNCATGCAGACAGAACATTCATACATATACAGAATAAATAAAAAAAAATTTTTTTTTTGGTCTTTTCGAGACAGGGTCTCCCTGTAGTCCCAGCTGTCCTGGAACTCACTCTGTAGACCAGGCTGGCCTTGAACTCACAAAGATCCACCTGCCTCTGCCTCCCAAGTGCTAGGATTAAAGGCGTGCGCCACCACGCCCGGCATCAAGCTTAACTTTTATTACTCTAAAATAGGTCAGAAATTATATGGTGGCGCATGCCTGTAATCACAGCATTCAGGAGGCTAAGGCAGTAGGATTGACAGTGTCAGGCCACCTGGTCCACATTGGGAGACCCTGTCTCAAATAAAAATAAAAATACAATGATTCTTTAAGGCAAGCATTGTTTGAGAGGAAGTAACAAGTATCTCGGACTTCATGAGCCATCCAGTTACTCAGCCCTGCTTTTTGAGTGTACAAGTGACCACAGACTCTATGTTGACAAATTGTCATGGCTGTATGCCAATAAAGCTTTATTTACAAAGGCAGGCAGCTGCCTGGATTTGGGCTGCTGTTGTAGGCTACCATTTCCTGCTCTAAGTCATTTTTACTGAAGAAAGAATAATAGTGTGATGTTTTATAAAAGCAAATCCAGATGGCTAAAACCACTTTGACTTAATTTTTTTTATGTTATGAATGTACTGTCTGCATGCAAGTTTGTGCACCTGTGTCGTGCAATGCACCACTTCGACTTAAAAGAATCTGGTCATCCTGAAAAGTTGCTGCTTGCATTTGGGGAACATGCCCACTTGAGGTTCCCACTTACCCATGGCTGTGTCTAAAAAAAGAAAGCCCACAGGGCCAGGACAATCAACCCCACTGAGGAGCAACACCTGCATTCATGAAGCCTTAAGCCTCATTTTACACCTGTTAATATTTCTCAGGCCAGTTTCATACACATCTATCTACACCAAATGAAATTGGAACTCAAGGCTCAAAGGTCTCTCCTCTTAAGGTCCCGAAGACAAACCAGAGTTTGATTCTACCACAGTTCACCTGCTGGGAACCAGTGAATGTATTAAGCTTGCTTACAGAGCTTGATGAGGAGTTATGGGAGAAGCATGGGTGACCCTGCCGTGGAAATGCATGCATGACTACTACCTCATGGCTGTCTAGGTGAATCCCCTACATATTGTGGCCACTCCCAGAGTCCATGTGCCATTAGAGCAAAATTGTATGCAAACTGTTGTGAGGAATAGCTGGAGTCTCAGGTAAGCCCTCTCTACCTTCTCCTCCTCCTCCCTGGGAATATCCTCACCCACAGGCCTGTTCCCGACTGACTGTTAAAGGCAAGCACGGCTGATCTCAATATGGTGGCTGTTTTGCTGAGTTGATAGTGCTGTACGTTGCTGGGCTCTTGGGAAGACAGATGTTTTGGTGTGTGTTTCAGAGGCTCCTGGAAAGGCTATCTCACCACCATCGTGGGGAGTGTTCTTGTGGCTTGATGGCAGTGTTGAGTTCCATGCTATCTGGTATCCAGATCACTTGTTCTGTCTGTTGTTGAAGTGTTGACATGTAGTTATAAATCATTTTCTCTGGTCAGTCCTATCAGTTCCCACCTTACATACTTTGTGTTTGGATGCACACATGGAGACCTAAAGTAAGTATCTCGAGGCACTGGTCCTTTGTGCTAGGCCAGTGCCCCGCCACCCTGTCTCTGGTGATGGCCTTTGGTCTGAAGTCTCCTTTATCAGTTGGCCATTCCTGCTTTTTCTTGATGAATGTTCACATGATTTGCTTTTTCTAGCCTTCCTTATAACAAGCTTGCTTACATCTTGCACTTGGCAGTGCATAACTGCTGGCTTGGTGGGAGCAGGTGGGAGGAGAGCTGGCCTTTTCAGTGGCATGTGGCTGGGGTGGGTGTTATTTCTTTTCAGTGGCATGTGGCCGGGGTGGGTGTTACTTCTTTTCAGTGGCATGTGGCCGGGGTGGGTGTTACTTCTTTTCAGTGGCATGTGGCCGGGGTGGGTGTTACTTCTTTTCAGTGGCATGTGGCCGGGGTGGGTGTTACTTCTTTTCAGTGGCATGTGGCTGGGATGGGGGTTACTCCTTTTCAGTGGCATGTGGCTGGGGTGGGGGTTACTTATCTAAGGCTCTGTCTGGAGAGGCTATTCCTCCCTCGGTCCTGTAACTGGAGAGGGCAGGAATGTGTTGGCATCATTGAATGGTGTTTCCAGATGGGACAACTCCAGTGTCAGATCAGAGATCTGTGATGCAAAAGGAAGCTCAGGAGTCCCTCTCAAGCCCCTGCCCCGCTTCCCCCGCCCCCAGTTGGTTGCCTTCTTCCCTCTGCCTCTCTGAGTCTTCTTATGTGGGTTTTATATCTGACATCCAAGAGGGAAGAGCAGGTACAAGCCGTTTAGCAATCTCAGGAGCCAAAGCTCCCCGGGGCAGGAAGAACAGTGTTTCTCTGCTCTTCAGATTACATTGTTCCTACTGACCCATTTCATGGCCCTGGCCCCGCCTCTCCTCAGCGCACCGTTTAGCTACTGAGTCCTTCTCATGGTTTTAAGTTTCAGACAGAGTTTTTCAACTCTGAGTTCTCTACTAGCCCTTCAGTTCCGTCTTTGCACTCCTCTGAGGGGTCAGGCATTCCTTAGCAGGTTCTGAGCCCACAACCACTCAGAGGTTTCACCTGGTGACTCCAGGGTCTGCTTCACTTGATTGTCGGCTCCCTTGATGGTGCTTCAGGTGGAGGCTGTATCCGGTAGAGGAGACCAGCAGGAAGGGGACAAGACAGTTTGACTACTCTCGAATTGTTTCCAGCATGGTATATCTGCATCCCCAGGGCAGCGGTGTGCAGAGCATTCCCCTAAAGTTTTAATGAAGGTCAGGTGCTCCTGCAGCAAGTGCTTCAGAGTGGCATGCTGCCAGGGAAAGGTGCTCGGATCTCGGATCCTCTTTAATTACAGGGCAGTGAGACCTGATCCTCACCAGAGCATCTAGGCGTCTTTCCTCTAGGGTGCCCTGTTGCTCAGGTGCCTATGCGGGCTGGGTGTCCAGAGGTCAAGGCTCTTGGAGCCCCTGCATGCCTACATTTTACCCCTTGTATGCCATGCAAACCTGGGCGCTGGGCTGCACTCTCTTCTAGCCCCTACTCTTTCTCACATCAGATCTCAGATTTGCAGAGAACTGTGTCACCATTTTACCCTGAGTGTGACCTTGTTTTTCTTTATTTTCTTTTTTCAATGCCTATTTTCTATTGAATTTTTCTGCATTTCATACAGTGCATCTTCATCATGTTTAGACCTCTTCTCTGTCCACACCCCCCACAGCCTCCCCACCCCTGGGATTCATGTATTCTGTCATATATGTTAAGGCCTATCAAGTTAAGTTTGTGTATCCAGATGCCCCTCGGTGCAAGTTCATCCACTGAGGTCTAGTCAGCCTATCTAGAGTCATTCCCTTAGAGATCAGCTTTCCCTCACCCAGGAATCATCAGCGGCCAACAGTTCCTCAGTTAAACTTGGGGCTTGCTGCCCATTTCCCCAGTTCTATGCTGGATTTCTTTCTTTCTTTCTTATTTATTTATTTATTTATCTTTTTGAGACAGGGTCTCGCTGTAGCCCCAGCTGACCTGGAACTCACTATGTACACCAGGCTGGCCTTGAACTCACAGAGATCCTCCTGCCTCTGCCTCCCACGTGCTGGGATTGAAGGCCTGCCCCGCTATGCCCAGCACTCTGCTGAGTTTTTGTCTGATTGAGCCTGCATGGGTCTTGTGCATGCTGTCACCACTGCTGTAAGTTCATGTGAGCAAGTTCCCCGAGGCCTGGAACGCTCTGTTTCCTTGTGATCAGGCACTAGCCCTGGCTTTTACAGCCTTCTGCAGTGGTGTCTGAGCCATGAGTGGCTGGTGCTCAATACAGGGGTTCTGTCCAGGGACATGGACTCTGTAGTCCCCTACTCTCTAAATTTTGGTCATTTGTGGCCTCCTGTGTATTTTGCTCTTTTTTTTTTTTTTTTTTTTTTTTTTTTTTTTGTTAAGACAATATCATGTAACCCAGACTGGCTTTGAACTTGATACATAGCAGAGGATTACCTCGAACTTCTGGTCCTCCTGACTCCAACTCTCCAGTGCTGGGCTTACAGGTCTGTGTCACCTTGCCCAGTTTACTTGTCTTTGTTTTGATCACTGTCCCAAGAGGCTTCTTGAGCATCTCAGGTGGCCACAGGTAGCCCAAATGAGCACCACATTCCCCTTTCCATGACCCTGGCCTGAAAGGTGCGTGTGCTTACATATGTCTGCCCTTAGGTCACTGCTGGAACGTGCCACCCTTGGGGCACATGGGAGACCCATGGACAGCCAGGAACTTATGACATCATGGCTAACTAGCAACAGAAACCACTTTCTGTCCATGAACCATGATCATGATATGTACACAAATGCAAAACAGAATGAGCAGGTGCTAGAAGCCAGCGTCCTCTCTGGGAGGCCGGGCAGATGTGCCCAGATGATTGTGAGCACTGCGGCAGGCTGCAGAGAAAGTACTAGCAGGGTCACGAGGTGATGGGAACCAGCAGGCCCTCTGCGCCTGCCAGCAGGACAGCTGACGTTTTCTTCTGGAATGTGACGGCCATAGCCTTTGTGGCAGGGTGAGCTGTGTACCCACATGAGTCGCCCTCAGGAGAAGAGAAGGGTGAGCCGTGTACCCACATGAGTCGCCCTCAGGAGAAGAGAAGGGCAGGGATTTGTTGTCAGCAAAAGTGTTGAGTTTCAGCCAAGATTCAGTCACAAATTTTCAGTCTGATTTGGGGCAGGATTATTAAACAAGAACAGTGTTGAATTGGGGACACTGTATTTGATTTTGTTTTGTTTTGTTTTTGTTTTTTTTTTTGGTCTTTTTGAGACAGGGTCTCCCTGTAGCTCTGGCTGTTCTGGAACTCTGTAGACCAGGCTGACCTTGAACTCACAGAGATCCGCCTGCCTCTGCCTCCCGAGTGCTAGGATTAAAGGCGTGCACCACCACGCCCTGCTGGGACTTTGTATTTGAACCAATACTAACAGTCTTTAATGTGAATTATTTTGTTGTTAGAAGAAAAAAGAATGTCTGAAATGCAGAGGTGCATTCAAGGTTAGCTGTGTGTCTAGAAGTGGAAATAAGGGCTGGCTTAGCTGGTGCAGTAGGCGGAAACCGTGTCTGGCTAGAAGAGCCAGCAGAAAGAGAACAGGACCACTCATGATAAAGACAGACATTCCCAACATCTCTGGGCCACATCCCCACACACATGAAGACCATTCGAAGTATGGCTTTATAGGATATGTATGCAAAACCCATAAAAGTACCCGCCTTGATGTACTTTAAGAACATCCCCAGAAGCAAAAGCTTAAATCCTTCCCAAGTACAGATGTTCAAACTGTTTGTTGTCCTTGATGACTAGATTATTGGTCTTGAAAACAAAATCTGTGTGTGTATGCACACATGGGAGACGCATGTGTGTGTAGATGTGTTCATTGGGAGGTGCATGTGTGTTGGCCAGAGATAGACATCAGGTATCTCCTTCCTCAATCTCTATTTTTTTGAGGCGGATCTCGCCCTGGGACCTAGAGCTCTCTGATTAAACTAGACTGACTGGGCAGTGAGCCCTAGGGGTCTTCCTGCCTCTGTGTCCCCAGTCCTGGTATTATGTTTCCACCATACCCAGGTGAAGCTGCCTAGAGACCTAATGTGGCTGAGGTGTCAGGAACTCCTTTCCTGGGTTGCTGTGTTTTTTCCGATGAGATGCAAATAGGTGTCTATTCACCTCAAATAGGACACCTACAACAGGCTAAGTCTAGCTTAGTGGGCCAGTGACCAAGTGACCCTTGAGCAGCTACAGTCACTTCAGAGCCTTACCACCACGTGGATGATGGCAAGCCGTGGCTGCACACATGGAGAGCCCCCTTCTGTTAACTGCGTACTGTTTATGATCTGCTGAGACCACCTGAAGCTCCGGCAGAATTAAATGCAGCTGGGGGAACACAGGACAGAGAAGCTGGGGTCTCAGCAGTTTGTCAGGGGTGCAGGATGGAGAGGCTGGAATCTCAGGTGAGGGTCTATGGGCCCCATCTCTCCTCCTATGAAGGAACAACACCAGGCCTGATCTTTAGGCTCGCTTGTGGGTGAGCACAGCTTCTCTGATTAAGACTGTTATGCTCAGGGATGGAGAGCTGGCTCAGTGGTTAAGAGCACTGGGTTCAACCCCCCATAGTGGCTAACAACCACCTGTCACTCCAGTTCCAGGGGATCTGATGAGGTCTTCTACCCTCCGAGAGGACTGCATGACATGGTGCACTTACTAACATGCAGGCCAAGTGCTCAAACCCATAAAAGAAAAATAAATAAAATTTCAAAGGATTGTTATGCTCAAGGGACTTGCTTGCTTTATTCTATTATTTTTTTGGTCTTTTCAAGACAGGGTCTCCCTGTAACCCCAGCTGTCCTGGAAGTCACTCTGTAGACCAGGCCAGCCTTGAACTCACAATATTTATTATTTTTATTTTATATGTATTGAGTGTATTACCTGTATGTAAGTGCACCCATGTCATGCAATGCCTGCAGAGGAGGTCAAAAGAGGACATTGATTCGATCCCCTGGAACTGGAGTTATGGATAATGTTAGCCACTATGGAGGTGCTGGAAAACAAACCCAGGTCCTCTGCAAGAGGACACAGCGCTCTCAACTGCTGAGCTCTCAACTGCTGAGCCATCTCTCCAGCCCCTTGCTTTCTCCTTTCTTTCTTTAGAAAACTGTTACATTCTCTCTCTCTCTCTGTCTCTGTCTCTCTCTCTCTCTCTCTGTCTAGAGGTCAGAGGACAACTTGGAGAGTTAGTTCTCCGAGATTGAGCTCAGGCCCTCAGGGTGCCAGCAAGTACCTTTACCCGCTGGACCATCTCGCCAGCCCCCATGTTTTTATTCCTGTTTTTGGCCGGTGCTGGGGACCACACCCTGGGCCTTGTTACTAACAGACTCCCACTGGGCTCTCCCGTCTACCCCTTCAGTTATTCAGCATCAGACCCAGGTCTTCAGACCCAGGTCTGTCAGAGCTCACCTCTCTGCTCACAGCTCGTATGAGGCCTGTCTCCAAGGAAGGCCACCATGTCTCACAGTCTGAGGCCCCACAGGATGTTTCTACTCCTGTGTCCCTCTGTCCCTGTGGCCTTCTCCTGCCCCTACCACCTCTGCTCACTTCCCTGGATCCCACCTCTTGGGCCTGCTCTCTTGTTCCCATAGAACTCTCTCAGAAGCTCTGAAACACTGACCACGAGACCTTCCCAGCCCCTCCCCATGGGGCTGTCCCTGCTGACAGTTCCTATGATTTATACTAGTTCTTTATTTTCCAACTCCCTGTCCACCCTCGGATTGTGCCTGTAGGTGTCTGAGCAATGCTGTTTTCCGAGTTTTGGCCTACAGCGGGACAATACCAATGTCACATGAGCCTTGTGCTGTGACAGCTGTGGGAGGGACGTGGGCTTTGTGGCTTTGTGCTGCCTTTGGTGTCTGGCCAGCAGTGCACATGATACATTTCCACACTGCATTCTTCCTCCTTTGGTTTTTTGAGTGTGGGTCTGAATTTGCAAGACAGAACATGATTCATCCACACTGTTTGAAGTGAATAGTCCTGTGAGTCTTTTAGCTATTTTGTGGTGTAGTACACAACACTATAACTGTCGCCTTTCTTTACTGCACAGTCTTAAACGTACAGGTCACCAGAATACCAGGAGCTCACAGGAGCTTACATTACTCCACTGTTATGCTTTGCATTTCTGACTTCTGTCATGTGTTTCTTACCTAGGGTCACAGTATAACAGTGACACAGAGGTGCTGAAGTCTGCTCTCAGTGGCCTGAGAAGTCACAACATAGATTGCTTTATCAAAGGGCATTGCCTCCTGACTGTCCTGCCCCTGTTACTGAGAATCTGTCATGAGGTGATTGATGCAGAGATGCCTCTGCCACCTCCTGATGTTATAGGAAACAGACAGTCAAAAGTGGGCCGAGGGGTTTTAATGCAGGGTCAGGTAGTGTTTGATTTGGAGGGTCTCCGCCAAGGCCAGACCAGCATTGCCAGAAATGGGGTTGGAAGGTTAAGAGAGTGAGCTGTGCACAGTGAGAGGTGCCATGTCAGAATGCCAGCAGGGATGGTGGAGGTGTGTGGGTGTGAGGAGGCCTGTCACAGAGCCCACAGGGCCACCCACACAGGCATGGTCAGGAGCTATAGAGGTCTCAGGGAAGAGAGAATCAGAAGCAGACACAAACATTTGTGAGAACATGGAAACCCCAGGAGGCAGCTGCACGGGGAGGCTGCAGGTGGCCACAACCCCATGCGCCACTGGCAGGCTCCACGCAGACCCCATGCACCATTGGCAAGCACCACTGGCAGGCTCCACGCAGACCCTTGCAGCACTGGCAGGCACCACGCAGACCCTTGCAGCACTGGCAGGCTCCACGCAGACCCTTGCAGCACTCGCAGGCTCCACGCAGACCCTTGCAGCACTGGCAGGCTCCACGCAGACCCCATGCACCACTGGCAGGCACCACGCAGACCCCATGCACCATTGGCAGGCACCACGCAGACCCTTGCAGCACTGGCAGGCTCCACACAGACCCTTGCAGCACTGGCAGGCTCCACGCAGACCCTTGCACCACTGGCAGGCACCACTGGCAGGCTCCACGCAGACCCCATGCACCATTGGCAGGCACCACGCAGACCCCATGCACCACTGGCAGGCACCACGCAGACCCTTGCACCTCTGGCAGGCTCCACGCAGACCCTTGCAGCACTGGCAGGCTCCACGCAGACCCCATGCATCACTGGCAGGCACCACTGGTAGGCTCCACGCAGACCCTTGCAGCACTGGCAGGCACCACGCAGACCCTTGCAGCACTGGCAGGCTCCACGCAGACCCCATGCACCACTGGCAGGCTCCACGCAGACCCTTAGACCTGATTCTCCCCAGGTTCCTCCCCAGCATATGTGCCTTTGGGGTGCTCAGGGGTACCACTGCCATCTTTTCATGGCTTAGACTCCACCTTTCTTGGTCTAGTGACCCAATTTCCACAAGCAACAGCTTGAAAAATGAGGCAGAGGACCACAGGTGCTACCTAACAGGCTTTGCTCCTTTCGCTCTTGCAGAGATGCAGGGTTTTCCCTGCACTGCAGTGTTTGGGGCCAAACTCAGCAGCATGTACTAATGTTCTATGTAAAAATACACTGATTCATAAGGAAGCTTTTAGAGTCCAGCCCGTGTTCAAAGGGCCTTGCTGTCTATAATCTTCTCTGTCCTCTCAGGTGCATTCCTATGGCTCACAGCATCAATCACAACCTGTCATCTTCCAGGGCTTTGTGCCCAGCTCAGAACTTTCTTTTGATCTGAAGTCTAGTAATTGCAGTGTGCTCCAGCAAATGTGGGTCAGTCTGCCTCTCCCCGAGGCTTCTGTGTTTGAAAGCTTGTCTGATGCCAGGTTTGATAGTGCACAGCTATGGTCCTAACAGCTTGGGAGGCTGAGGCAGGAGGATTGAAAGTCCGTGGCTAGCTTCATCTTAAAACAGTAAAGAAAGATGACATCATGAGCTTTGCTGGCAAATGGATGGAACTTGAAGCAATTATATTAAGTGAAGTAACACAGTCCCAGAAAAAAAAAAAAAAAGGCAAATGGTTTCCCTCATTTGTGGATGCTAACACCAAATCCCCAGTCAGCAGGCAAACTGAGCAACTTTATTATTATATTTCATTGTATCTGAAAGCAACTGTGCTATTACAGTGTGAATCTATAAATGGGCTCTAGAATCATCTTATTACTTATACTCACACATTGTAATTACCATATATAGATGGAGGAGATGTAGTCATATTCTAAAAAAAGAACGTATAGTTACACGACTTTATACCTGCATGCAAATTTACTGTTAAAATGTGAATCTCTAAATGTGTTTAGGAATCAACCTACAGTTTATTTACAGAATTTTTAATTTTGACTTATGTGTGGAGTGTATATATGCATATTTTGGAATAATATAAAATAAAAATGGGATGGAGAGATGGCCTAGCGGTTAAGAGTACCGACTGCTCTTGCAGAGGACCCGGGTTCAATCCTCAGCACCCACATGGTGGCTGAGAACTGTCCGTAACTCCAATTCCAGGAGAACTCAAGTTCCAGGGGAATCCGACGCTCTCTTCTGACCTCCGCGCCATTGCATGACACGGGTGCACAAACCTACATGCAGACAGAACATTCATACACATAAAATAAATAAATAAATAAATAAATAAATAAATAAATAAATAAATAAATTTTGGGGGGTCTTTTTCGAGACAGGGTCTCCCTGTAGCCCCAGCTGTCTTGGAACTCACTCTGTAGACCAGGCTGGCTTTGAACTCACAAAGATCCGCCTGCCTCTGCCTCCCAAGTGCTGGGATTAAAGGCGTGCGCCACCACGCCCGGCTGGTAATAAAAGATTTTTAAAAATAAAATAAAAAAATAAAATATTGATAGCTTTATAGAATAATTTCAGTATAATCCCTGAGTTATTGAAATATCACAATAATGTATAGTTTACATTGTAAACTGATTGTAAAATTTACATTAAATTCTTATAGAACCTTCAAATAATTACATTAAAACATACATGTAATTTAGAATGTAAAGTTATATTTCTTTTTACCTGCATGCAACTTTAATATTAAAATGTGAATCCCTAAACGTGTTTTGGAATTAACCTATAGCTTATTTTCAGACTTTGTAATTCCGATTTATGTGTGGAGTGTATATATGCATATTTTGGAGTAATATAAAATTAAAGGGAACAAAAAAGAGAGAAAAACCTGTTCAAAGAACTGACCAAAACAGTAAACTTCTGCATCCAAAGGAAAAAAAAAGACTGAGAAAAAGATGCAAGACAGGACTTAACAAGCATGGCAGAATCCATGGGCTCTGGTGGGGTGGGGGTGGGCTGAGGAGGGGCATGGATGGGGGAATGAGTCTAAATTTGATTAAGAAATATTGTATAAAATGTGCTCAATAAAAATTAACTTTAATAAAAAAAATTAAAAAAACAGTAAAACAATACCCAGAGACTATCTAGAGCTAACCTCCTCTAGAGCCATCCAAGTGGTCCCATCTTCCTACATTGACTTCGACTCCAGCCTTTCTAAATCTCTGTCCCCAGGTTGGGTCCAGACTCACCTGCACACTTGGTAGCCCTGCAGCCTATCCTATGTCCCCTCCTGCACACTTGGTGGCTCCGCGGCCTGTCCTGTGTCCCCTCCTGCACACTTCGTGGCCCTGTGGCCTGTCCTGTGTCCCCTCCTCACACTTGGTGGCCCTGCGGCCTGTCCTGTGTCCCCTCCTGCACACTTGGTGGCCCCGCGGCCTGTCCTGTGTCTCCTCCTGCACATTTGGTGGCCCCGTGGCCTGTCCTGTGTCCCCTCCTCACTTGCCTTTCTGCACCAGTGTCTGCCCTCATAACCCAGAGCTCGTCCTGAACACACGTCCTCACATTGCTATGGCCAGCCCCGGGAAGCATTTGTGACTTGACTAGCCGGGCAGATCCTGTGAAAAGTTGCCACCTACATCTCGTGCTGTCACACAAGACCTCGCGTTGTCTGACAACACTGAGCTGGGCTGAGTTACACAACTCTGAGGGACACGGCTAGACTTCCCCACTTTATTTACTTACAAAAAAATTTATTTAGTGCGTGGAAATCAGAGGACACCTTGTGGGAATTAGTTCTCCAGTTCGACACGGTCCCTGGGATCCAACTCGGGCTCTCAGCTTGGCAGTAGGTGCCTTTACTCACGGAGCATCTCATTAGCCCTTTTTGTTTGGGGTTTCTAAGAATATGAAAGCAGAGTGTCCTCAGAGAGTTGGGTGTCTCCATCGTGTAGCTCTGACGGAAGCATGTGATCTTTGCAGATGCTTGCTCTGTGCCAGTGTCTGAGATCATTGCCGTCGAGGAAGCAGATGCTCATGGGAAACACTCCGTCAGTGGCCGTTGGCAGAAAATGGAAAAACCATTTGCATTCACAGGTGAGGGAGCCTTAGTCCTTTTGGGGTCCTCCTTTAGCAGGCTCCATGCAGACTATAGGGAAGAGTACTTTGTCACTTGTTTAAAGTTCAGGTATCTTACCTTTTACAAAAATATATTTTATTATTTTTATTTTATTTGTATTGTCTCTGTGGTATAAGTTCACCCATGTGATGCCTTGTCCGTAGAGACCAGAGAAGGCATCAGATTCCCTAGAACTGGAGTTATAAACGGTTGTTAGCCTCCATGTGGGTGCTGGGAATCAAACCCTGGTCCTCTGCAAGAGCAGATAATGCTCTTAACCCCTTTGAGCTATCTTTAGAGAATACTTTTGATAGCATTTTTTCAAGATATACTTTGCATTCATGTTTTTTTGACCATCTCCTTTTTTTGTGTAAGTGTGTGGCTTTGGCTAGCCTAGAATTGTTAGGTTAGAGAACTCACAGAGATCTGCCTGCCTTGGTGTCTACCTCTGCCTCCTGAGTGCTGGGATTAAAGACATGTACCACCACATCCAGGCATTTCTTTCCCTCCCTTCCTCCCTTCCTCCCTCCCTCCGTTTCTCCCTCCCTCCCTCCCTCCCTCCCTCTCTCCCTTCCTTCCTTCCTTTCATATGGCTTCAAGGAAGGGAAGGAATAGCCTGCATTTCTAATGTATCTTGATAGCCACTAGCTAGTAAACGGGTGGAACCCCCGGGAAGAGTTTGGCTGTGAGGCTACCTCAGGTTATGCACTGCCCTTTAGGTCTGGCTTGTGTTGCCGCAGGCTCCAGTAACGAGTGTTGGTTTCTATGCAGTCCACTGTGTGAAGCGAGCACGACATCACCGCTGGAAGTTGGTGCAGGTGACCTTCTGGAGTGCAGACGAGCAACTGTGTCACCTGTGGCTGCGGACCCTCAGCAAGCTGCTGGAGAGCCTGAGTACGTGCACGAGCTTTCGGATTGGTAGCCAGGCAGCGCAGCTGTGGTAGCACTCGGGACTCGGTGACCAGACCCAGGTGGACTTGAGCGATCTCTTTGATTCGTTTTCACGTTTACTTGGGCTGGAGACCTGGATTGGTGTTAGAGCATGTGTCTGCTGTGCAAGAGGTCCTGGGTTCGAGCCCTAGTCCCACAAACAACCCAGAACCTTTTTTGACATTTACTAATTAGAGGCCACGGTAGAGTAGTGGGAAGCTCTGCATCTGGGCACAGGTCTCCAGCCCCAACACCCTGCTTGTGAGCAGTGGGACTGGAGGCAGGTCCCTTAAGACTCAAAGTCTTGGTTTTTTCTCTAGAAGTGAGGCAGGGATTATACATTTTGGATGCAAGTGAAGATTGGACAGGACACGAAGGAACCACCTCCTTCTTACCACCCTCAGAGGAGAGCCTGGTGGGTAGTGTGTGGTGAGGGCCTCGTGTTACCGTCACTTTGAACACCACAACTACTTTTTCACTCACAGCACTTTGTCCTGTTCTTTGGTTCTAACCTTAGTGCACAGCAGTGACAACTTTCTGACAGGCTTCCACTGCAGAATAGAAATAGCACTGTTGGGGCTGGAGAGATGGCCTAGCGGTTAAGAGCACCTACTGCTCTTGCAGAGGACCCGGGTTCGATCCCCAGCACCCACATGGCGGCTGAGAACTGTCTGTAACTCCAATTCCAGGAGAACTCCAGTTCCAGGGGAATCTGACACCTTCTTCTGATCTCCGCAGCATTGCACAACACGGGTGCACAGACCTGCATGCAGACAGTACATTCATACACATACAAAAATAAATAAAATTAAATTACAGTATTAATCTGTATTATATATAATACAGTGATTCATCTCTCTGATGATTAATAAAGTTGAGAAATACCTTCCTATATGTATCTTCTGGTGCAGGTCCTCTCTGTGTAGCTCATGGTGACCTCAACTCATGGTCCTCCTACCTCAACCACCACATCTGTCCCACATTGGTTTTCATTTTTATTTTTTTTTTTTTTTTTTTTTTTTTTTTTTTTTTTTTTTTTTTTTTTTTTTTTTTTTTTTTTTGTGTGTGGTTTTGTGTGTGGAAGCCAGAAGTGGGTGCGGATCCCCTGTGACTTGAGTTTTAGATGGTTGTGAGCTGCCAGTGGATACTGGGAACCAAGCTAGGTCCCTCCGGAAGAGCAGTCAGCGCTTCTAAGTGCTGAGCCCTGGCTTTCATTTTGAATTGCCTTGTGTGTTTAGTAGAATTCCATGTTTCTCCTCACCATATCCATTCATTAGTCATTTAATTTTATTTATTTATTTTTTTATCTCCCTGTAGCCCCCAGATAGCCTGGAACTCCACTATGTAGATTGAGGCTGGCCTTGGAACTCACAGAGATTCTGACTGCCTGCCATTTCATAGTATTCTAAGACGTGCATGAGTCCTCCGAGTCTCATCAGTCCCAGCTGTGTAGAGGAAGCAGTGGTGCTTCCAGCTTCACTTCTCCCTTTTGTCCTTTTTTTCCTGTGCTGCCCAGGCTGGGGCTCTGGTGAAGCATGACCACAGCCTGCCTGTCTCGGCCCTGACTTTGGGGATGCACCATTAGGAATGTGACAATGTTTTTTTTTACCAGATAAGGAAATTCTCTCCTAAGAATTCTAATCTGTATGGAGTGTTTATAGGGTTTTTGTTTGTTTGTTTTCAGTCTAATTTTGTACCTAGTGACCATTTCTTTTGTGTATACTGCTGTGAGCAGTGTTGACTAACAGGTTAACCCTGTGTGTGCTGGAGCAGCCCTCTTCCTGTGACCTTCACCCACTTTCCATACCACTATGCCATCTGACTTCCTGCAGCTTCATGGATTTTCTCCTGGGCTGGCCAGACGCAGGCTTGTGACTTCCTTTCTGGTGATGCTGTGTCTGGTTTTGCCATTGAGGCCATGGCGTCTTCTTACACAACACCCAGCTTGCTTGTTTCCTGTCCTCTGGAGAAGGTCAAATAAGGTTGAGACTGTTTTCCCTTAAGTATTTGGAGGAATTTCAGTGGTGAAACGATCCAGGCTTGTGACTTCTTAGCAGGGAGGCATTTGTGTGTGTGTGTGTGCATTGTGTGTTGTTGTGTTGTGTGTCGTGTGTGTATGCTCACCTGAACCACACAACCAGAGGATGACCCACCTTTATTTTTTGAGCAGGGTCTCTCTGTAGCCCCAGTTGTCCTGCCTCTGCCTTCCGATTGTTGGGATTACAGGTGTATGCTGCTGCACCTGGCCTTTTTTTTTTTTTTTTTTTTTTTGCGTCTTTTCAAGACAGGGTTTTTTTTTTTTTTTTTTAGCTGGCCTGGAACTTACTTGGGAGACCCAATCTTGGCTTGAGCTCACAGAGTACCGCGCTGCTCTGTGTGTTTCTTGCGCGCGAAATTTATGGACTAAAGGTGTGAACCCTACAACCCCAGAATTAAGAAGGTTTTATCCTGCATTTATGTGGTGGGCGTGGAATCGAACCCGTGGGGTCGTTCTCTGCTGATGAGAATCACGTTGTGTCTCTGTATTTTCCATCTTGTAGGGCCATTTTGCTCTTCCAGCCGTTGAGCACCTGCCTTTTGCACAGGTGCTGAAGTTCAGAACTCAAATCCTCATGCTTGAACAGCAGACACTTTTCCTTACCGAGCCTTCTCCTCAGCCCTGTGCCTGGCTTTTCCAAGGCAAAATTTATCTTACTTCAGAAAATGATAAAATATTGCAAAGTAGATTTTTAAGTTTATTTATCTTTTGTTTCATTTTTCCTTGTTATTTATTGAGACTGAGTCTATTGTAGCCTAGTCTGGAACCAGATTCTTTAAGTAGCTGAGGCTACTCCTCATCGTCCTATCCCTACCTCATGTAGTGCTATTACAGGTAAGCACCACCATGTCAGCAAATTTTAAAACCTCCAGAGCGTGTAACCTCAACTCATCCCCCCCAATTATTCCCTCAAGACGCAGCCTCCCCCAAAATGGCATCCACGTGGAGTAAGCACTCTTCACTGAGCTTTGCCACTGGCTCAGGCTTTTTTGGTTTTCTCTGGTTAAGAGAGCAGCTGCCGCAGCTGATGTTGAAATTCTCACCAGCTCTAGAGCCTTGTGCAGATGAGGTCCAGTAGCTGAGCTGTTTGCTGTACAGCCCGGTCCCTAACATGGCATTTTCAACACTCATCCCCTTGGCAGTGCTCCATGGCTCACGGTGTGCTGGTCACTCACTCGCCACGTCCTGGAGACCCCACTGTGGCATAGCACTGTCATAAACACTGGCATCCAAGTTTTGGTGTGGACTTAGCTCCTCAACTCTCCTTGAGTAGCTTCCTTCCTGTCACTTTGATTTGTTAAACTTGTTAAGTGGAAAAATGTAGTTGAATTGACCAAAACAGATATGTGGAAGATGACATCCGGTAGGGTGCCTCGGCAAACTCTGGGGTGCTTGCCTGCCCCTGGCCATGGTGGGGCCCTCTCAGCCCCTCTCAGTCTGTTCTGTCGTTGCTGTCTCTTTCCATTGTTTTCTTTCTGTCTTATGTTCGTTGGGCTGCTTTTCTGTTCTGGTCCTTTCTTTGCAAGCATGCCTCCTTCTTAGGAGCCTAAGACCACAGCTGTCTGCGCTCATGCGTCACGGGACTCAACAGGACAGGGACCCTTCCTGACCCCCCTCATCTCAACATTCTCCTTTCTTTTTTTTTTTCTTTTTTAAGGAAGAGTTTATTGGGATTACAGTTCATCAGTTCGGGGAGGCATGGCAGGAGGAACAGGAAGCTGAGAGACCACATCTCAAGCAGGCACAGGAAGCAGAGACAGACAGACAGACAGACAAGAGACAGACAAGACAGGCTGGACATTGGCAAGGCTTTTTTTAAATTTTATTTTTTATGCGTATGAATTTACTCGTTTGACATGTAGGTTTGTGCACCCATGTCTGCAGTGGCCGTGGAGAGTCAAAGAGGCGTTGGTTCTCCTGGAAACTGGATTAAAAGAGGTTCTCAGCTGCTATTGCGGCTGCTGGGACTCAAAACCCAGGTCCATCTGATCAAGAGCAATCGCGCGCTCCTTAACTGCACCCCCCACCTTAGGCCGCCAATCCCCTCCACTCCACGCCCCCCAAAATACAATTTCTTCATACTCTACCTTCACTAAGAAGCAAACGATACCACTTCTGCCTTCTGTTCTTGTAAGGTTTAAAAAACATTTGGACTTTCACTCCAGTTAACCCAAGCTCTGGACACTAGGAAATTTTATCACAATCCTACTTGAGATTCATACTCACAACTCGTTCGTTCGTTTCGCAGGCCTTACCCAAGACCAAAAGCACCTGCTTACCTCGGTTACCCTTTTATCAACCCCAATTGGAGGAAAGGCCGCACTTCCCGGCATACCGCATCCTGTACCTCAAATCGATGAGAAAGAAGTAGCACCGCCTGTTCCCCACCTCTGGCATCCACACCACCGAACATCCTCATGTGCGAGTTGATCGTTGACGCGCACCTCCTGCCAGCTGCTGCACCCCTCGTGTAAACAGGCAGGTGGGTATATGTGCCACCAAGGTATATGTGCAGGATGGTAAGCAGCAGGGTGACATTGTGCAGAGGAGTAACCCTTTCATGGGTGAGCGGTGCAAAACGGTAGCATGCACTGGGTGAGAGTGCAGGGTGAGTGTGCGGAGGTGAGCATGCAGAAGTGAAAGTGCACAGGTGAGAGTGCAGGGTGAGCATGCAGAGGTGAGCATGCAAAGGTGAGCATGCAGAGGTGAGTGCAGGGTGAGCATGAAGAGGTGAGAGTGCAGAGGTGAGAGTGCAGGGTGAGTGTGCAGAGGTGAGCGTGCAGAGGTGAGAGTGCAGAAGTGAGAGTGCAGAGTGAGTGTGCAGAAGTGAGAGTGCAGAAGTGAGAGTGCAGAAGTGAGAGTGCAGGGTAAGTGCAGAAGTGAGAGTGTAGGGTGAGTGTGCAGGGTGAGCATGCAGAGGTGAGTGCAGGGTGAGCATGAAGAGGTGAGAGTGCAGAGGTGAGAGTGCAGAAGTGAGAGTGCAGGGTAAGTGCAGAAGTGAGAGTGTAGGGTGAATGTGCAGAAGTGAGAGTGCAGAAGTGAGAGTGCAGAAGTGAGAGTGCAGAAGTGAGAGTGCAGAAGTGAGAGTGCAGAAGTGAGAGTGCAGAAGTGAGAGTGCAGAAGTGAGAGTGCAGAAGTGAGAGTGCAGAAGTGAGAGTGCAGAAGTGAGAGTGCAGAAGTGAGAGTGCAGAAGTGAGAGTGCAGAAGTGAGAGTGCAGAAGTGAGAGTGCAGAAGTGAGAGTGCAGAAGTGAGAGTGCAGAAGTGAGAGTGCAGAAGTGAGAGTGCAGAAGTGAGAGTGCAGAAGTGAGAGTGCAGAAGTGAGAGTGCAGAAGTGAGAGTGCAGAAGTGAGAGTGCAGAAGTGAGAGTGCAGAAGTGAGAGTGCAGAAGTGAGAGTGCAGAAGTGAGAGTGCAGAAGTGAGAGTGCAGAAGTGAGAGTGCAGAAGTGAGAGTGCAGAAGTGAGAGTGCAGAAGTGAGAGTGCAGAAGTGAGAGTGCAGAAGTGAGAGTGCAGAAGTGAGAGTGCAGAAGTGAGAGTGCAGAAGTGAGAGTGCAGAAGTGAGAGTGCAGAAGTGAGAGTGCAGAAGTGAGAGTGCAGAAGTGAGAGTGCAGAAGTGAGAGTGCAGGGTGATTGTGCAGAGGTGAGTGTGCAGAGTGAGAGTGCAGGAGTGAGCGTGCAGAAGTGAGAGTGCAGGGTGATTGTGCAGAGGTGAGCGTGCAGAGTGAGACTGCAGAGTTGAGCATGCAGAGGTGAGCGTGCAGGGTGAGCGTGCAGAAGTGAGAGTGCAGAAGTGAGAGTGCAGAAGTGAGAGTGCAGAAGTGAGAGTGCAGAAGTGAGAGTGCAGAAGTGAGAGTGCAGAAGTGAGAGTGCAGAAGTGAGAGTGCAGAAGTGAGAGTGCAGAAGTGAGAGTGCAGAAGTGAGAGTGCAGAAGTGAGCGTGCAGGGTGATACTTCAGAGGTGAGCGCTGCCCCCAGTGGGTTGAGCGTGCTAGGTGAGTGATGCACAGGCTGATCGCTGCCAGGGTGAGACCGTGCAGAGGTGAGCGGTGCAGAGGTGAGCAATGCAGAGCTGAGACTGCAGAGGCAGGCCGTGCAGAGGTTGAAGCGTGCAGGTCGTGACCATGCAGGGTGAGGCTTTCAGAGGGATGCACATGTTGACCCACTGAAGGGGACACTATCAATCATTGTAAAAAAAAATCAAACTTTTTTGTTCTTTTTTGTAATGTGCCTTTAAGGACTCAGCCGTCTGTCCAACCAGTTTTGTTGTTATTTCCTCCCTTGCCGCGGGACAAGCTTTCTTGTGCCCGGGCTGCCCTTAAACTCTCTTTGCAGCCAGGAATGACTTTGAAATCTTGCCTCCAACTCCCAAGTGCTGGGATCATCAGGTATAACACCAACACTCTGCTTTGTGTGTGTGCTGGGGATTGAATTTAGAACCTGCTTGCACACTAGGCTAGCCAAAACACTCTTACCAGTTGAGCCAAAGTCGAACTTTTAATGAATTTGATTGGGAAGAATGACAATGAGATAATGCTCTCTCTAGCCAAGCAAAATGCTCACAGAAACAAAAAGTAGGTAAAAGTACAAGCCAAGCATGTGCTACACCTTTAATCTCAGCAGATCCCTGTGAGTTAGGGGACTAGGCCTGGTCTCAAGTGAGTTCAGGTAGCTAGTGGGCTATAGGAAAACTCTGTCTAAAAAAAAAGAAAGAAAAGGGAAAAAAAGAACAAAGATCAGCCAATAAGAAGTTTGTGCAAGAAAGGATACAAGGGTTTGATGCCTTAGAAATAGCACAATGGTCATTTTATGAAACATGACCCCATATCTCAATACCCAGAGGGGGGAACAGGCAGGGCCCACAGGGTCTGCAGGCCTTCAGGGACTCTGGTAGCAAGCTACTTAGTGCAGCCTCCAGAGGCTGAGGCAGGAGATCAGGAGTTCCAAGGCCAGCCTGTCTATATAGTAAGAGGCCCATCTCAAAGAAAAAGGCTAATGACCAGTACAAGCCAAAAGCTGAAACACTGAGCTTTCCTCCTCCAGTGTCCTTTGCTTCCTACTTCTTAGGAATACAGTCAGGGGCTGGACGAGATGGCTAGCGGTTGAAGAGGCGAACTCTTGCTCATTCTAGAGGACCCCGGTTCAAATCCCCAGCACCCACACTGAGTGGGGCCACCGTGAGAACGTCCCTTTAACTCCCCAATTTCCCCAGGAGAAACTCCAGTTTCCAGGGAATCGACGACCCTCTTTTGACCTCACGGCATTGCACGACACTGGGTGCACAAGACTTGCATACAGATAGTACTATCATACACATACAGAAATAAATTAAAATTAAAAAAAAAAAAAAAGGAATACAGTCAGGTGCTCACTAACATGGATGCATACAGCTATCCCTGTTCTCTTAATGATAGTTGGACTCTGCGATCCCCTCAGCAAGAGATGTGAATGCTGCATTGTGTGGTAATGAAGGAAAGTGACAAGCATTCTTTTTGTTGTTGTTTTTGTTCTTTTTGAAACAGGGTCTACCTGTTGCTCTAGTTGGCCTGGCTTGGCAATTTACTTGTAGACCAGGCTGGCCTTTAGCTCTCACAGGAGATCACGCTTCCGCCCTCCTAAGTAATTAAAAGAAATGCACAACCACACTTCAGCTTAATTATAAAGCACATCTTAAAGGGTCCTTTTCAAAGAATTCCAAAATCATTTTTTAAAAGAGTTCTGATATGATGGGAGATGCACAGAACTGTGTAAGTACTGAACTTTCAGTGGAAGCTTTTCACACTGGGGACAGAGACTTTGAGTTAGCATTATTTCCTGCTACATTTTGGCACTTTCTAAAAATTTTAAAGTAACCTGTATATTAAGGAAAAATGTAAAACAGAAGCTGTCTTTAATTGCTGTCAAAGAAATCTTTGTTGACTACTGTCAAGAATATTGGCTCTCTCTGGGTAGAAGGGATCCTGAGGGGGTCATGTCCCACAAAGGCTGCTTCACTCCTCCATGAGGGAGAATCAGGCGAAGTCTGAGGAGAGCTTTTCTGGGACTTGCTGTAAAAGGATGGCGATTGGCTGGTTAGCTTAGATATGGGTTCCAAGGTGTGAAGACAAACCGTCCCATGTAGTGTTTTCCCACAGTTACTGAGCACGCCAACCAAGCCAAGGAGACTTTATATGAGATCAACATAGACAACTATGACGGGTAAGTACACTTGCTTTCCTCTGGATCACAAACAGTGATCAGTAATGGAGACCTAAGCACCCCTCCTCATTCTCATAGTTCCCTGCCATCATCGTCATCATCACCACACGGGCAAGTCATTTTCCTAATGGATTGAAATGATATGAAAACAGTTAGCTCGCTTCTTGTCTTCATTTACCTTCAAATTATGTTTGAGTGTGTGTCTGTATAGGTGAGGGCAGGTGTCTGTTAGAGCCTGTAGCTGGGGTTATAGGCCATTATGGATCACCTACTGTGATACGGGTATTGGGAATCAAACAACTCTCGCGTCCCCTCGCCAAGAAGTTAATAACACACTTCTTTAACAGGCTATCTCTTCAGCCCCATATATTTCTGTAAAGAGTCAGCAAGTCGGGGACTTGGGCTACACAGGCTCCTCTGCTGGGAGGAGCTGCTCCTTTCTGGCCAGCCCTCCATCAGCCATCTTGATATTATTAATAGTTCTGCATGGATGGAATGAGCCACCTGGACAGGCTGTCACATAAAGCTGGCCTGATGTGGTTTTGCAGTTTTGAATCCAGCTTCTGTTATATTCTGAGAAATTTCCCAGGGAACCCCCCCCCAAATATTCTCAGCCCATCTCATACTACATGAATGTATTTATTTCTTTCTACTAACCTATTTTAGATTTCTTTCAAATTTTGCTTTTTAAAACACAATAAACGCCAGGTGTGGTGAGCGCACGCACTTTAATCCCAGCACTTGGAGGCAGAGGAAGGCAGCATTTCTGTAGTTTCAGCCAGGGCCTGGTCTACCATAGTGAGTTCCAGGCCAGCTGGACTAAAAAAAAAAAAAAAAAAAAAAAAAAAAAAAAGGGAAAACAAAAAAAACCAAAAAAAAAAAAAAGGAAAGGGTCTGGGTGTGGTGGCATATGGCCTACATCCCAGCTGGGGCTACAAGTAGACCCTATGTCAAACAAGACCAATTCCCCCCGCCCCAAACCCATAGTAGCATTTGTGTGTAGATCTACATAGTAGTGTTTGTGTGTAGATCTCTCTGCCCGTTATCTACATAGTAGCATTTGTGTGTAGATCTCTCTGCCCATTATCTACATAGTAGCATTTGTGTGTAGATCTCTCTGCCCATTATCTACATAGTAGCATTTGTGTGTAGATCTCTCTGCCTGTTATCTACATAGTAGCGTTTGTGTGTAGATCTCTCTGCTGGTTACCTACATTTTTTCACTGTAAATGCTTAGAAATGAATTGTTTTCCTTGTGTCTGCCACTGAGCTGCACCAGCACTGCCGCTTTCTGTCTCTCTTGGGCTGTTTGTTGACTATCTTCAGCAAATGTATTTGGTGTCATCACCAAAAGCATTTTGCACTTAATTCCACATGTTGAAAATCTTTTAAGACATTATGCTTATTGTTCTGCTGGATTTTCTTATCTAAAATGCATTCTTTTTTTTTTTTTTTTTTTTTTTTTTTGGGGACAGGGTCTCACTATGTAGCCCCATGGCTGGCCAAAACTTGCTATATAGAGAGGCTGGCCTTGAACTCAACAGTAATCTGCCTGTCGCTGCTTTCTGGTTACTGGGATTGAAGGCTTTTGCCACCACACCTGGCTCTTGAATGCTTATGTCCTTGGTCCATTGTTTTCATATCATTTCAATCATTGTTTATTCAAGAAAATGTAATTCATAACTATTGTCACTTTTTGCAAATGTTCTTTCTTAATTTTAAAATATTTTTAGAATTAAAAAAAAAATTTTTTTAAATGTTGTTAAAAAGGCTATGGTGGTACACACCTTTAATCCGCAGCACTCAAAAGGCAGAGGCAGGTGGAGCTCTCGGAGTTCAAAAGCCAGCTGGTCTACAAAAGCCAGTTCCAGGCCAGCTGGGGATACTGGAGGCCCTGTCTCAAAACTACAAAAAAAAACAATTCCATGGTATGTTTCGCCCTAGTCATTACTCGAAAGGCCTGCCACTAAACTGCTCCCTCTTTGTGCTTAGGAATCCATTCCTGTCTCTAGCTTAAACTTTCCCCTCTCATCTCTCACTTTGTAATCAATTGGCTTTTCGAGATTCATCTCTCTGTCCCTTCCCAGAATCTTTTGAACTTTGTGTTTATAAGTTTGACAATATTTCTAAGAATTAAACAAATTTATTTATTCATTCCATAATCAGCCTTGGCACAGTGTAGGCACTGAGGTCTGTAAGGGAAATGAAGTCCCTACCATGCTGGCTGGGACCCAGCATCTACCCTCATGTCTGTGTCATGGACTCTGCAGTTCAGAGAGCCCCCTGCACACTTCAACCCATGGGCTGCACCCCAGCTTCAGCCTTGTCTTGAAAATGGAGTGTAATCAGGGTGGCATGGTGGCGCACGCCTTTAATCCTAGCACTTGGGAGGCAGAGGCAGGTGGATCTTTGTGAGTTCAAGGCCAGCCTGGTCTACAGAATGAGTTCCAGGACACCTGGGGCTACAGGGTGACCCTGTCTCAAAAAGACCAAAAAAAGAAATAGCATTGTTTAGGTTTTTACCTTTTTTATTTAATTTGGCAAATGCATTTTAAAAATCGAATTGGGGCCAGCACCTGCAGGGCAGCTAACAGCTGACCATAACTCCAGTTCCAGGGGATCTGATGCCCTCTTCTGGCCTCCAAAGGCGTCGAATGACACTGGTGCACTTGCATATGCACCAGACACGAAGGCAAGACACTCATACATATAAAAAAAAAAAGTGCATTAAAAAAGGCGAACTTTAAAAAGCATACATGGTGGTGTGTGCCTGTGATCTCAGCACTTGGGAGATAGAGGGAGGAGGATTTCCAGTTCCAGGCTGGCTTGGGATACATATTGAGATGTTGTCTCAGTACTTTGAAGGGAAAAGAAAACAAAAAAAAGGAAAAGGAAGAAATAAAGATGAAATGAATTCCAGTGTATCTGAAGACCTGCAGCAGGTGTCAGCATAATTACCCTCTCCAGAGTCCCAGGCCTGAAAATTCAGCACATCTGGCATGAGCGGAGGACTGGTTTTCTGAATTCCTGTTTTACTGCAGCACCCGGAGCTCACCACCTGCTGCCCTTCTAGTTCACCCTAGCCTTCCTACTCCGAGCTCTGTTCCTTGGCATATTCTCTGAGCTGCCTCAGTTTCTCCAGCCTTCTCCCCTGTCTGTAGGCTCCTCTACCCACCTCTACTCTCTCCCTTCCTGCAAAGTCTTGTTTCCATGAGGCTGAGTCATCAGTCTGGCTTGAACCTGCCTGTGGGCCCTGAGTCCCCTGGAATAATGTGGGCTTGTTATTTATGTGTGGTTCACAAAAAATGCATGTGGTGACAAAGTAGCATCTGAGTCTATGATCTCAGCTGCTCTAATTTTAGTTCTAATTCTGTACTTAATATATATGTGTGTGTGTGTGTGTGTGTGTGTGTGTGTGTGTGTGTGTGTGTTTCAGGAATCTGCTTGTTATTCTTTCCCCAGTGCTGGAATTACAAACACATGAACAGGCACTGCTACATGCCTGGCTTCTTTTTTTTTTTTTTTTTTTTTTTTTTAATGTGGGTTCCGGGGATCAAACTCAGATTCTAGTGCAAGGCGGAGCCATCTCCCTGCTCTTGATTTTTTTTAAGATATAATATTTTTATTCTTTGAGAACTTCCTATGTGCATACTATGTATTTTGATCACATTAACTCCTCAATCCTCCCCTAACTCCTCCCAGACCCGCTCTTCCCAACTTTGTGCTGCCCATAAACTCCTGGGTGTGTGGCCTTCCACTGCAGTGTGGTCAACCTACCAGGAGCCAAACCCTTAGAGAAAATGGACTCTCCCCTCACCCAGAAGCCATCAGCTGTCAGTCTCTTCAGTTAGAAATGTGGGCTCAAACGCCCTCCCTCATCCTCCGTATTAGAATGCTGACTGGCTTGATCTTGTGCAGGTCTCATGCAGATAACCACAGCTGCTGTGAGCTCATGAGTGCGGTGTCCTGTCATGTCCAGAAGACACTGTTCGGCTCCAGTCCTCTCTGACCGCTGGCTCTTACAGTCTTCCTGCCCCCCCCATGAACCTTCCCTAGCCTTGTTTGAATGTTTTATTGAAGTAACCAGAGAAGTGTGTGTATTCTCACACTGTACACTCCAACAGCACATAGAACTAGCAGGAGCATAGTCAGCTCCCAGGACCCCCTCCTTTCCAGTAGTCACTATGACCCTGACTTCTTTTTTTTTTAATTTATTTATTTTTATATGTGTATGAATGTACTGTCTGCATGCAGGTCTGTGCACCCGTGTCATGCAATGCCGCGGAGGTCAGAAGAGGGTCTCGGATTTTCCTGGAACTGGAGTTCTCCTGGAACTGGAGTTACAGACGGTTTTTAGCCGCCATGTGGGTGCTAGGGATCGAACCCGGGTCCTCTGCAAGAGCAGTCGGTGCTCTTATCCATTAGGCTATCTCTCCAGCCCAGAACCTGACTTCTAAATAGCCAGATCTGTATTTCTGCATTAGAGAAGTCAGGAGACACAACATCGGCTCCTCTGTGCTTTGGCTTTGGGCTGAACACTGTGTATGTGGAGCTTGTCCCTGCTGTCACACGTGACTGTGGCTGCTCAGCACCTGTGGTGTGGATGCTCCATCAATCGCTGCTGACACTCCTCCAGGTGGCTTCCTCTTTCTGGATGATAGGATGGAGACCATCCCTGTGTGTGTCATTTTATGCCTGTGGTGTTTCACTAGGGTGTGAGCCCCTGGGCTGAGGAGCATGCACACATTCCAGCTTCAGTGGATACTGCCAGATGGTCTCCCAAGGGATCCCTCCCCACCTGAACCAGCAAGTCCCTTCTGCTTGCTCCATTTCCTTAGCCAGTGTAATATTACAGTATTAATCTGTATTATATATAATACAGTATTAATCCCTGATGATTAATAAAGTTGAGAAATACCTTCCTATATGTATCTTCTGGTGCAGGTCCTCTCTGTGTAGCTCATGGTGACCTCAACTCATGGTCCTCCTACCTCAACCACCACATCTGTCCCACATTGGTTTTCATTTTTATTTATATATGTGTGTGTGTGTGCCTTCATGAGTATATGCATACTGCATGTGTGCAGTGCTCTCAGAAACCAGAAGGAGGCATCAGAGCTCTTGGAATTACAGTTATAGATGGTTGTGAGCTGCCACGTGGATACTGGGAACCAAGCTAGGTCCCTCCGGAAGAGCAGTCAGCGCTTCTAAGTGCTGAGCCCTGGCTTTCATTTTGAATTGCCTTGTGTGTTTAGTAGAATTCCATGTTTCTCCTCACCATATCCATTCATTAGTCATTTTAATTTTATTTATTTATTTTTTTATCTCCCTGTAGCCCCAGATAGCCTGGAACTCACTATGTAGATGAGGCTGGCCTTGAACTCACAGAGATCTGACTGCCTGCCATCATTAGTTCTAAGACGTGCATGAGTCCTCCGAGTCTCATCAGTCCCAGCTGTGTAGAGGAAGCAGTGGTGCTTCCAGCTTCACTTCTCCCTTTTGTCCTTTTTTTCCTGTGCTGCCCAGGCTGGGGCTCTGGTGAAGCATGACCACAGCCTGCCTGTCTCGGCCCTGACTTTGGGGATGCACCATTAGGAATGTGACAATGTTTTTTTTTACCAGATAAGGAAATTCTCTCCTAAGAATTCTAATCTTATGAGTGTTTTGGGTTTTTGTTTGTTTGTTTTTCAGTCTAATTTGTTGTACCTAGTGACCATTTCTTTTGTGTATACTGCTGTGAGCAGTGTTGACTAACAGGTTAACCCTGTGTGTGCTGGAGCAGCCCTCTTCCTGTGACCTTCACCCACTTTCCATACCACTATGCCATCTGACTTCCTGCAGCTTCATGGATTTTCTCCTGGGCTGGCCAGACGCAGGCTTGTGACTTCCTTTCTGGTGATGCTGTGTCTGGTTTTGCCATTGAGGCCATGGCGTCTTCTTACACAACACCCAGCTTGCTTGTTTCCTGTCCTCTGGAGAAGGTCAAATAAGGTTGAGACTGTTTTCCCTTAAGTATTTGGAGGAATTTCAGTGGTGAAACGATCCAGGCTTGTGACTTCTTAGCAGGGAGGCATTTGTGTGTGTGTGTGTGTGTGTGTGTGTGTGTGTGTGTGTGTGTGTGTATGCTCACCTGAACCACACAACCAGAGGATGACCCACCTTATTTTTTGAGGCAGGGTCTCTCATGGGACCCCTAGGGACCCTCCCCTCTCTAGGATTACAGGTGTATGCTGCTGCACCTGCCTTTTTTTTTTTTTTTTTTTTTTTTTTTGATACAAGGGTCTCCCTGTAGCCTTCAGGCTTGGCTGGAACTTACGGTAGACCAAGGCTTTTTTGGCCTTTGAACTCACAGAGATCCNCCCGGGTCCATCTGCAAGAGCACGTTCTTGCTCTTATCCATAGACATCTCTCCAGCCACAGAACTGACTTCTAACTAGCCAGATCTGGATTTCTCTGCATTAGAGAAGTCAGGAGACACAACCATCGGCTCCTCTGTGCTTTGGCTTTGGGCTGAACACTGTGTATGTGGAGCTTGTCCCTGACTGTCACACGTGACTGTGGCTGCTCAGCCCTGTGGTGTCGGATGCTCCATCAATCGCTGCTGACACTCCTCCAGGTGGCTTCCTCTTTCTGGATGATAGGATGGAGACCATCCCCTGTGTGTGTCATTTTATGCCTGTGGTGTTTCACTAGGGTGTGAGCCCCCTGGGCTGAGGAGCATGCACACATTCCAGCTTCAGTGGATACTGCCAGATGTCTCTCTCCCAAGGGATCCCTCCCCACCTGAACCAGCAAGTCCCTTCTGCTTGCTCCATTTTCCTTAGCCATTGTAATATTACATATTATCTTTATTATTATATAATACAGTATTAATCCTGTATGATTAATAAAGTTGAGAAATACCTTCCTATATGTATCTTCTGGTGCAGGTCCTCCTGTGTAGCGATCGGGTGACCTTCTATGGTCGCTCCTACCTCAACCCCAACATCTGTCCCACATTGCTTTTCATTTTATTTATATAGTAGTAGGTTGTGTGTGCCTTCATGAGTATATGCATACTGCGGTGTGCATGCCTCATAGAAACCAGAAGGAGGCATCAGAGCTCTTGGAATTACAGTTATAGATGGTGTGCGCCTGCCCACGTGGTACTACTGGCACCCCAGCTATGGTCCCCTCCGTCCAGAGCAGTCAGCAGCCTTCTAAGACGGCTGACCCTGGCTTTCATTTTCTGCCTGTCACTTGTGTGTGTCGTGCCTTCCTGTTTCTCTCCCCCTCCTCCTTCATCTCACTTTTTCTTTTTTTTTTATTTTTTATCTCCCCTGTGCCCCAGATAGCCTGGAACTCACTATGTAGATGAGGCTGGCCTTGAACACTCACAGAGATCTAGAGACTGCCTGCCAATCATTAGTTCTAAGACGTGCATGAGTCCTCCGAGATCTCATCAGTCCCAGCATGTGTAGAGGAAGCAGTGGTGCTTCCACTTCACTTGCTCCCTTTTGTCCTTTTTTTCCTGTGCTCCCAGGCTGGGGCTCTGGTGGAAGCATGACCACACACAGCCGCCTGTTGCGGCCCTGACTTTGTGGGAAATGCACCATTGAAACGTGATACAATGTTTTTTTTACCCAGATAAGGAAATTCTCTCCTAAGAACATTCTAATCTTATGAGTGTTTTTGGGTTTTTGTTTGTTTGTTATTTCAGTCTAATAAAATTTGTTGTACCTAGTGACCAGTTCTTGTTGTGTATCTGCTGTGAGCGAGTGGAGTGTTGACAACAGGTTAAACCGGTGTGTTCTGGAGCAGCCCTCTTTCCTGTGACCTTCACCCACTTTCCATACCACTATGCCATCTGACTTCCTGCAGCTTCATGGATTTTTCTCCTGGGCTGGCCAGACGCAGGCTTGTGACTTCTTTCTGGTGATGCTGTGTCTGGTTTTGCCATTGAGGCCATGGCGTCTTCTTACACAACACCCAGCTTGCTTGTTTCCTTCCTTCCTGGAGAAGGTCAATAAGGTTGAGACTGTTTTCCCTTAAGTTTTGGAGGAATTTCAGTGGTGAAACGATCCAGGCTGTTGACTTCTTAGCAGGGAGGCATTTGTGTGTTGTGGTGTGTGTGTGTGTGTGGTGTTGTGTGGTGTGTGTGTATAGGCTCACCTGAACCCACAACCAGGGATTGACCCACCTTTTTTTGAGGCAGGTCTCTCATGGGACCCCGAGGACCCTCCCTCTCTAGATACAGGTGTATGCTGCGCACAACGGCCTTTTTTTTTTTTTTTTATTTTTTTTTTTTTGGTCTTTTTGATACAGGGTCTCCCTGTAGCCCCAGCTGGCCTGGAACTTACTTGGTAGACCAAGCTGGCCTTGAACTCACAGAGATCCGCCTGCCTCTGCCTCCCAAGTGCTAGGATTAAAGGTGTGAACCACTACACCCAGATTAAAGAAGGTTCTTACCTGCCATATGGGTGCTGGGAATCGAACCCGGGTCCTCTGCAAGATCAGTCGGTGCTCTTATCCACTGAGCCATCTCTCCAGCCCCAGCACCTGCCTTTTGCACAGGTGCTGAAGTTCAGAACTCAAATCCTCATGCTTGAACAGCAGACACTTTTCCTTACCGAGCCTTCTCCTCAGCCCTGTGCCTGGCTTTTCCAAGGCAAAATTTATCTTACTTCAGAAAATGATAAAATATTGCAAAGTAGATTTTTAAGTTTATTTATCTTTTGTTTCATTTTCCTTGTTTATTTATTTTGAGACTGAGTCTATTGTAGCCTAGTCTGGAACCAGATTCTTTAAGTAGCTGAGGCTACTCCTCATCGTCCTATCCCTACCTCATGTAGTGCTATTACAGGTAAGCACCACCATGTCAGCAAATTTTAAAACCTCCAGAGCGTGTAACCTCAACTCATCCCCCCCAATTATTCCCTCAAGACGCAGCCTCCCCCAAAATGGCATCCACGTGGAGTAAGCACTCTTCACTGAGCTTTGCCACTGGCTCAGGCTTTTTTGGTTTTCTCTGGTTAAGAGAGCAGCTGCCGCAGCTGATGTTGAAATTCTCACCAGCTCTAGAGCCTTGTGCAGATGAGGTCCAGTAGCTGAGCTGTTTGCTGTACAGCCCGGTCCCTAACATGGCATTTTCAACACTCATCCCCTTGGCAGTGCTCCATGGCTCACGGTGTGCTGGTCACTCACTCGCCACGTCCTGGAGACCCCACTGTGGCATAGCACTGTCATAAACACTGGCATCCAAGTTTTGGTGTGGACTTAGCTCCTCAACTCTCCTTGAGTAGCTTCCTTCCTGTCACTTTGATTTGTTAAACTTGTTAAGTGGAAAAATGTAGTTGAATTGACCAAAACAGATATGTGGAAGATGACATCCGGTAGGGTGCCTCGGCAAACTCTGGGGTGCTTGCCTGCCCCTGGCCATGGTGGGGCCCTCTCAGCCCCTCTCAGTCTGTTCTGTCGTGCTGTCTCTTTCCATGTGTTTGTCTTTCTGTTCTTATGTTCGTGGGCTGCTTTCTGTCTGGTCCTTTCTTTTGCAAGCATGCCTCCTTCTTAGGAGCCTAAGACCACAGCTGTCTGCGCTCATGCGTCACGGGACTCAACAGGACAGGGACCCTTCCTGACCCCCCTCATCTCAACATTCTCCTTTCTTTTTTTTTTTCTTTTTAAGGAAGAGTTTATTTGAGCTTAAGGCTCCAGGAAAATTAAGAGTTCATCGTAGTGGGGAGGCATGGTGGCAGGAGGTGCCACAGCAGGCACAGAAAGCAGAGACAGACAGACAGACAGACAGACAGACAGACAGAGACAGGCTGGACATTGGCAAGGCTTTTTTTAAATTTTTATTTGTTTTTTATGCGTATGAATGTACTGTTTGCATGTAGGTTTGTGCACCCATGTCATGCAGTGCCGTGGAGGTCAGAAGAGGGCGTTGGATTCTCCTGGAACTGGAGTTAAAGACGGTTCTCAGCTGCTATGTGGGTGCTGGGGATCAAACCCAGGTCCTCTGTAAGAGCAATCGGCGCTCTTAACTGCTAGGCCATCTCTCCAGCCCCAACATTCTCCTTTCATAGAACAAGAACACTTTGCCTCTGTTCTTGAAGGTTTAAAAACACATTTGACTGTCACCAGTAACCCAGTTCTGGAACTGGAATTTATCACACCTACTGAGATTTATACAATGTTGTTGTTTCGCAGCTTCAAGACCAAAGCACCTGCTGGTATTTATCAACCCAATTGGAGGGAAAGGCCGGGGCAAGCATGTCTATGATAGAAGAGTGGCACCGCTGTTCACCTTGGCATCCATCACCACCGAAATCATCAGTGAGTGTGTTGGCACCTGCAGTGTGGGTAAACAGGCAGGGGTATATGCACCAAGGTATATGTGCAGGGGTAAGCATGCAGGGTGACTGTGCAGAGGTGAGTGTTCAGGGTGAGCGTGCAAAGGTGAGCATGCAGGGGTGAGAGTGCAGGGTGAGTGTGCGGAGGTGAGCATGCAGAAGTGAAAGTGCACAGGTGAGAGTGCAGGGTGAGCATGCAGAGGTGAGCATGCAAAGGTGAGCATGCAGAGGTGAGTGCAGGGTGAGCATGAAGAGGTGAGAGTGCAGAGGTGAGAGTGCAGGGTGAGTGTGCAGAGGTGAGTGTGCAGGGTGAGAATGGCAGAAGTGAGAGTGCAGAGTGAGTGTGCAGAAGTGAGAGTGCAGAAGTGAGAGTGCAGAGTGAGTGTGCAGGGTGAGCATGCAGAAGTGAGAGTGCAGGGTGAGCATACAGAAGTGAGTGCAGGGTGAGTGTGCAGGGTGAGCATGCAGAGGTGAGAGTGCAGAAGTGAGAGTGCAGGGTAAGTGCAGAAGTGAGAGTGTAGGGTGAGTGTGCAGGGTGAGCATGCAGAGGCGAGTGTGCAGAAGTGAGAGTGCAGGGTGAGTGCAGAAGTGAGAGTGTAGGGTGAATGTGCAGAAGTGAGAGTGCAGGGTGAGTGTGCAGGGTGAGCATGCAGAGGCGAGTGTGCAGGGTGAGCATGCAGAGGCGAGTGTGCAGAAGTGAGAGTGCAGGGTGAACATGTAGAGGTGAGTGTGCAGAAGTGAGAATGCAGGGTGAGTGTGCAGGGTGAGCTTGCAGAAGTGAGAGTGCAGGGTGAGCATGCAGAGGTGAGTGTGCAGAAGTGAGTGTGCAGGATGAGCATGCAGAGGCGAGTGTGCAGAAGTGAGAGTGCAGGGTGAGCGTGCAGAGGTGAGTGTGCAGAAGTGAGAGTGCAGGGTGAGCTTGCAGAAGTGAGAGTGCAGGGTGAGCATGCAGAGGTGAGTGTGCAGAAGTGAGAGTGCAGGGTGATTGTGCAGAGGTGAGTGTGCAGAAGTGAGAGTGCAGGGTGAGCGTGCAGAAGTGAGAGTGCAGGGTGATTGTGCAGAGGTGAGCGTGCAGAGGTGAGTGTGCAGGGTGAGCATGCGGAAGTGAGAGTGCAGGGTGAGCGTGCAGGGTGAGCGTGCAGAGGTGAGCGTGCAGAGTGAGACTGCAGAGTTGAGCATGCAGAGGTGAGCGTGCAGGGGTGAGTGTGCAGATGAGCATGCAGAGTGAGACTGCAGAGGTGAGCATGCAGGGTGAGACTGCAGAGGTGAGCGTGCAGAGGTGAGCGTGCAGGGTGAGACTTCAGAGGTGAGCGTGCAGGGGTGAGCGTGTAGGTGAGTGTGCAGAGGTGAGCGTGCAGGGTGAGACTGCAGAGGTGAGCGTGCAGAGGTGAGCATGCAGAGTGAGACTGCAGAGGCGAGCGTGCAGAGGTGAGCGTGCAGGGTGAGCATGCAGGGTGAGCTTCAGAGGGATGCACATGTGACCACTGAAGGGGGGGACACTATCAATCATTGTAAATAAAATCAAACTTTTTGTCTTTTTTGTAATGTGCCTTTAAGGACTCAGCCGTCTGTCCAACCAGTTTTGTTGTTATTTTCTTTGGGGGACAAGCTTTCTTGTGCCCGGGCTGCCCTTAAACTCTCTTTGCAGCCAGGAATGACTTTGAAATCTTGCCTCCAACTCCCAAGTGCTGGGATCACAGGTATACACCAACACTCTGTTTGTGTGGTGCTGGGGATTGAATTTACAACCTCTTGCACACTAGCTAGCCAAACACTCTTACCAGTTGAGCCAAAGTCGAACTTTTAATGAATTTGATTGGGAAGAATGACAATGAGATAATGCTCTCTCTAGCCAAGCAAAATGCTCACAGAAACAAAAAGTAGGTAAAAGTACAAGCCAAGCATGGTGCTGTACACCTTTAATCTCAGCAGATCCCTGTGAGGTGGGGACTAGCCTGGTCTACATAGTGAGTTCCAGGTCAGCTAGGGCTACAGGGAAACTCTGTCTAAAAAAAAAAGAAAGAAAGGGAAAAAAGAACAAAGATCAGCAATAAGAAGTTTGTGCAAGAAAGGATACAAGGGTTTGATGCCTTAGAAATAGCACAATGGTCATTTTATGAAACATGACCCCATATCTCAATACCCAGAGGGGGGAACAGGCAGGGCCCACAGGGTCTGCAGGCCTTCAGGGACTCTGGTAGCAAGCTACTTAGTGCAGCCTCCAGAGGCTGAGGCAGGAGATCAGGAGTTCAAGGCCAGCCTGTCTATATAGTAAGAGGCCCATCTCAAAGAAAAAGGCTAATGACCAGTACAAGCCAAAAGCTGAAACACTGAGCTTTCCTCCTCCAGTGTCCTTTGCTTCCTACTTCTTAGGAATACAGTCAGGGGCTGGAGAGATGGCCTAGCGGTTAAGAGCGCCGACCGCTCTTACAGAGGACCCGGGTTCAATCCCCAGCACCCACATGGCGACCAAGAACCATCTGAAACTCCAATTCCAGGAGAACTCCAGTTCCAGGGGAATCCGACACCCTCTTTTGACCTCCACGGCATTGCACGACACTGGTGCACAAGCTTGCATGCAGACAGTACATATATACATATACAAAAATAAATTTAAAAAATTAAAAAAAAAAAAGGAATACAGTCAGGTGCTCACTAACATGGATGCATACAGCTATCCCTGTTCTCTTAATGATAGTTGGACTCTGCGATCCCCTCAGCAAGAGATGTGAATGCTGCATTGTGGTGAACTGAAGGAACAGTGGACAGCATCTTTTTGTTGTTGTTTTGTTTCTTTGAAACAGGGTCTACCTGTTGCTCTAGTTGGCCTGGCTGGCACTTACTGTGTAGACCAGGCTGGCCTTAGTCTCACAGAGATCTACCTGCTTCTGCCTCCTAAGTAATTAAAGACATGCACAACCACACTCAGCTTAATATAAAGCACATCTAAAGGGTCCTTTCAAAGAATTCAAAATCATTTTTTAAAAGAGTTCTGATATGATGGGAGATGCACAGAACTGTGTAAGTACTGAACTTTCAGTGGAAGCTTTTCACACTGGGGACAGAGACTTTGAGTTAGCATTATTTCCTGCTACATTTTGGCACTTTCTAAAAATTTTAAAGTAACCTGTATATTAAGGAAAAATGTAAAACAGAAGCTGTCTTTAATTGCTGTCAAAGAAATCTTTGTTGACTACTGTCAAGAATATTGGCTCTCTCTGGGTAGAAGGGATCCTGAGGGGGTCATGTCCCACAAAGGCTGCTTCACTCCTCCATGAGGGAGAATCAGGCGAAGTCTGAGGAGAGCTTTTCTGGGACTTGCTGTAAAAGGATGGCGATTGGCTGGTTAGCTTAGATATGGGTTCCAAGGTGTGAAGACAAACCGTCCCATGTAGTGTTTTCCCACAGTTACTGAGCACGCCAACCAAGCCAAGGAGACTTTATATGAGATCAACATAGACAACTATGACGGGTAAGTACACTTGCTTTCCTCTGGATCACAAACAGTGATCAGTAATGGAGACCTAAGCACCCCTCCTCATTCTCATAGTTCCCTGCCATCATCGTCATCATCACCAACGGCAGTCATTTTCCTAATGGATTGAAATGATATGAAAACAGTTAGCTCGCTTCTTGTCTTCATTTACCTTCAAATTATGTTTGAGTGTGTGTCTGTATAGGTGAGGGCAGGTGTCTGTAGAGCCTGGAGCTGGGGTTATAGGCCATTATGGATCACCTACTGTGATACGGGTATTGGGAATCAAACTCTGGTCCCCTGCAAGAAAGTAATACACACTCTTAACAGCCATCTCTTCAGCCCCATATATTTCTGTAAAGAGTCAGCAAGTCGGGGACTTGGGCTACACAGGCTCCTCTGCTGGGAGGAGCTGCTCCTTTCTGGCCAGCCCTCCATCAGCCATCTTGATATTATTAATAGTTCTGCATGGATGGAATGAGCCACCTGGACAGGCTGTCACATAAAGCTGGCCTGATGTGGTTTTGCAGTTTTGAATCCAGCTTCTGTTATATTCTGAGAAATTTCCCAGGGAACCCCCCCCCAAATATTCTCAGCCCATCTCATACTACATGAATGTATTTATTTCTTAACCTATTTAGATTCTTTCTAAATTTTGCTTTTAAAACACAATAACGCCAGGTGTGGTGGCGCACGCCTTTAATCCCAGCACTGGGGAGGCAGAGGAAGGCAGATCTCTGTGAGTTCAGAGCCAGCCTGGTCTACATAGTGAGTTCCAGGCCAGCTGGGACTACAGAGTGACCCTATCTCAAAAAGACCAAAAGGAAAACAAAAAAACAAAAAAACATAGTAGCTTTCTTGGGCTGGGTGTGGTGGCATATGCCTTTAATCCCAGCTGGGGCTACAAGGAGACCCTATGTCAAAAAGACCAATTCCCCCCGCCCCAAACCCATAGTAGCATTTGTGTGTAGATCTACATAGTAGTGTTTGTGTGTAGATCTCTCTGCCCGTTATCTACATAGTAGCATTTGTGTGTAGATCTCTCTGCCCATTATCTACATAGTAGCATTTGTGTGTAGATCTCTCTGCCCATTATCTACATAGTAGCATTTGTGTGTAGATCTCTCTGCCTGTTATCTACATAGTAGCGTTTGTGTGTAGATCTCTCTGCTGGTTACCTACATTTTTTCACTGTAAATGCTTAGAAATGAATTGTTTTCCTTGTGTCTGCCACTGAGCTGCATCCAGCACCTGCTGCTTTCTGTCTCTCTTGGGCTGTTTGTTGACTATCTTCAGCAAATGTATTTGGTGTCATCACCAAAAGCATTTTGCACTAATTCCACATGTGAAAATCTTTTAAGACATATGCTTATTGTCTAGCTGATTTTCTTATCTAAATGCATCTTTTTTTTTTTTTTTTTTTTTTTTTTTGGGGACAGGGTCTCACTATGTAGCCCTGGCTGGCCAAAACTTGCTATATAGAGAGGCTGGCCTTGAACTCACATAAATCTGCCTGTGTCTGCTTTCTGAGTACTGGGATTGAAGGCTTTTGCCACCACACCTGGCTCTGAATGCTTATGTCCTTGGTCCATTGTTTTCATATCATTTCAATCATTGTTTATTCAAGAAAAAATGTAATTCATAACTATTGTCACTTTTTGCAAATGTTTTTCTTAATTTTAAAATATTTTTAAGAATTAAAAATGTTTTTAAATGTGTTAAAAAGGCATGGTGGTACACACCTTTAATCCCAGCACTCAAGAGGCAGAGGCAGGTGGAGCTCTGTGAGTTCAAAGCCAGCCTAGTCTACAAAGCCAGTTCCAGGCCAGCTGGGGATACTGGGAGGCCCTGTCTCAAAACTACAAAAAAAAAAATTACCATGGTATGTTTGCGCCCTAGTTTTCAGTTACTCGAACCTGCCACTAAACTGCTCCCTCTTTGTGCTTAGGAATCCATTCCTGTCTCTAGCTTAAACTTTCCCCTCTCATCTCTCACTTTGTAATCAATTGGCTTTTTGGATTCATCTCTCTGTCCCATCCAGAATCTTTGAACTTTGTGTTATAAGTTGAAATATTCTAAGAATTAAAAAATTATTATTCATTCCATAATCAGCCTTGGCACAGTGTAGGCACTGAGGTCTGTAAGGGAAATGAAGTCCCTACCATGCTGGCTGGGACCCAGCATCTACCCTCATGTCTGTGTCATGGACTCTGCAGTTCAGAGAGCCCCCTGCACACTTCAACCCATGGGCTGCACCCCAGCTTCAGCCTTGTCTTGAAAATGGTGTAATCAGGGGCTGGAGAGATGGCCTAGCAGTTAGGAGCGCCGACTGCTCTTGCGGAGGACCTTGGTTCAATCCCCAGCACCCACATGGCTGCTAAGAACCATCTGTAACTCCAATTCCAAGAGAACTCCAGTTCCAGGGGAATCCGAGACCCTCTTCTGACCTCTACAGCATTGCACGACACGGGTGCACAAACCTATATGCAGACAGTACACTCATACACATACAAAAATAAATTAAAAATAAGAAAATGGTGTAATCTCCCCTTCCCACTGTTGTGTTTTGCCTCCCCTAGCCACATGGCAGCCATTTGTACGCCTTTCCCTAGGTGGCTGTGGCCATGAGCTTTTGTTGAGTGTCCACCACTGCTGTGACAGATTTTTCTGCACATTGTAAGACCTGACCTGTCATCCCTGTCCTTGAAACTGCAGCCTATCTGGGAATAGGTGACCCTGTGCAGTGTGCAGGCACTGAAAGGAAGTGGTCAAGGAGCCTTCCCATGGGAGGTGTCCTTTAAGGCAGGCGCTATACAAGGTGACTGGTGGTAAAACACCAGCCCTGGAAACTGTCCTTGTACATCCACAGTCGGGCGAGAGAAGAGTGGGCACTCTGACTGCTGTCAGGTCTAGGGGCCCTCCTTGTACTGCACCTCAGGTCAGCTGACCCTGTCCCGCATGGACAGCCCTTCTAAACATGACTCTCTGTTCCCAACCCCAGCCCAAGCCTGACTTTCCTCTCCACGGCAGATGAGCCTCCTGCTTCCCGTGGGAGCTCTTGGGCTGCCCTGGCAGATCCCTGGCCTTCCTTCCCCATGTGCACACAGATACCTTCTGTGCCCCTCCTCAGCCATCCCTAGTACTAGATAGCACACCCTAAACGCCCTCCTAAGTGCCCTCCCTCCCTCTAGCCCAGCTCCCACCCTAAAACACCCTCCCTCCCTCTAGCCCAGCTCCCTTTCTCCCCTTAACTTCTCTATACTCAAAAAGTTTTTTATTTTTATGTGTAGAGAGTATTTTGCCTGCATGTACCCCTATCATGCAGTGCCCACAGAGGCCAGAAGATGCCGAGTTCCCGAGATCACTCTCAGGACTGTGACTGACAACAGGCACAGTCTTCCTCAGTTGAGGTTCACTTCTATGGATGGTAGGGCCATTCACCTGGGGCAGTACAGGAGAAGGGCACTGTGCGTGTGCAGGCCCCCATGCCATCCCCTGCTGGTGAGCACCTCTCAGAAATGCTGCTACATAGGGCTGTGTTCCTGCCCAGCAAGCTTGAGTCTCCAGACTCAGTGGTTTTTAACCTTTTTTTTTCCACTTTTGCAGTGCTGGGGCCTGAACCCAGGGTGTTTGCATGCTAGGCAAGTGCTCTGCCACTGAGCTACACTTAATCCCAAGCTATGGGTTTATTTTGTGTATTATTATTATATTATTATTATTATTATTTTGACAGGGTTTCCCTAGTCCCAGCCTGGCTAGAACTCACTTTGTGGAGCAGGCTGGCCTCAGTCCCATAGAGATCCATCTGCCTCTGTCTCCCGGGGGATTAAAGGCATATATGATGACACGTGGCATGAGTTATGGGTTTTTTTATGGTGGCTGGACCAGGCTAGTCACATGTGCTCTTTTCCCAGCAGCCACCTAGATGGCACACTCCATTTTGCTGAGAATCCTGTTGTTTGCAGAAACAGGGTAGGCAGGCTGGCAGGACCTCATCATCTAGGGAATAGTTTAAGAGCCAAGTTCCCAGACACTGACCCCTGGCACTGGAGGACCCTCAGCTGCCAAGAGCGGAGGTTTGACAAGCCCCACAAACCTATGCTTCTCCTGTAGCATCGTGTGTGTCGGCGGGGACGGTATGTTCAGCGAGGTGCTGCATGGGCTGATTGGGAGGACGCAGCAGAATGCTGGCATTGACCCCAACCACCCCAAAGCCATGCTGGTCCCCAGCACTCTCAGGATCGGCATCATCCCTGCAGGTAAGGCACATACAAGGTTTTTCTGCACTGTTCTCCTCAGAGTATGTCTTCCTGCACAGACAGCCAGTTGTATGCCTCCCCCTGCTTGGTTGGTACAGCTTCCCTGGGATTAGTGCTTCATTTGGGGGACTTATTCCTGGTTCATCCTTCATTTAAATTGTGATTCAGCAATCAGAGGGTTGAGGCAGGAGGGTCAGGAATTCGAGACCATCCTCAGCTACATAATGAACTTAAGGCTAGCTTGGGGTACATGTTACCCTATCTCAAACAAAAATATGATTTTATCATTGCTCAAAATTGCATTACTTTCTGAGAAATAATGTATTACTAATGGAATGGACCTGATTGTGTATGTGGGAGAAGTCTTGTCCCACTGCCCTGACAGCCCATGTCATGCAGCAGGGCACTGAGAACACAGCAGTAGGCAGGACAGTCCCTGCTCTTAGAGAATCAGCACTTGAGGGCAAGAGAGACTGCTATCCTGCAGTCAGGAGGTGCTAGGTACTAGACTGAGGGTTGGGATGGTCCTCTGGAAGAGAGAGCTGGGAGCTGGGGCAAAAGGAACTGGACAGGGGTCCTGGGATCATGGGAGGGAATGTAGAGGGGGACAGTGTCAGAACCCAGGGTGGGGCTTCACCCATTGTGGGAGGAGGGCACGGGGGGCCACGTGGTATTCTGAAGGTGTTGATCTGGCGTAGCATGGTTAGTGCTTTTCCAGAAAGCACTTCATTCTTAGAAAATCCCTGTAATTTTGACTTTCAATTTGATTAGGTTGATAGGCACCTAGGATATTAGGAAAATACACTTCTAGGTGTGTCTTTGAGGGCATTTCCAGAAAGAATTAATCAAGGGGGAAAGACCTGCCCTGAATATAGGTGGTCCCATCTGTACTAGGCTGGGGTGTGCACAGTGGAGAGGGGAGGGGAGACCCACCTAGTGCAGAGCCTCTCTCTCGTGGCTTTCTGGTCAGTGTGCAGCGAGCTGCTCTGCCATGCCATCTGTGCCTTTTCTGTCACAATAATCTGAAACCATGAGTAAGTAGGTCTCTCCTCCCTTAGGTTGTGTCGCTTGGCTGTTTTGTCACAGGGCTGAGTAGCTGATACAGTTGGGGTTAAGTAGGACAGGTTCCTAGAGCTGCGGGCTGAGCTCTGTAGATGGCTGACAGGCACTGGGGATTGGAGGCAGTGCTTCCTCCTGTATTTGGAGCAAACCTGGGGTCTTGCAGAGTCTAGCCACACGCATGTGGCATAACTTCATTCTCACACTGGTCAACTATCCTCATCTTAAGGGTGCAGACAGGAGGCACAGAGGCCAGGTCACCAGGTTACCAGGTGTCACGAGAGATAAGAGCTCAGAGCCCTGTGCTTAGAGAAGAGGCTCCTGTCACAGGGATGTGGCATTCCCACGGAGAGCTGTCCTACCTTCATTCTTTTTTTTTTATTTTTTTTTTATTTTTGTATGTGTATGAATGTATTGTCTGCATGTAGGTTTGTGCACCTGTGTTGTGCAACGCCGCGGAGGTCAGAAGAGGGCTTCGGATTCCCCTGGAACTGGAGTTACAGACGGTTCTTAACCGCCACGTGGGTGCTGGGGATCGAACCCAGGTCCTCTTCAAGAGCAGTCGGTGCTCTTAACCGCTAGGCTATCTCTCCAGCCCCCCTACCTTCATTCTTGACAGGGCACCACATTCAAATGTAACCTATGTTTACTGACAGACCTTGTGAGTAATGGTTTAGGGCAGTTGTCTCTGTGGGGCGTAGCTTTATGTGTGTTCTTGGGGACTTGGCGGAGGAACTTGTATTAGCATCAGGACCTGGCTCTAGCCACATGCTGAAGGATCACAACCAGGCTGATTTTTCAGCAGAATGAGTCCTGGACCTGTGAGAAGACTCAGTTTACCTGCCACATTTGTACATCACCCAGGAGGAGAGGTGCAGAGTGAACATCTAGCCCAAGGCCTCAAAATTCAAGAACCTTTTGTGTTCTCTGCATCTTACACCTGTGGGTACACTAGGAAGTGAGTATAATCACTTCCCGTCAGATGACCATTGACACTCCAGACACCAGAGTCACACACATCCCAAGACACCACCCCAAGTTACTGGTGGCACAAGCATAATCCCTGCTATACAGGAGGACGAGATAGGAGGCCAGCTTTACCAAGGTATCAAGACCTGTCTCAAAAATAAGATGACAGATTGCCATGACCCTGGAGTTAGTCAGGCTTGCTGCTCCATGGCCCTTGTCCTGCACACTTAACCACTGTCCAGCCCCCCACTGTGTGGAGGGCCCTCTCATGAAGCTCCCATCACAGGCTGTGACAGCAGAGGTGGTCATCAGCAATGGCCCATTTTTGTTGTGACTGCAAATTTTTCAATTGCAAAGGATGATATAGCAAAGTTGGAGATACTTGCTCTCCACTCCCCAGAACAAAGCTCTTAATTTCCCTATGAGTCTATGTGTGATGTTGAGCCATTAACTACAAAATGAGTCAGAAATAGACTGGCCTTTGGGTATCTTTGTACAGAAGGAAACAAACACATGATCTGTCTTCCTTTACTTTCCCTCCCTCCCTCCCTTCTTCCCTCCCTCCTTCCCTCCCTCCTTTCCTTCCTTCCTTTCTCTCTCTTTCTCTCTCTCTCTTTTCTGGCTGTCTCTTTTTCTTTCAAGTAGTACGTGTGTGTGTGTGTGTGTGTGTGTGTGTGTGTACACGAGAGCATTGCTGGATTTCCATCCACTAAAAGCCTTGAACACACCCCTACATCTGATAACGTGCAGGCGAGCCCGGCATCTTAGAGGCTTTGTCTGCAGGACGTTTTGGGAGGAGGGTCAGCAGCATGCCAGGCCACGTGGCAGTGGGCTCAATGGAAGTGACAAGAAGTCTTTCCATGGTTGAGGCTCTGCCACAGAGCTTCATAGCTTTTTGGAGTTTGTACTTGTTCATACTTGTGACACAGGTATCCATAATTGTAAGGATGAGGAGTGGGAGACATCATGAACCGCCTAGTTTTTCTTAGATTCCATCAATTACATTTTAACAATTATAACAATTAATGACTCTTGTGATCTTAAATGTTCACTTAAAGATTTTTTTGTTTGGCTCATTTTAAAATTTTTAAAAACTTTTTATTTTACATGTATTTGCCTGCTTGTATGTAAGTGCACCTCTGAGAGCAATGCCCAAGAGGTCAGAAGGGAGAAGATCCCCTGGAAGTGGAATTACAGCCTGTTGTTAGCTGCCATGTGCATGCTAAGAACTAACCTGGGTCCCCTGCAAGAGCAGCCAGTGTTCTTAACCACTATGCCATCTCTCCAGACCATTTGGCTCAAGCCAAAAGAAAAATACATACTTAGAAATGTGTCTTTGTGTGTGTGTGTGTGTGTGTGTGTATGTGTGTGTGTGTGTGTGTGTGTGTGTGTGTTTATATGTTACCAGCTGTCAGAAGACACAAGTCAGCTTAAATCATAACTGAGTGTCTTGTACCATGGCCTGCATCTGGACAGGACCCTGTACTCTGCAGAGCCACACAAGGTGCCGTGATCTGAATGTCTGTTTGGAACCACGTGCCCTCAAGTGTCATCACTGACCACTGAAGGGAGAATGTGGGGCCAGCCGCTCCTGTGCCCTTTAGCACAGCTGTTCCCTGATGGATGGCTGTGTTGGTGTCAGTGCTTTGCAGTGCTTGATGCTCGCAGGGTACTCTGACACCTTACCAGCCCACTTTGCTTACCATATACTTTTCCTTGGTGATGGTCTGTGCAGAACCCTTTGCTCTTGTGGTCTGGGCCAGGCTGTGAGGCTCTACTGCCAGCTATATGGAGTGGGCAGGTGCCACATACCTTCCAGAGCTCAGGAGACCTCCAGGGCCATAGAAGGGTAGGCATAGGGTACCACTCACACGATCACTTGATTGGAAGCCTGGTACTGTCGTGGGTGGTTACAGTGGCACTAAGGACCTTTCTTTCCCCTTTGCAGGGTCCACAGATTGTGTGTGTTACTCAACTGTGGGCATCAATGATGCAGAGACATCGGCTTTGCACATCATTGTGGGTGAGTCCAGTCTCCTGTGAGATGCGCTGTGCACAGACCCAGGCCCTGGTGCCTTCATTATGGCCTTGCTTCCTTACATCCTCCCTTGCCCACTCCTTACTTAACAGGCCACCAGTAACTGAGCTGCTGTCACCCCCCACACACACACACCCAAGTTCTGCTCTTGTCTTAATTTGCTTCTATTACTGTGTTTAAAAAAAAAAAAAAAAAAAAACACTGACCAAAACTAACTCATGGAGGAAAGGGTTTATTTGGCCCACAGCCAGGGAAGCCAGGGTAGGAACCTGGAGCACTCATGGAGGGAGCACTACTTACTGGCCTGCTCATGTGACCTGTCCTCAGCCTGCTTTCTTATACGACTCAGGACCATCTGCCCAGGGGTGGCACCCATAGTGGGCGGGCCCTCCCATACCACCCAGGAATTAAGAAAATGGCCACAGGGCAGTCCAATGGAGAAATTTCCTCAGTTGAGGTTCCCTCTACCCAGGCGTATCAAGTTGACAACTAAAGCTATCCAGCACACTTTCCTGGGACAGTCCCAGGGTCTTCTGAAACCACAACCCCATCATACCACACCCCTGCCCAGAAACGACGGGGACACAGCTCCATGCCCATGGGCATCTCTGCTCAGGGCTACACCCTCCATCCTCTTACAACTTGTCCCATGCTTTGTCCCAGGTTGTCATCTATATTTCACCTTTACAAAGCTCAGTGCCTGTAGCATCTGGAGCAGCCCCATGGGCACACTAATTCTTTGTCCCCCTTCTTTCCCCTATGGGCTCAGTCTTGTGTGACACCCCTGACTCAGTTTCTTTTCCTGTCACCTTGATGACACCTAGCTCACAGTTCAGGATAAAGCCCACCGTGGTGGGGAAGTCAAGGCAGCAGGAGCAGAAGCAGATGCTCACATGCGGGCCTCTCAGCCCAGCTACGCCAGGATCCCAGTCAGGAAACGGTAATGGCCTCCCAGGGTGGGACTTAGTTACGGGATCCAAACAGTCCCCACAGGCACGCCAAGAGGCCCATCTCCTAGGTGATTCTGGATTCTGTCCAGTTCAGAATCAGCACTAACCATCACAGCCACATTCCTTTCGTGCGTACCCACTGGACTCCCCTGGAGGCTTCTCCCCTTGAGGTAGGAAGCCCCTCTTCCTTGTGGTGCCCATGTTTGGGGCTATGGGCAAAGGTGGCTGTGCCTCCATTGATGGTCTCTTTTGAAACACCTGCAAGGCTCTAGTGTTCTTTGGGTGATAGACATACTTTGCTCTCCTCTAGTCCCAGGTGAGGAACCCAGCAGGAGGAGGAGCTGGGGAGGTTCTGGAGCCGACAGACTGCCTGGCTGATGAATGAATGGCTGGTGCTCTCCCAGTCCTCATCCCCTTTACAGGGAGCCATATCTTATCTGGAGCCACCAATAGGCTGTCTTTAAAAATAGCCACTTGTGCCGGGCGTGGTGGCGCACGCCTTTAATCCTAGCACTTGGGAGGCAGAGGCAGGAGGATCTTTGTGAGTTCGAGGCCAGCCTGGTCTACAGAGTGAGTTCCAGGACAGCTGGGGCTACAGGGAGACCCTGTCTCGAAAACACCAAAAAAAAAAATAAAATAAAATAAAAAATAAAAAATAAAAAATAAATAAAAATAGCCACTTGTTGGGTCTGGAGATATGGCTCAGTGGTTAAGAGTACTGGCTGGTCTTGCAGAACTTGGGTTCAAATCCCAACACCCACATGGCAGCTAACAATCATCTGTAATTACAGTTTCAGGGGATCTGGTGCCCTCTTTTGACCCCCAGCAGACTTTGCACAACACACGTGCATTTACATACATGCATGCAAAGCATTGACATAAATAATTTAAAAAGTAGCTACTTGAGTTTATTTGTTTAGGATAGGGTTTTTCTAGATAACCTAGGCTAGCCTCAAACCCACTTCCTCCTGCTTCAGCAATCCCTGAGCACTGGGATTGCAGATGTGTGGCACCACACTTGGCAGATTTCGTATTTTAAATGCTGCATACATGGGGCTGGAGACAGGCTCCGTGGTTAAAAGCCCTAGCTGCTAACCCAGGTTTGCTTTCCAGCACCTACACAGAAGCCACCGACCATCCATAACTCCAGTTCCAGGGGATCCAATGCTCTCTTCTGCCTTCTGAGGTATTGGGTGCACTAGTGCACTGACCTACAGGCAAACACTCATGCATATAAAATAATTAATTAAAGTGCTGCATACATATTCTTCTGATCTCAAATCTGCCTTCCTTTCAGTCAGTGGCATTGACTGAGGGGCATCCTGGGTACATTCCATTCTGTCTCCACAGACAGTTCCCCAAGCCTGGCTTCCCAAAATATTTTATTTTATTTTTTAAATCTTTTTCAAGACAGGGTCTCCCTATAGCCCCAGCTGTCCTGGAACTCACTCTGTAGACCAGGCTGGCCTTGAAATCACAAAGATCTGCCTGCCTCTGCCTCCCAAGTGCTAGGATTAAAAGCGTACACCACCACGCCCGGCTAATATTTTATTATTATTTTGTGTATGTAGGAGTGTATTGCCTACATGTATATGTGTACCTGTGTCATGCAATGCTACAGAGGTCAGAAGAAGACATTGAATCCCTTGGAACTGGAGTTACAGATTTTTTTTTTAATTAAAAATATTTTTTTTTGTATGTGTATGAATATACTGTCTGCATGTAGGTCTGTGCACCCGTGTTGCGCAATGCTGCAGAGGTCAGAAGAGGGCATCAGATTCCCCTGGAACTGGAGTCAAAGACGGCTCTCAGCCACCATGTGGACGCTGGGGATCGAACCTGGGTCCTCTGCAAGAGCAGCCAGTGCTCTTAACTGCTGAGCCATCTCTCCAGCCCCACCATCTGAAATCTTGTTTGGAGGTCGTGGCAGGAGGCACAGCTACTTGTATGCCCTTGGCCATAGACTGTCCTGCTCTGTCAGTAAAGGACATCCTCTTTGAGCACATGTGCATCTCTGGGAAGGACACACATGTAGGAGTGAAGGTGGGAGGGACGCCTGGCTAGCAGCTGGACGCCATATTGGATGTGTTCTGTTTCTCCTGTTGAGGCAGACAGACGCCTTCTCTGTAAAGTGCTGTCTGGGTTAGGACAGAGGAGGTCAGGGTGGGGACGGGGCTTCCTCACAGCACTCCTCTCCTGCAGGGGACTCTCTAGCCATTGATGTGTCCTCCGTGCATCATAACAACACACTGCTGCGCTACTCAGTGTCTCTGCTCGGCTATGGCTTCTATGGGGACATAATCAAGGACAGCGAAAGCAAACGGTGGATGGGGCTCATCCGATACGACTTTTCAGGTGTGTTGTGCTTCCGTACGTTGAGGTAACAGTTAGTCCACAGTACACTGAACGAAGGTAGCCACTACCCACCAGGGACAGAGATGGACACTAAGGGCTTTGCTCTGCCTGATGGCAAAGTGGTCTTGAATCTAGCTGGTGTGACCCAGATCCTATTTGCTGGACCCAAACACAAGTAAATTTGGTATACTCCTGAGTCTCACAGTATTTGTTAGAGTCAGACTGTGTCGCTGACTAGGACAGGCAAGGTCTGAAGGCTGCCTCTGTTTCCATGGGACTGCAGTGTGGTGGGCCATGGCTCACCCTCTGTTGTGCAGCAGGGACTTGGTCTCCATTTCACAGTTGAGATAGTAGTTGGGAATGCTTAAATGACTTTCCTAGGTGTAGTGGCATCTTTCCTGTAGGCCAGTGGCTCTCAGAGGATGCAGACATCAGTGTCCCTGGGTGGCTTGTTAGAGCTCAGACCTCAGGGCCACACCAAGATGCAACTAGTATGGGGTGGACCAGTGCCATCCTCACCCCCAAGAATGCAGTGACTGGTGCGTCCTGTCTTAACTAATCACAGAGCTGGGATAAACAGGAAATGCAAGTATGGGGTGGACCAGTGCCATCCTCACCCCCAAGAATGCAGTGACTGGTGTGTCCTGTCTGAACTAATCACAGAGCTGGGATAAACAGGGAATGCAAGTCAGCTTCAAGCCACACCAGAAGTTTCCACCTGCTGGTTTTGGGTAGTGAGTAGGTGTCACCCCCTTTCCCATTAGGTTTGAAATGGAAAGAGAGAAGCTTAGAATAGGAGCCAAATTTAAGGTTAAGGCATCTCTTTAGTCTGTCTTTGGCAAAAGGTCTAGTAACTCCAAAGACCAGAACCCACCCCTTTTTTCCTAGAGGCAGGAGGGGTACCCTGGTGTTCTGCACTTTGCACACTGTGATATGGTAAAAGTACATGTTCCTGAACCTTCCTGAAGAAAAGGTGTGGGCTCTAAGAAAGCTGAGCCTCAAAGGGTGGCCGTCTCAGCCCTGACCTCCTTCCCCACCCCTCCTCTCCAGCTGAGTAGCTTTCCTGTTCTTTGTTACCCCAGCTTTGCAGCCCTGACACAGCCAGTATGGGCTGCCATGCATAGGGTTGGTGGTTGGCTGTAGGGAGGTGGAAAGGGTCTGCTGTGCTGGGCATTTGAGGGTGATATAAAGAAAAATGAGGTGCTCCATCCTGGACACATGGACATCCCAGGGTTGGCAGAGATGGGGGCCTAGAGAGAGGTATGCTGGAAGCCTCTGCTGGTAATGGGACAACCATCCCCAGCAGCGTACTGGAGCCCAATGTAGTGAGGCAGATCTTGACAATGAACACGACTGCTGGGCTCACCATGAGTCAGCTTCCCCAGGAGACTCTGGACATTTCCTGGGGTCCACATGGAGTGGAGAGAGAAGCCAGCACCAGCATGCAGGCAGAGACAGCAGGAATCCTACACCTAGAAGTGCTCCCAGAATAGGGCAGGGGGAACTGAGTCAGGCAGAGCCCTTCCCAGGAGGCCGGGTGCTGCAGCCTTGTCGGAGAGGATGTAATAAGGTGGGGCCTGCTCCCTGTGTGGGATGGGAGGGCTTGGTGTGCTGCGGGTCAGGTGGGGTGGACTCCCCGAGGCCATGGCATAATGAATCAGACAAAATGGCCCTGTGGAGTTACACAAGGCCTAGAAGCCCCAGAGCAGGGGTCATCCTAAGACTTGCAGGACATCCCTGGCCCAATGTGGCACAGGCCTCCTGCCCACTCCTGGGTCTTCTGCTCACAGCTTCTCACAGTGCTGTCAGAGGCCCAGAGGCCAGCTCTGGAGGCCTTGCCCATCTCTGACATGTCGTACCCAGCCAGCATGGTGGGCAGCATGCCACAGTTGGCCCTTGGGAGGCAGGTCCCGAGCTCACCCAGGAGAATACTGATGTCATAGATGATAATAACTCTGGTGGGGCAAGTACAGAGGAAGCAGGATTATTGCTAGAAGAGGGTGGTGGTGACCCCAAGCCATCAAGATACAGGCCACATCATGGCGGCCGTACGGGGTCACAGATGCCAAGGACCCTGCTTTGCCAGTTTGAAGGCACCTCTTAATGGTGCATTTGTACATGCAAGTGTGTATATATATATGTATGCATTCATGTGTGTGTGCATGTGGACAAGCATGTATGTGTGCATTCTTTGGGTGTGTGTGTGACGACACTTATAACCAGGCAGGGATTCTATGGCCGGTTCCTCTCGGCTGCTCTTTCTCTAGGTATGAAGACCTTTCTCTCTCATCACTGCTATGAAGGAACAGTGTCCTTCCTCCCAGCACAGCACACAGTGGGTTCCCCACGGGACAGGAAGCCCTGCCAGGCCGGGTAAGTGGCATGACATGGTGCAGGACTGTTTGGGAGTCCATTCCTGTTAGGACAGTGGACAAACAAGGACTCTCCACACAGCAGGACAACTGCATTTCCTAGGTTTGTGCAGAGCTTCACAGTGCACATGCCTCCTGAAGAGCTGGCTCCCTGGACAGCTCCATTCTGGCTTTCTTCTCTGCCTGCTGAGGACTTGAGGGCAGGGGTGCAGTGCTAGGCCAGGTCCCCTCTGGCCTGGGAGTGAGGCCTGTGCCCACCTACATCCACTTTGTCTGCTCTCCCTGGGGCCCACTTCTGCCCTTCTTGGGGGTTTTATAGATGAAAGGTACATACAGGAAAGGATGAGAGATGACCACTTCGCCAACAGCTATACATGCTTGGGCCATTGTGTGGGGAAAGACCCCTCATAGAGCTGAATTGACAGAGCCTATTCTCTCAGTAACAGATAGAAGTGGAGTCCCTGTCCCCACCCCTAGTGAAGAGACTTGCCCATGAGCCCCAGACCACGGGTAGAAACTCACTTAGGATTAGGAGAGTCCCAGGAAAGCACCTGGAGTGCCGCAGCAGGGCAGGGCTCAACCAGCAAGAGTACAAGTGGGCCTAGTACTGGAACTGAGATGGAGACGTGGCCCAGCTCCCACAGAGGGAGCACAACAAGGATGCTGCCAGGGGAAAGGGGAGTGCGAGTCAAGGCCAGCTAGAGCAGCCTAGGGTTCTGCTCAGGCCTGGGCCTCTCTACTCAACCCTGCCACATCAACTTGGCCTGGACTCTCCGTGTATGCTCACTCCTGTGTGCATAAAGGAATGACCAGCAATTCTTTTTGACCCAATGCCTGGTCTCCAAATATACCCAATAATGTCTGACAGTATTAAAATGGAACTATAAGAAAGCAAGATCATGCTGGGTGTGGTGGCACACACCTTTAATCCCAGCACTTGGGAGGCAGAGACAGGCGAATCTGTGAGTTTAAGGCCAGCCTGGTCTACAGAGTGAGCTCTAGGCCGCTGGGACTAAAAGGGAGACCCTGTCTCAAAAATATGAAAAAAAAAAAGAAAAAAGAAAGAAAAATCTAGATGTTCTGGGCTATGTGCACTATGGAGGCCCGTCTCCCCACCTGCCTGGGGCCCACCCAAGGCCCAGAGAACCTAAAGGATAGACAGTCTTTTTCTTCCTAAGTTCTGACCAGGAGAGACCTTAGTCACTGCATGGCCAAACTCAATAACTAGTGAGCTAATCTTACATGGTCTACACTTGTACTTGCAGTGCTGGCCGAACCCAGACCAGCTAAGCCAGGGACTCAGCTCTGAGCTCTTATTGACCGACACACACGCCCTTCACACTTACTACCTGAGGTAAAGGTGCTCTCACCCCAAGGCTGGCACTGGTGGAGTTTGCAAGTGCAGCCTATGCCAGGCTGTCCAGTCTATCCTACCTATGCCTCTTGTGCCAGGCTGTCTGTCCTAGCTGTGCCTCTTGAAATGTTTGCAAGTCTTGGAGAGGGACCTGTTGATTCATGGGTATAAATTTAAAAGTAGATCTAATTTTGAGAATTCAAATTAGTATGCTAAGGAACAATTTCTAGTCAAACTTTTGAGACTGAGGTTTTTATGACCTGACAAGAATTTAAATGATTTTAAGACTTTTTTTTTTTTTTTTTTGGTCTTTTTGAGACAGGGTCTCCCTGTGGCCCCAGCTGTCCTGGAACTCACTCTGTAGACCAGGCTGGCCTTAAACTCACAAAGAAGATCTGCCTGCCTCTGCCTCCCAAGTGCTAGGATTAAAGGCGTGCACCACCATGCCCGGCTTTAAGACTTATTTTTGTTATTTATTTTTATTTTTTAGACATGATCTCCCATAGCCCCAGCTGGCATGGAATTCACGATGTAGACCAGGCCTGCCTCCGCCTCTGGAGTGCTAGGATTAAAGGCGTGTGTCACCACGCCCAGTGTTATTTTTAACTATATGTGTATATGACTATATATGGGTATGTGCACATGAGTACAAGTGCCTGAGGAGGCCAGGGGATTGGATCTTTCTGGATCTAAAGTTACAGGTGGTTATGAGCTGCCTGATGTGGGTACTGGGAACCAAACTCAAATCCTTTGTAAGAGCAGATAGAGCCATCCCTCTAGCTCCATGTAAATGTGTATGTGCCAAGCCCAGGCTTTGCTGTTAAATGCACTCATTAGAGGGATGGCCCTGAACTTTTTTCTTGCAGTTGCTCCGTGTGCAGGCAGAGCAAGCAGCAGCTGGAGGAAGAGCAGAAGAAAGCCTTGTATGGCCTGGAGAACTCCGGTAATTAATTGGTAGGGGCTTGCTGATCACTCGGGCCTCTTCTGGCTGTCCACCTCTTCTCTTCCTCTTTTCCCTGCTGCACTGTGTATCAGTTCTTCTCTCTAGCTCTAGGCAGTGACAAGTCACTGCAGCCTAGGCGACTCTGGGAACCTACCTCTTCTGATGCTATTGCCAGGCTGGCCGAGGCTGCCAAGCCACCTGCTGTGGATTTCGGTGTGTGTGTGTGTGTGGGTGTCAGTTGGCAAATATTCCCTATGGGTTTGGCTAGGTGAATGCCTTATGACATGCCTGGAGTAGGGTCTCTGCTGCATCTCAGCCATCATCTCTGCCCCACAGTTGTTACAGCCACAGACAGTATGTGGATAAGTAGATTGTTTAAGGACACTGGGATTGGAGTTTCTGGTATATATTTTTTTTCACATGCAAGCTATTACTTTTTCCCAGCTATTTCAGTTTGTGGCAACCAGTCTTGGCTCATAAGCCATACAGAGTGAAGTGGTGGACCAGATTAGCCCCTGTAGGAGTCTGTTCACCCCCTTGTGCTAAACTGTTGTCCAAAAGTGCCCTTGTGGGGAGCAGGGAACACACCTCTGCCTTTCAGGAAGTGATCTTTGGGTCTAGTGCTCAGTACAACTTCCTGAGGCCAGTGGGCAGCTCCACGGTGGATTGACAGTGAGGAAGCTGCCCTGGACATCAGACCAGAATGAAAGCCAAGAATGCATAGGCTAGAGGGAGAGCAGCTATCTCTCCTCCTTACCTCATCATGGCTGCCCCTGCTCCACCAGGAACTGTAAAGCTCACCCTGTCTTTCTGCTGCAGAGGAGGTGGAAGAGTGGCAGGTTATCTATGGGAAGTTTCTGGCCATCAATGCCACCAACATATCCTGTGCTTGTCCCCGGAGCCCCAGGGGCCTGTCCCCAGCGGCCCATCTGGGAGATGGGTCTTCTGACCTCATCCTCATCCGGAAGTGCTCCAGGTTCAACTTCCTGAGATTCCTTATCAGACACACCAATCAGTATGACCAGGTGAGTAGCACTGTGCCCTGGGTTCAGTGGAGAGTCATGTATGTTTGGGAAATCCCCGCTGCACAGGCTGCAGCTCCTTGTTTAACACTAAGGATAGGAAGACAGATCTTTGTGTTTTCATTTCACCCATTTTAAGGTTTAGTCAGTTACTTCTTGTAAAATTCCATTTAAAAATGGAAATCCAGGGCTGGAGAGATGGCCTAGCGGTTAAAAGCGCTGACTGCTCTTGCAGAGGACCCAGGTTCGATCCCCAGCACCCACATGGCAGCTGAGAGAATCGTCTGATTCCAGTTCCAGGGGAATCCGACACCCTCTTCTGACCTCTGAGGCATTGCACAACATGGGTGCACAAACCTACATGCAGACAGTACATTCATACACATGCAAGAATAAATAAAAAATTTTTTTAAATGGAAATCCAGAAGATCTGTAATCCTAGCTGCATGGGAGGCCAAAGCAAGAGGTTGCAAGTTCATCTCAACCTGGACAACTCAGTGAGACCCCATCTCAAATAAAAGTTGGAAAAAGACAAAAGCCCTGAGGGTTGAGAATCAGTGTTCAGTGGTAGAGCACTCGTCTAACACATGCAAGGCTCTAGGTTCAAGCCCTAGTAAAATAGCATCTGTCTGTCTGTCTGTCTGTCTGTCCATCATCTGTCACCTATCTTAGCCAGCCCTGGTGTTGCTGAGGTAAGAGATCATGAGTTAGAGGCCAGCTTGTGCTACATAGCAAGACCCTAGCTAAAAATGAATGAATAAATAAATGAATCACTTGTTGAACACAGAAAATCAGAATCATGGGGCTGGAGAGATGGCTCAGCAGTTAAGAGCAATTGCTGTTTTTTGCAGAGGACCCAGGTTCAGTTCCCAGCACCCACATGGCCACTAACAACTGTCCTAACTCCAGTTCCAGGGGAATCTGATGCCCCCTTCTGACCTCTGAGGGCACTGCATGACACAGGTGCACTTACATATATACAGGCAGTACACTCATACACATAAAAAATGTTTTTAAAGTTAAGAAAATAAGAGCCACAAGTGTTTCTGTGTAACTTTCCTCCTATCGCTCTGCTTTCTGTTTTAATAGCAGAACAAAGCAATTGGGTACAGCTTTTGTCACTCTTCAGGCCACTCAGAATGCAGTCTGTAGGCTCCAGAAGTGGGCTGCATTCCGAGCGTTGCTCAAGCCCTCCTGTCTGCACTTTCAGCCTTTTCTTTAGCACATGGAGGATTGAGTATAATCATATCTGGAGTGTTGGAATTTTTGCTCATAGTCTGTGTGTGTGTGTGTGTGTGTGTGTGTGTGTGTGTGTTGCACCTGCATGCGGAGGCCTGAGGTGGATACTGGCCATCTTCTTCACTCTTTCTCTAAATGTTTGAAACAGGGTCTCCCATTGAACCTGGAGCTCACTTATTAGGCTGGACCAGCAGGCCAGTGAGCCCCAGAGATTCCTCGGACTCCTCGGACAGGCTGGGATTACAGGCTGGCAGCTCCGTGCCTGGCTTCTGGCATTGGGGTCAGAACTCAGCTCCTCCTGGCAAGCACTCTACTTAGTCGTCTCTCCAACCATAGTCTCTAGTTTGAGTAAAACTTCAGTTGCATTTAAGATAAAGTCCAGGGATTTCTTTAATGTGGCTTTTTAAAAATAAATTTTATTTATTTTTGTACTGTCTGCATGTAGGTTGGTGCACCCGTATTGTGCAATGCCACGGAGGTCAGGAGAGGGTGTCGGATTCCCCTGGAACTGGAGTTAAAGACGGTTCTTAGCTGCCATGTGGGTACTGGGGATCGAACCCAGGTCCTCTGCAAGAGCAGTCGGTGCTCTTAACCGCTAGGCCATCTGTCCAGCCCCTAATGTGGCTTTTTTTTTTTTTTTTTTGTCTTTGTGAGACAGGGTCTCCCTGTAGCCCCAGCTGTCCTGGAACTCACTCTGTAGACCAGGCTGGACTTGAACTCACAAAGATCCACCTGCCTCTGCCTCCCAAGTGCTAGGATTAAAGGCGTGCGCCACCACGCCCGGCAAATGTGGCTTTTTAAATAGTGCTTGTTGCAAAGAATAGAGAAGTCTCCAAGTCATCACTAATGAACCACCAAGCTCTTTAAAGCTGGCTGGTCACTGCTGAGGACCCGGGATTTCAAAAGTATTAGCAGTTGTCTGAAGCTGTGCACATCTTGCTGGCCTCTAAGTCACCAGGCAAGGAGGGCTGTGGCTCAGAGGTGCTGCTCAAGGCTATGTGCTTACAGGAGCATGTGTCCTGGCCAGCTGAGCCAGCAGAGGTAGAAGTCTTGCCTCAGTGGATGATGAACCTACAATGTTTCTCTTGGCAGTTCGACTTCACTTTCGTTGATGTTTATCGAGTCAAGAAATTCCAGTTCACTTCGAAGCGCACAGATGATGAGGACAGCAACCCCAAGGAACATGGGAAGCAGAGGTTTGGGCACATCTGCTGTGACAGCCCCATTTGTTGCTGCTTGGCCTCCGGGAACAGCTCCTGGAACTGCGATGGGGAACTCCTCCAAAGCCCTTCCATCGAGGTCAGGTGAGCGAGCAGAGGAGCCCCAGCCACCTGAGAGCTGTCGCCTCCAAAGAGCTCATGGGGTCTCTGTACTCATGTCGGATGCTGAAGGAGCTGGAAGTCTGAGGTTTGGACAGGGCAGGTGCTGACTGCATGGCACTGTGTTTTCTAGACATGTCTCATGTTCAGTTTCCTTCTCTGCCAGTCTCTGCCCTTGATTTTCTCTGCTTCTCTTTCTCTCTCTCTCTCTCTCTCTCTCTCTCTCTCTCTCTCTCTCTCTCTCTCTCTCTGTCTCTGTCTCTTTGTAGTTAAAAAATAAGCAGAGGGCTAGAAAAATGGCTCTGCTTTTCAGAGCACTGGCTGTTCTTACAGAGGACCCAGGTTGGTTCCCAGCACAATATGGCTTCTCATAACAGTCTGTAACTTCAGTTGCAGGGTATCTGACATCTTCTGACCTCCACAGGCATGGCACACATGTGTTCCACTAACATATAAGCACCCAAAGCACTCATACACATAAAAATAAAAATAGGGGCTGGAGAGATGACCTAGCAGTTAAGAGTGCCAACTGCTCTTGCAGAGGACCCAGGTTCGATCCCCAGCACCCACATGGAGACTGAGAACCATCTTTAACCTCCAGTTCCAGGGTAATCCGATGCCCTCTTCTGACCTCTGCAGCATTGCACGACACGGGTGCACAAACCTATCTGCAGACAGTACATGCATACACATACAAAAATAAAAAAATAAAAAAATAAAAAATAACACAACCACGTGAGGTGGCATATGCCTTAAATCCCAACACTCCAGAGGCAGAGAAAATATAATCTCTGTGAGTTTGAGGCCAGCCTAGTAGTGAGTTCCAGGCCACCCAGGGCTATGTAGTAAGACAAAAGAATAAGCTAAAGACTCTGCCCTTCACGGGCATGTCCTACATCCTGGTTTCCCAAGTCGCCTATAAGGCATCTGGCCTCCATGGCCAGGGACAGGTACTCAGTGTAGGGCTGGGCAGCAACCTGATTGGGAAACAGGAGGGACTGGGAAGGGCTCCCAGAGGAGGCTGCACAGAGGAGAAGCTCTGTGTGTGGACCCCACAGCCCAGAAGTCCTGGGAGCTGACGGTGACTCGTAAGGGTGTGTGTGGTAGAGCTCAGGGCCGGGCACTGACTCTGGGTTCCTCCCCCATTCAGCTACCCAGATACCCGAGGAGAGCTCAGAGTCACTTTTAGCCAAGCTACAGGGTTGATGCTGAGCCTCAGAACCCAGCTCTTCCCTGGAGACTTGGTAACCAGGCCCTGAGTGCCCAGCACCCAAGCTACAGGTAGTCTGAAAGGAGGTGTCACACCCACTCTTCCTGGGGCCCATCTGGTGGGGATGTTTGTCTTCCCCAAGTCAATATGTGGTATTGGGATATAACCCAACAGAAGAGAAAAACAGGGAAAATTCTTTCCCCATGGAGAGAGTAACACAAGTTGTTTTTTGAAAGCATACTTTTGACTCGGATGTGGTTACACACATTTGGAGACTGAAGGGGAGCTGGAAGGTTCTAGAAGGTGTAGGGCTCAGGTCAGCTGTAAGCTGGAGGACATGCTTGGGTTCAAATATGCCTGTTTATCTCTGCAGGGTCCACTGCCAGCTGGTGCGCCTCTTTGCACGGGGGATCGAAGGGAAGCCTGAGCGAGACTCACAGCTGAGAAGTCGTAACATATCGCCCGCCTTGAGCTTGGGGAGTGTGAAAATTATTTAAGAAAATTTCAACAGACCAATTATGTTGATATATCCATTTAAATTTAGAAATTTATTTTTGATAGGTAAACTTTGGTTTTAGAAAAGGCAGCTTTGTCAGCCGTCCTGTGTACACACCTGGCACCTCAGTTCTATGCAAATCTGAGTTGCATTTCACATAACTTGTTCTCAGCAAGCAGTTGTTGGTTTGGTGGCATTGTCTTGTTAGATGTTTAACCATGCCAACCATGCAGATTTCAAAGCAGCCCGTAAGTGGCTCTACTGCAATAATTTTAGGGACATTATATTACGAATACTTCCCAGGAATCAGGTGGTACCATCTGGACACATGATAACCAGGTCACTTGATCCCCTTTGCAAGACTTTTCTGGAATTGTTTGTGACCAGGTGGGAAAGGAGATGGTTCTCTCTGCTGTCACTTTCCATCCATCTTTATTTACGATCAGGACGTTGCTATGCAGTCCTTACCACACGCTGCAAACATAGTCCTGTGCACAGTGGTGCTTCCAGAGTGGAGGCCCATGTCATAGCAAGAAGATGCCTGGGCCACCTTCATCCTCAGGATCCCCACGTTTGTTTCCACCTCAGCGGAATCCTGTAAGACAATCCAACAAAGCACCCACTGGGAGTTTGCTCTGTTAACCCAGGCAGCATTCACACTCTGGCCAGGGCCATCTGAAGCACTGGCAAAATGAGGCTCTAGGTAGAATTAAAGTGCTTGACACAACTGGGCTTTATGGGGAGATAGAGGGCAGACAGGTGGCATAAGCAGAGGGCACTTTGTGAATTGTGCATCGACCTCAATGTGGGCATCAGCAGCGGGGTGGTGGGGCCATCCGAGGTCATCCGAGGTCGTCCGAGGTCGTCCGAGGTCATCCGAGGTCATCCGAGGTCGTCCGAGGTCATCCGAGGTCGTCCCCAGATACTTTGCATCAGCAGCGGGGTGGTGAGCCATCCGAGGTCGTCCCCAGATACTTTGGTGCAGGCTCTGAGTCTCTTACCATGAGTTCTACTTCATCCTGGGTTCCATGGATTGAAAGCTTTGTCCTTGCCTATCGGGAGGGTATAACTAATGTCTTGTCTCCCTGAGGGGACTGCTAGCTGCTTCCTGCTGAAGCCCTGAGTTCGTGACCAGTTTCCTGTGAAGGCATTTCTGTCCCAGGATTCCTCAGCTGCACACTACAGCTCATGCTGTCTCCAGACTGAAACATATGAAAAGATGTAAAATAACTTCATGTGCAATTCTAGAAGATGCAGGTTAAGCACGACTTGCTAAGGGGGATACTGACTGTCACTAGGTCAGGTTTTACATTCTGTTGCAGGGGGTATACATCTCACATAGACCAGTTAGTCACTGTGGTGCATTACAGGCAGCACCTATTTCTAGGATCCCTTGCATTGATTTATATATCGAAGCATATATGAAATCCCATCCAGAAGCTGTACAGGTGGCTCATTCAGGGACCATGTTACAGGTAATTGGGCAGTGAAGCTTGTTGAGTTAACCTGGGTAGAAAGAGTAAACATGCCCAGCAGTTCCTATTCTGGTCTGTTCCTGGATGGGCAGCTCTTTGAGGGAGTGGGCAGCCCTGGAGCAGGATCAGGCCCAGGCACTCAGGTGGCCACCTCAGTGCCTGCTCCCCGCTGGTCTTCCCGAGGGACTCAGGGGAGCCTGAAGCAGCTGTGGGTCTCCCTGGCTCTTGGGAATCTGCTATGTGCTGCCCATGCCCAGGTTCTCCTCAGGCACTGCCAGTCCAGGAAGAGGGATCCTGGTCTAGGATGCTCTGGTGGGGTCCACAGCAGCAGCAGGTGATGGTCAAAATCACAGACCTTGGAGCTATCAGGTGCTGTGAGTGTGGACACCCCAGAATCCCCTCAAAACTCATGCACAGTAGAGGAGGGAGCCTTTGACATTCCCAAACAGTGGTATCTGTGATGCTTTTTTAGATGCAGCACCCCCAACCCTGGGGCTTTAGGGATTTTAGGAGAAAAACTAAGAGTGAGGGTTAGACAGTGGCAGTTTAGGATCCTGTAGGAGGCTAGCCCACATTTTAACTTCTCTGTGGTTTCATTGGTGCACCATTAGGCGGCAGTCACGTGCAGTCACTTACTGGAATTAAGCAGTAGGAAAGGGCAGCGGCCTGCTTCCCCCAGAGCTGCTTTGCTCCTTGGCAAACTTCCTGGAAGCAGGAACACTGACTTGGAGGACGGCCGGATATGCCTTCTCATCTTGCTGGCTTCAAGATTAGAAAATGGCATATTTGATCTGATATGTTTGAGAAAAAAAATAAAGTGACTCTGGGCAGAATTTGCCTTTTTCCTCCTTTTGTAAGTTGTTATTTTCAAAGCAGATTTTTCTCCATTAAAAACACAGTTTATGAACTTGTAAGAATAAAACGAACAAAGAGCTAAGAAATTGAACAGCACCCCATGGCTTGTGCCCCCCCCAGCCCACCATTGAGCCTACCCCACACCCAGGGGTCCCTTCCTGGTCTTCTCCAGGGCTGTCTGCACCACACATCACCCTGTAACATGTTCTTTTTCCAGTACAGCTGTGCTGCATTGAGTGTGAGAGCCCGTCTGCCTCCTTACAACCAGCCCTAGTGGCAGCTGTGACCAAATGTGTCCACATGTCACCCACCCCACTTGACCTTCTGGAGCCGTGTGAGGAGCTTGAACAGGACTGGCTATGGGGTGCTAGGTAGCCGAGGGGTTCCTGCAGCATGGATGGCTGGCTGCAGAGGGGCAGAGGAATGAGTAAGTGGGGGGTTGGCTGGGGCTGGCACGGGGTTGTGCTCGCAGGATTTATCAAGTCCCCAGTGAACTTTGTCTCCTTTGCTGTATCCCCACACTCACAACAGTGTATGCTATAGCTGGAGGGAGGGTGGAATAAGATGGACGGATGGGTGGGTGGATGGATGGATGGATGGATGGACAGGTGGATGGATGACCGGGTGGACAGATGGAAGGGTGGAAGGCTGGATGGATGGATGGATGGATGGATGGATGGATGGATGGATGGATGGGTGGGTGAGCAGATGGATGGTAGGTAGATGGACAGATGAATGAGTGGGCAGGCGGGTGGGTAGGAAGAAGGATGGGTGGGTAGACAGATGAAATTTGAGCATATGGAAGTGTAGATGAATGGGCTGATTGGTGGGTGAGTGGGTGGGTGGATTGGACAGACATAAAAGATTAGATGGATGGATGGATGGATGGATGGATGGATGGATGGATGGATGAGTGAATGGATGGATAGATGAAATGAGCATATAGAAGAGTAGATGGGTGGATAGTGGCTGGATGGGACAGACACATGGGTAGACGTGAAGATGGGGGAATGGGTGGATAGAAGAAGGATATGTGAGTGGACGGATGAACAGACAAATGTCCACTCTCCTGCTGCCACATTCCTGAGGCACCCACTGGCTCCATCTCCCTTCCCAAGAGGCCTTGGCTGCTTATGCCTCCTGAGGGGCTCGCTGGGTGGGTTGTGTCTCTCTTGTCCAGTGTCAGAATCTGAGTCAGTGAAGCCAGTACTGTTGGAGTCCCTTCTGCCAGCAGCCCAGGCATAAAACTACAGCTCAGTGGGCCAAGACCTGTGCTCCAGTCCCTCAGCACTGCCTGGTCTGCAGACAGCCCCTCCCCAGCTCCCTCCCTCTATGCCACCCCTCTGGCTTCCGGCTTCTGGCTTAGGGGACCCAGGGCTTGCTGCCTGCTCCCAACTTCCTGATACCAGGGTCCAACTCAAGCCTCCTTGGTCCCCACCAGCACCTCCTACACAAGGCCCCACTTCACACTGAAGCTTCCATTCACTTAAGTGGCTTTGTGCTGAACCCCTGCTGAACTGGTGGCTGTGAAGACACTGTTACACTGTTGGCCTTGGGGACGGTCACCCAGCTGCTTCAACACCTCACATCCACATAGTGCCAACAACACAGAGCTTTAGCATAAAGCATTTTAGGTTTATTTAAATAAAAATTATAATTTATACAAGACTTTTTATTTAAACAATGTTTTCTTTTAAAAAAAGTGACAGGATTTTTTTTCTATCAGTTCTTCACAGAGTACAATCCTTTTGTCAAACAAAAGTTACACCAGTAACAATTATGTACAGATCCAAAATAGACTCAAGCTTCAGACATACAAAATTTAACATTCATTCTAGTTCAGTATTTAGTCATAGAAATCGAACTTCTGCCCAGATTCACACAACCCAGTAAAATCCCCAGTCTCTCGGTCAGGATGCCCAGTGCCAACATAGGTTCCTGGCCCAGACCTGCCTGCTTAGGCTCCATCTAAGGACCTGCTGCTGGCCAGCTCATAACTTGAGGCCACTGCTCACCTCCCTGACCTACCGCCCTGGCCTGTGGTCAGTCTTCATCTCCCTTTCTCAGTGAAAGGGACTCAAACTAAACCACTTGCTTTGCTCAGCGAGCCCTCCCCGCAGTGACTAGGAACAGCATCCCAGAGTGACTTTAAGGTAGCACTCATTGATCCCAGCACTGCCAGGGCCTAGAAGGCTTTAACTGTTACCTGTGGGCACCAGCCCTGCAGCCATCCCTGGAGACAGGGACACCCTGACTCTCCTCCGGTACTGCCTCGTCCCACCCCATGCTTCTGAGGGCATGGGTCCATAAAGGGACAAAGCCCCAGCCTGGTGGAGGGCCCTGCCTCCACCTTCAGAGTCCTCTGATGGCCAGCATCCATGTGGCTGGAGCTGTGCAGCCCTCCTTGTGTGTCTGGGGGTGGGATGTGTGCTTGATCTGGCTGCTTGGCATGCCCTTCCCCACCCCGGTGTGGCCCTGATGCCCCTAGAAATGGGGTATCATGAGCCCACGACACCAGGCCTTACAACCTCATCAGCAAATGAGGATTGGAGCAAAGGTAAAAATTACATTTGAAAAATGATACAAAAATAAGAAAAACAGCTTGCTCTCTGTAAAAAATATAATCTTCTGTTTCTTCAAAAAACAATCTCAGTGACACCTGAAGGACTCAGGACAAGCTGAAGGAACTAGTGTAATCCACCCGGAAATCGGAAATCGCACAGGAGGGGAGGTGGTTGCACCCTTCAAAGGTCCGGGCCTTCTCCAAGACTCCATGCCAGAGCTCTTTGTGATTTAAAACCAAGTACAGACATTCTGAGTAGATAGCCTACAGGATGCGCCCTTCCCCTGACCCCCAGAGCAGCTTCTGTGCCCTCAGTAGCATGGGTCTCGCTATGACAGGAGGGATAGGGGAGTATGGTCTGCCTGGCCCTTGCTGAGCATGTAGCAAGAGAAAATACTGTCAGACGTCAGGGATCTGGGCAACCCAGGCCCCCATCTCTGGGCTCTGCTCACATGTTCCTACAGCAGAGGGCCCTCCAGGCCAGCCCTGTGATCCCATTGCATTACTGGAAGCGGTTGCAGCCTGGAGGCAAATGCCAGGTGGGTCAGGGTTAATTTTCATCTGGCCGCAACCAAAGCCTGGAGTACCTTCAAAGCTTTCCCAGTGGTCTCCTGGGCCTTCTCAAGGAGCAAAGTTAAAAAGATGTGCTTTGACCTTCATGCCATTCTGCGCCCTCACTGGCCTCCAGCCACAGCCCTCGTGGCTGGAAGGTCAGGCCAAGACAGGCAGATGAGTGGTGGCCCAGGCCGAGCCCTGAGGATCCTACCCATAGCCTCACGCCGGCCCCATGGCAGGCCGAGAGCGCAAGGAGGGGCTCCCTGAGGGCCGAGTGAGCTGACCGGCCACTTCCTGGACTCCATGTCACTCCACCAATATCTTACCAGACACTCCCAGCTATGGCTTTGGTAGAGAAAAGCCTCTGGCCTCTGCAGAGTTGGGGGGGGGGTGTCACAGGCCTCTTAGGATGGCAGATGTTTATCCTGTACCCAGGACGAAGGACATGAGCTGTGCTTAGGCCCTGGGGACAAGTATCTTGTGTGCCATTCTTCAAATAGGCCCTGAGGATCCTCGACCTGCCCCTGCCCACAGGTGTCCAGTGAAATGCTGTATGCCCGGCACAGCCTCATCCTTGTGAGTCCCAGCCCTTTGGGAAAGGAGCCTGCAGAACCCAGGCCAACATAACAAACCACAGTCCAGAGGAATTATTGCAAAAGATCATGAGGACATCTGCCCCTCTACCCAACTGTTAGAAAGGATTCCAGCAACATCTCGGAGTCAGTACTAGCTGTCACCACCAGAGGCTGCTGCTGACGTGATTTTCACATACTGGCTGAAAATGGTCTCAAATGCCTCATCTCTGTGCACCATGGCACCAAACACCAGGGGCTGGCGGGAAGAAAAGGGAGGGGTGAGGGCTTCATAGCCAGGCTATGACTAGAATGGGCACACCCCCCACCAGGCCACAGCAGCAGCCGGGAGGAGATGATCTGGCGGCAGGTAACCAGATGCCCCTCCCACCCAGCAGGCTCAGCCCCTCCCTCTGGGGTTTACCAACATGTCTGTACTGTGACTCGACAGCCCCCACCCAGGTTAAGCTTGCTGAACCCCCGACTCCATGCAACAGGTTCCTGGGCAGAGGTAAGGGAGGACCCTCCCCTAATGCTGAAGCTGAAACCACATTCCTGAGAAGCTCAAAGCTATTCCCAACCCCTGGGGGCCACTAGCCTGGCACTTACTTTCTGGGTTGATGGAGTTGATACGGCAATCCCCATGCCTGAGCCAGGGAGGACAGACAGGACTTTGTACTGAAAGACAACAGCACAGCAATCACCATAGGCCTCACCCAGGGACGCATGCCCAGGACATCCTTCTCTGCCAGTCACACAGCAAGACCCACAGAGGCCTGAGATATCCTAGCCACAAGACGTAAAAGGGCTGTGTCTCCTGATCTTGTGAACAAGAAACCAAACCTGTTAATGGTGTGTCCCACCCACCCTGGGTGGCAATGGCCTGGGTGAGGCCAGGAGGGCAGATCCCCGAGGCAGTAGAGCACATGTGGGAAGAAGCCCCAGATCTCGCTCTCAGGGCCTGGCACCAGGAGGTCACCTGCCAGTGTAGCCCACTCCCCAAGGGTAGGTTGAGAGAATCCTGGCCCAGATCCTGTATCTTTTCGTTATCTGACTGTGTGTCTGGAGAGAGAGGGCCACAGCCATGGACCAAGCCAAGGCAATGGAGGAGGGGGCCCTACCAAGAAAGAGCCTACCCAGGGCAGGCAGATACCTAGAGCCGGGAAGCTGGGGGGCCCCATGTTTCCAGCTCAGTATGCCTACTAGCTCAACAAATCCTGCCTCTGTCCCAGGAAACAAGCAGCTTACTACTACCACCACCACCACCCCCACCCCCACCCCCACCACCACCACCACCCCCACCACCACCACCACCAACACCCCCACCACCACCCCCCCCACTACCACCACCATCACCACCACCAACCCCCGCCCACCACCACCACCCACCACCAACCCCCCCCCCACCACCGACCAACCACCACCACCACCCCCCCCCCCACCCACCCCCACCACCACCACCCCCAAAGGCACCACACACTTCACATGCTAACCCACTGGGGAAACTGCTAAGCCTCACTCCACGTACACGAATATCAGGTAGGGCCACTTATAAGTCAGTGCTTACAACAGATGTCCAACTTTTCTGGACTCTGTGTGGGAGGGTATATTTCAGACACAGAAAGGAAAGGCACTGTGACTGAACTCAGGCACTCCCTAGAAACAGCACAGCGGAGGTGTATAGCTCAGGGGGTAGACGCTTAGCATAGCATGCAAGAAGCCTTGGGTTTGATCCCCAGCTGTAGCAGAAAAACCAAGTTTGAGCCCAGCCTTGGCTACATGGGACTGTCAGGAAAAACAAAAATGTACAGTAGGCTAGGCACACCTTACTGTCCCCTTTTCCTTCATGTACCATGGGGACCAGGACAGTGCTAACCCCCAGGATTGTGGGAGAAACCAAGGCTGCACCAGGGTGGCCCAAGGCACACAGTTACAACTACTCTCAGTAGGAAGCTGTCAGGGCTTTGCATGGAGGCATCCAGAAGGCAAACTCGACAGCAGGGCCTGGGGCAGCCTCTCTACCCAGCACCTCCCCCCGTCATGCAAGCACATCCAGGAAGCCCCTCCAGCCTCCTGGCCTCCGACACTTGGGGATGGTGCAAGTGTGGTGGCAGGGCGGGCACCCACCTTCTGGATATCTGTGATGTCCACCAGCTTGATCACTTTGTTCCTCTTTGACGACCCAGACTTGGAGCTTTCGAAGCATAGGTAACTAAATGGGGAGGAGATGCAGAGGCACGAGGTAGCACATGGGCCACAGAGGATCCTGCAGCTAACTGGGGCCTTCCCAGGCACTGCTCCACGGCCATGGCCTCGAGGAACAGTCAGTGGCCCACCACACTCAGCACCTGAGACAAGCTCAACGTCCTGCCCTAAGCTACATCTAGGCCATTCTCTCCCATACGATTCCCAGAAAGAGCTGCAGGGAAACTCCTGAGGCCCGTTGGGCTCTCCTGGGCCAGCTCCTTTGACAGAGTAGGTGACAGAGCTCAGGACAGTGGAGGGACCCATGAGGTTGACCACATACCCCATTCCCTGCTGAGACCCCACCTCCTACACAGGAGGAAGTTGGGGGGCGGTGAGCAGAGGAGGCTGAGGGACAGTGAGGACTAGGTGTTCTGTGTCCCATCTAGTAGAGAAAAGCCAAAGCTGCTTTCAGGCTGGCCTGTCTGAGAAGCAACAAAGCACTGCGGCCGCCCCAGGTCACTTCGAAGTCCCCTTCCTGGGAGACTCAGCCTCTATATGAGCATCCCAGATGAGCCAGCATCTGCCACCCAGAGAAAGCATTTGGTCAAAGGTCAGACTACTGGGCAGACTGGGGAGGGGAGGCCAGGCTGTAGCTCTGCCAAGCCTGCTTGCTGGCGGGCTCCTGGCTGGCTCCTGGCTGGCTCCTGGCAGGCTCCTGGGGACCTCCCTGACCCCCTCCCACCACAGTCACACTCTGGTCTCACTCACTGTTCTGTCACATACAGAACTCCGTTCCTGATGTAGTCCGTGGGCATCTTGCTGTCTCCTGGGGACCTCCCTGACCCCTTCCCACCACAGTCACACTCTGGTCTCACTCACTGTTCTGTCACATACAGAACTCCGTTCCTGATATAGTCCGTGGGCATCTTGCTGTCTCCTCGGGACCTCCCTGACCCTCTCCCACCACAGTCACAGTCTGGTGTCACTCACTTTTCTGTCACATACAGAACTCCATTCCTGATGTAGTCCGTGGGCATCTGGCTGGCTCCTGGGGACCTCCCTGACCCCCTCCCACCACAGTCACACTCCGGTCTCACTCACTTTTCTGTCACATACAGAACTCCGTTCCTGATGTAGTCCGTGGGCATCTTCCGGTCTCGGTTTATCAGGCAGCAACGCCAGCCATTCTCACACACTGATGGGGAAAACAGACCTGAAACTTCCTCCCTGGGAAAGACCCAGGCCTTGATTTGATGTTTTGCTTGTCAGTACCAATTAGGTTCAAGATACACAATGCCTACCAGCAACCATGAGGAAAGGTCCGAGTGTGGGCTGGCAGGGGCAGCACAGGGGCACAGAGAAGCCCTGGGCTCCACCCCTAGTACTGTGACACACAAGTCCTCAGCCAGGGGAGGGGAGATTAGCTGGTGTTTGGGAACGGCCTTCCTCTCAGGCAGGCGGACTGAACCAGCTGCTGTCTCCACTGCCCTGGGCAGCTTTCCACACTCCAGACCACAGGGCAGAAGGGGCCAAGCTTTAGTCGGCATCTTAGGGGCCTACCGGAGCACCTTTCCAGAAGGTTAAGTAGACACTCAACTCCTGAGGCACATGTGACAGGTTTGCACAATCAAGCCAAACTGCCAGGACATGTGTGGCTTTAGGGCTTCAGGGTCAGACTTTGATGCTAACATGGAACTCCCAACACCATGGACAGGGCGGAGCCCCGCTCCCTGGCCTTCAGCCTCTGCGAAAGGCTCACCTGAATTTCTACTGTTAATCACTCAGCACAGGAAATGTAGCTGTCATGTTGACGGGGTGACAAGCTGAGACCCCCCCCCCAGCTGCCTCCTGTGGGAAGGAGGGCTGGGCTTTTACTCCACAGGCTCCTTCAGCCTATCCGAGAGGTAAGGTCACGCCTCCTGCATGGCTCGGCGTCCCCCTTCCCCTGGCCTCCCCTCTGTTCCATGTTCCATGCCTGGCTGGATCATGTTCATCACTCACTTACCTGCCAGTGGCCGCTCATTTTCTGTCAAGTTAAAGATCTCGTGGAAGTTGCCCTTCTTGGTGCTGTGGAAACGACCAGCATCTTCATCCTTACTCAGGCCAGCTGGAGCACTGGACACGCAGCTCCGTGAGGAGGCTGTCTGCAGCTGTCAACAGCACACGCAGCCCTGGTCACCTCTGGGGCGGAGTGCGGGAGCAGCTGGCCTTTCTGGTTGATGAGGACAGATGCACGCATGCGTGCACACACACATGGACTTCCTCGTTTATACCAGCTAAACTGACTAGCTAAGAGGCTCTGCTCCTTCCTGAAGATGTGGGGTACAGCCTCCACAGGCCCTTCCAGTGCAGCAAGTTACACTTGCCACCTGGGGTACGTGGGGAGATACCCACAACCTTCCCCAGCCCACAGTGGCAGGACTAGGCTTGCGCTCCAGCACCCGAAGTCCAAGGACCAACTGCCTTAGCGTGGGTTCCATATTGAGGAAGTTAAAATTGACGTTTCAGAAGTCAACTGGCCACCAATAGCAATTCTAGAAAACCAGTCACAACACAGCAACGGCACAGCCCCGGGTCCACAGCAGGCCCAAGGGGGCTTCCACACGGACACCATACCTTGTCATGCCCTGATAGCTGGCCAGAAAGGAGACAACAGACACACGTGACAGTCACAAAAGATAAAAAGGGGAGAAGAGGGGTTCATGTGATGTGAAGTCATATGCTCACAGAGCTGAGCACATCTCAGCATCCAGACATGGGGGACAGGTGGGGTAACCTCTATCCCTTCCTCTCTCCTGAGTAGCTGGTGCTAAGTGGTCTTGACCCCTAGAAGTCCTGTCCCAGCAGCTCCAGGGCCAAACCAGAGGCAGCAGCTGGTTAATGAGCTATAAGCTGCTCCGTGTCCGGCTGGATCAGCCTGTGGCTGATCTCAGGCTCCCAACAAGCTTTGTTGTCCTGGACCCCAGAATGTGAGCCACAGCTGACTCAGTACTTCCCGCCCTCCCGAAGCAGCAGCAGCAGCAGCAGGTCACTGGGACACTGACACGGAAACAATGCCCCATGTAAGCTCCTCATGGAAGCCTTCCTAGACCTCCCTGGGAGCCCTGATGGTCCCAGACCCTGTCTATCTATCTGTGACCCTGAGGAGAGCAGGTTGACCCCCTCTTCCCAGGACTGGCTGGTCCCAACACAGGAAGGAGGGCCACAACAGCAGCAGGGCTGGTGACAGGCGAAAGCCTCACAGAGTTTCCATCGTCTCAAAGCCTGGCAAGATCTAAAAAAGAAACCAGCCTCCGTGAGAGACAGAGGCGTACAGGAAACCTCAGACAGGTCTACCAGCTCCATAGCTTCACTGCGCCCTCCTGTAGGCAGGCGGGGGACTCACCCTGCGTGACACGGGGGCACCAGCACGCTCCTTAAGCTGTGGGTCTGTGGGAAGGCTCCGCCAAATGATGTAGGGTGTGTCGTACTTGGCTCGAAGTCTCGGGCAGCGTTTGAAGATGAAGTCAATGAGGAAAAACTTAACACCAGCGTACAGCCCTGGGCGGGGAAGCAGAAGCCTGGTCCATGCAGATGCCTGGCAGGCAGGCAGGCAGGCACTCTGACCTCCCCCGCACCCCCCTCTGTGTGACATGTCCACAAACCATTCCCTAGGACAATGGTGCTCTCTTACCCACAGCGAGCCCCACTAGGCGGTAGGGGAAGAAGCAGGAAGCCAAGAAGGCGGCCCACAGAGCAATGTACAGCTTCTGTGTGATCTCGGGCTGCACCCACATGAACAAGCTGGAAAGAAGATGGGGGTCAGCTTGGGGTGGAACACACCACCCTAGCTGGGGGCTGAACACTCACTTCTTGATCTTTTCCAGGATGTCAGCCATCTTGCCAAAGAGATTCTGAATAAAGAAGAAACTACAGTGACCACAGGCCCTCATGCCCATCAGTCACACAGAAATACCCAAAAGGTTCCAGGAATATGCACAGCCCTAACCCGCCACAGCCCTGTGGTCCTGTCTGCCACTCCCAGGCCAAGGGATGTCTGGTTTGAAGCTAAGACTATTGTAGGCAGGAACAGGGCAGACCAGGCTGAGCTCCAACTTCTGGGGATACTCAGCCCTAACTTCCAGGGTGCTCAGCCTGGCTATGAGGGGCTCCCTCCCTACAAAGTCAGAGGTTAATCAGAGGGCCCTGCCCCCTTGCCACCTCAGCAGACTAGGGACAGCTGCTAAGAGCAGGCATGGTGACTGTGTCAGCTGACACAGACATGTGAAGCCTTGGGTTTGGGGAAGCTTTGAGGTAGTACCTGTGCTTTCTGGGCCACATCCAGAACCAGCTGGAACTTCTCAGACACAGTCAGGTCTTCCTTTGGAGGTTCCTTCAGTCAAAGAGGAAAGAGAATTTTCCACTGAAATTTAACAGTTCATAAAAATTACCAACAAAACAGCATGAAAGCTCCCAGCCCCAGGGATCTCTGGGTCCCCATGTTCCCACACAGCTAGGGCCGTGTGCAAAAACATCTGCAGGGCAGAGGGTAAGATCTCCCCTTGTGCTTCTTGCGCCACCCTAGTGTGGAGGGTGACAGGCTGCGGGCCTCCACAGTGGCAGGAGGCCCCAACTCTCTCAACCAGCTCATTCTGGTATGTCCTGTCGGCACTGCCTGCACCCTCTCCTTGACAAGCATGGAAACTGAGGCCCAGGCCCGTTTGAGTTCACATGACTCCTCATTCCTCAGTAAGAGGGTCCCAGTCCTGGGGCTAAACAGACGCTGGCTTGCCTCGCACCCTAGATGCTCCCACCCTAGGTGCTCAGTGGTGAGGCATGCCCAAGAGGCACTGCGCCCTCTCTCTGCCCCACAGGTCCGAACGTCCCTTTAGAGCAAACTTCTGTCAACATTTCAGATGTTCTTAGGCCATATGGCCTGTCATAGCTGCTCCACTGTACAAGCACCTGCAGCAATGTGTAATCAATAGGTGTGACCGTCAATCAAACTTTATTTATAAATCAGGCAGAGGCCAGATATGGGTTCTATAGTCCAGGACTGGGTATGTCCCACCTAGCTTCCTAGTCATCTCCCACCCAAGGGACTTTTGGGGGCTACAGACCCTCTTGCTGCCCTCACCTCAATCCTGGCTGGGAAAGGTCAAGTTGAGCAGGGCAACCTGCTCCTGGGCAACCAAGCTTGTCCAGTTGAGGGTCTAGGAGGGCGGCCTCTCCAGACTCAGGGCTAGAGTTGGCCTCCTCCAAAGCTCCCCTCCCAGGGTAGGTCATGCATCTGGGGCTCCCCACACCTTGGCTCCAAATTCTCAGGCCTGACTAAGACAGACAGGGACAATTTGGTCTCACGCCTCACCACGGCTTCAGACACTTCCGGCACAATGCTCCATTGTATCCTCCAGCCCCTGGAAAAGGGAAGTCACCACGACCATGAAAACAGTAGCACCCACAACCTGTGACTTAGAGCAATAATACTGAACTACGAGCTGACCTCTCAGCTGGGGAAGGGCCCTCTGCCCCTCCAGAGCTGGCCACATAGAAAGGGCCCCTGAAGACCTTGCTACTGGCCTCTGACCACTCTGGTCACCCATGCTGGCTCCCCCGTACTGCAGCACATGCAACAGCAAGCAGCCCATGGGGGGTGAGAAGGAGCCTAACATGGTAATGGGGCAAACCAGCCATACATGTTTGAGTTCATCTTGTCCATGACTGGCTTGTAAATAAAGCTTTATTAATATCATCCATGCCTCCGAGTGGACTAATGGGGACCCATGACTCCTTCAAGAGGACCTTAACATTTTTTTTAATTTTTATTTATTTATTTTTTATGTGTATGAATGTACTATCTGCATGTAGGTTGGTGCACCCATGCCATGCAATGCCAAGGAGGCAGAAGAGGGTGTCCAATTCCCCTGGAACTAGAGTTAAAGATGGTTCTTAGCCCCCATGTGGGTGCTGGGAATTGAACCTAGGTCCTCTGCAAGAGCAGTCGGCACTCTTAACTGCTGAGCCATCTCTCCAGCCCCTACAACAATCATTTTCAAACGAATGTGTGAGACATAGCATGGGCTCTGGCAGAAAGAAGGGTAAAGGAGGACATAGCATGGGATCTGGTAGACTGGAGGGTGAAGGTAGAGTCTTTTCAGAGAACTGTGCAGTCAGAGGCTCTCCTTCCAGCAAAGCTGAGGTTCACTCCTGGGGGTGACCACAAGTAAAGCCCAAACCAGGAGTACAGGCAAGGGTTTACCCCAGGGGTAGCCTCCATGCAAAGGTACAGCAGATCTAAGGCTGATGTGAAGTGCCCGAAGAATGTGTATGTGTGTGTGTGTGTGTGTGTGTGTGTGTTACTCACTGTGTGTGCAACACAGCCACACCAACAGCTCAGCTCACCTACCTGGCGATGAGGTAATTGAGGGATAACCTCAAAATTGCTAGGAACAGGAACATGGGGATGGCCCAGCCATGCCACACGGCGTTCATATACACCTGGGGTGAGAGGGCAGGACAAGCACCATGGTTAAGCCCGGCAGTGTGCTCCGGCACAGGCTGTGTCCCGTCTGCTGCCTCACCTCCCACCCACGAGGCGGCCCTCAGTGGGCAGAGCTGCAGATGGAGCAGCAGGAGGGCTGTTTCCAGAGCTGAGAGAGGCGGACTGTGGGAGGAAAGCTTCCCTGGGTGAGTGCAGATTAGGAGGATGGTGGGTCTCATGAAGGGATCCTGCCTGTCCCCAGTGTGGCTCCAAGCCTGGGTAAAGGCCAGCTGAAGAGGAGGCTGACCACTACCAAGGACCACAGGTGAACTGCCACAGGGTCCCAGCACAGAGTTGCAGGCCCACAACAGTGCTCTGAGACACTCAGCGGGAAGGTGGGCCTGAACCCAAGGGCTCATCTCTTAGGGACAAGATGCAGGTGAGACAGGGTATGTGGACCTCAGGCAGGGAAGCCCTACAGAGCATCTCTGAAGGTGTCAAGGGAAGGGGACCTCAAGGCCTGGGTCAGGAGGTGCCCTCCCTCCTAGCTTTGCTGTGAGTATACAAAGCATCCAATTCCCTGGTAGACCTGGGAGGAGACTTGAAGGAAGCCACCAGATGGCCTGACTCAGGTTTACGTCGGCCCTTGGGACCTTCCTAGGCTAAGGTTGCTAGGACCAATTGGTCATCTAAACAGTGAACCAAGAAGCCTTTCCTGAAGACACCACAGTGAGGGACTGGCCATAGAAGGACAATAGTGTGCACATCCCATGCAGGAGCCAGCTCTGATCTGACGCTGCATCTACATCCATGCCACAGATGAAGAGAACAGGCAGAGCACATCCAGGGCCAAGGGAAGACCTGCCTGGAGGCTGTCCCCTGGGGCCCTCGTGGGGAGGACTGGCACGGCCTCCTGCCCACCCAACTTAGCCTTTCGAGGACACGCACGGTGAAGGCGATGGCAGAGGTGTAGATGGAGTACCAATCGGATAAGGCAGAGAGGTTCTTCACAAAGTTGGTGACAGGCTTGGCCCCACGCTCTGGGAACAGAACAGACCACAGTGCTCAGCAAAGTACCAGGCTGGCTCTTAGCACGTGAGCAAGGTCACTGCGCTTCCCAGTCTGAGTAAAACCAACTCGACAATGCAAGACCCAAGCCCCAGAAGGCCCCTGCTGCCAGCTAGTGGCTCCCCTTATATTGACCGTGGTCCCAGTGAGGAGATGCCATCTGCCCCCTGTATAGGCCCACAGGTGGCAGAGGAAGGGAAAAGGGGGGAGACTAAAAAGAACTGCCATCTGTACTCCCTGGGGTTTAGGGAGCACTGGAGAAGTGCGCCATCTTCGGCCCCAAATAGTGGGCTGGCTATAGCAAACTCCACTCCCGTCAGACCCTAAACGCGGTGAGCTTCAACACGTCCATCACCAGCCTTCTTCTTGGGGAAGGCAGGACAGAAGTTGCCCTTAATTGTCTTTCTCGGGGAAAAGTTCTGTTCAGCTCACAAGCACAGAGGCTGCAGCACACCCTACCCTGCCCACAGGCACCCAGCCATGACACCCACTCAGCCCGGTGACACTTACTCAGGCGCCTCATGTTTTCAGTTAACCTGGGAAGAGAGAGAGGAGACTCATGGGAACTCACTGGCCAGCTCTGCAGGCCCCTTGGTCCAGGAATACATGGGCAGAACAGAGGGCAGCCAAGGGCCTGAGGCCTCGGGTGCTGGTGACAGCATGCAAGTGACACAGAGACTCACTGCTGCTCCCTACATTACAGAAGCGGGGTGACTCCACAACAGACTTGCCGCCCTGTCTGTCACATCTCCCTCAAGAGCAGAAGCCTTGCTGCTCTGGCTTTCTAGGGCCACCCAGAGCCCACAACAGGGCTGGCAAGGGAGCCACTACACTGATCAGACACATGAAGCAGAAAGTAGCACCCACACACACCGTGATGAAGGCCCCAGACAGTAGGCACTGGCAGACACACATGAGGCTCACATGACACTTGTCACAAATCACAAGTCAGACCAGTACAGACATGCTGTCTCTCCATTGCAGACATGCTGTCTCTCCAATGCAGACATGTTGTCTCTCCAATACAGACATGCTGTCTCTGCAATGCAGACATGCTATCTCTCCAATGCAGGCATGCTGTCTCTCCAATGCAGACATGCTGTCTCTCCAATGCAGACATGCTATCTCTCCAATACAGACATGCAGTCTCTGCAATGCAGACATGCTGTCTCTGCAATGCAGACATGCTCTCTCTCCAATGCAGACACACTGTCTCTCCAATGCAGCCATGCTGTCTCTCCAATGCAAACATGCTATCTCTCCAATACAGACATGCAGTCTCTGCAATGCAGACATGCTCTCTCTGCAATGCAGACTACTGTCTCTCCAATGCAGGCATGCTATCTCTCCAGTGCAGACATGCTATCTCTCCAATACAGACATGCAGTCTCTGCAATGCAGGCATGCTGTCTCTGCAATGCAGACATGCTATTTCTCCACTCCCTTGCTGGTTCCTCCAGAGACATCCCCGAGAAACTGGGCACAGAAAGCCTCTAAAAGCTCATGGCAGCCACGTCAGCAGCCACGTTAGCAGGATGTCAATGCTGGCTGACCAGCCAGAGCCGTGGTGAGGGGACCTGGCCCTTGCACACTGCTTGCCAGGCTTGGTAAGGTGCCCTACCTGCGGGCACTGAGGGGCTCTTCTGTCTCCACAGTGTTCTCCTCAGGCTGAAAGCGGAAGTCCTCCACATACTCGCCAAACCTCTCATAGAACCACTTTTGCATACGAGAGGACAGCCCCTGGCTGCGGCGGTCTGTGGGAAGGGAACAGAGGCTGGTGAGGGAGATGGGGGCCAGATTGTCCACATAGCCCCTTCTGAGGCTGGTCCATGGATCTGGACTGTCTACACGGCCCCTTCTTTTTTTTTTTGGTCTTTTTGAGACAGGGTCTCCCTGTAGCCCAAGCTCTCCTGGAACTCACTCTGTAGACCAGGCTGGCCTTGAACTCACAAAGATTGCCTGCCTCTGCCTCCCAAGTGCTAGGATTAAAGGCGTGCACCACCACGCCCAGCTCACACGGCCCCTTCTGAGGCTGGTCCAGGAATCTGGAGTGTCCACACGGCCCCTTCTGAGGCTGGTCCAGGGTTCTGGACTGTCCACATGGCCCCTTCTGAGGCTGGTCCAGGGATCTGGACTGTCCACACAGCCCCTTCTGAGGTTGGTCCAGGGATCTGGGGCAGGAATTGGGCCTCACGGCTAATGCAAAGATGGGTGAGGATCCAGGGAGCGCTCAGAAGGTGGGGGCCTTGCCATGGAACAAAATGTGAAGGAAAGGCCTGCCGGAGGGGCCTCTGAAGGACTCTGCTCTCTGAATACACTAGGTGCAAACCAACCAACACAGGCCAGAGCTACCCCAATCACAGACACCATCTGATGATGCCTAAGGCCTCCATCCTCATGTCCAGACCCCAGCAACCTCTGGGTCTTGCATACTCTAGCAGCTGTGGCCACCTGTCCAGGCCATGTCAAGCCACTGTGGCAGCCTCTGCACTATCTTCCCTCTCTATTTCTAGTTTATCTGGCTGAGTGGGCTCACCACCCCAGGATGAGCCAGCACATGTGCTGGGACAGGGGAGGCTGTGTCCTGAGAAGTTGCAGGGCACACAGAGCCAAGCCGATGGCAGGGGTGAGCCCATAATAATTCACTGTAGGGCTGGAGAGATGGCCTAGAGGTTAAGAGCACCAACCGCTCTTGCAGAGGACCCGGGTTCAATCCCCAGCACCCACATGGCAGCTGAGAACCATCTTTAACTCCAGTTCCAGGGGAATCTGACACCCTCTTCTGACCTCCTTGGCATTGCACGACATGGGTGCACAGACCTACATGCAAACAGTACATTCATACACATAAAAAAAATAATAATTCACTGTGACTCATTCGTTGTTGCTACCAACAGCTGAGACCCATCAGAGAATGCCAGGGAGAAGACTGCTTCCCCACCTGAGCCAAGTGGTACCCCTCAACCCTCAGAGAGCAGGCTGTGGGGTCGCCTGAAGGGGGTGCTGCAGCTTCACTTAAGAACATGGAGATGGCAGACACATTGGTTACCAAACACCCATGGTACCATAAACATGTAAAATATCATATGTCAATTAAAAATTAAAATGCACCAGGTGTGCTGTGGGATCTGACAAGGGCAAAGCCGCGGCCTCTGGCCCTATTGCAGCATATTTGGGTTTTCAGGTAGGTCCAGGTGGGTGGGCAAGCTTGTTCGGGAGCCAAGGGCAGCTCCTGAAGGTCAGGCAAGGGACTGGCCAGGCTGTGCTCCCATCAGGCTATTTATGGATGTTAGATTCATGGAAGGTTCACTTATGGAAAAATAACATTCCTTCAATTTTTTTCAACCATTTAAAAATATAAAAAGCGGGCTGGAGAGATGGCCTAGCGGTTACGAGCACCGACCGCTCTTACAGAGGACCCGGGTTTGATCCCCAGCACCCACATGGCGGCCGAGAACTGTCTGAAACTCCAATTCTAGGAGAACTCCAGTTCGAGGGGAATCCAACACCCTCTTCTAACCTCCGCGGCATTGCACGACACGGGTGCACAAACCTGCATGCAGACAGTACATTCATACACATACAGAAATAAATAAAAGTAAAAAAAAACTTTTTTTAATATAGAAAGCACTTTTAAAATCCAGGCTGGGCATTAGGTGAACAAGTGTAATACCAGCACTGGGGAGGCTGATGCAGGGGGATTGGCCTGGGCTATGGAGGGCCCAAAAATGTGGAAAAAACAAAAACCCAGAGTATGGTTTGCTAACCCCAGATCCAGGAAATGTGGCCAGATGCCCAAAGAGGACAGTCTTCCCCCCATCTTGAAGCTTTCCCAGCAGGTAAGAGGCTGAGGCCCCTGCTCCACTTCTGGGGTGGGGCTGGGAGGCTTCTGCGGACTCCTCAGGGCCGGCCCCTAGGGTGGGAAAGGCCTTATGCTCCTCAGCTTAACACCAGGGCAACATCTGATGCCTAATGATGGGTGTCAGTCTTTTGCTACTTCCCTTCCATTTACTCTAGAAGAGGGACCAGCACCTCTGGAGACCGGTAATCAAGATTAGGCTTCAGCCGGACAAGAGGAGAGGGGTCTGCAGCTCCGTGAAGGACGAGGGAGCTGAGGTCTTTGCACCCCACATTTCTCTAATCCTATCAAAAAGCACTAAGGGTCCTGAAGTTTCTTGTGCTGCTCCTGACTTGGTGAGCAAGATTTGCAGGCTCTAAGGACTCTAACTGCACCAACTGGCCACTCCCGGGGATGCAGCAACCAAACCAGCACTGGGGCTTGCTGCCAGAGGGTGCAGCGAGGCATGGAACTAGAGGATCTTTAGCAGAGGTCTCCCTTCCCAGGCCTCCTAAGGCCAGGGACCTAAGTCACAGTTGACTCCAGGGTCACTGGCACAGGGAGGGAGAGCCTTGTGAATGGTCAGCATACAGTAGGACACTGCTTTGAGGGTGCAAGCCAAGCCTGTAAGATTCCATGAAGAATGGGTTGCCTCTCACTATCTGAAGGACAACTTTGGTATTTTTAATTTTTTGGTTATTTTTATTCCTTGTGTTTGTGTGTATTGCCTGCATGAGTATAAGTGTGCTCATGTCGTGCGATGCTGGCAGAGGTCAGGAGAGAGTTTTGGATCCCCTGAAACTGGAGTTACAGACAGTTGTTAGCCATCAAGTGGTATTGGAAATTGAACCCAGGTCTTCTGCAAGAGTAGCCAGTACTCTTAACTACTAAGCCATCTGTCTAGCCCATAAAGGACAATTTGAGAAGGCAAAGCAGGGGGCAAGATGAAAAACAGGTGTTCGGGGCGGAAGACAAGAGGAAGCCTTTTTAAAAATATTTTTATTTATTACTTTTATTTTATGTATATGAGTGTCTGCATGTGTGTAAGTACACCTGTGTTGTGCACTGCTCTCAAAGGTCAGAAGAGGGCGTCAGATCCCCTAGAACTGGAGTTATAGATAGTTGTTAGCCACCATGTGGGTGCTGGGTGCTGGGAATCAAACCCGGGCCCTCTGCAAGAACAGCTAGTGCTCTTAACTGCTGAGCCATCTCTCCAGACCTGAGAAAGCCTTTTCTAGGGCTTGTTCCCTCCTGGAAGCCTGGGGCACACCCTGCCATGGCCCACCACAATCCACTCAGTCCCCTCATGGGATGACCAGAAGCACGGAACAGGCCACCAAGCCAATATGGAGAAACCAGTTTGACTCTTAGTACCTCTCAGTGGGCCACTCCAAACTAGACGACACATCACACTTATGTGAGAAAACAAGGTCACGTTTGGAGTGACTTGAGTCTATGTGATGATTCATCATCTCACAATGAGAGACACTAACCCAGTTTTGACAGTAGGAGATTCCCACATGGGAGAGGCCCAGGTCTGGGAGAGAGTCAACCCTTCCCAGTGGCCTACCTGTGCCTGCGCCTGAGCCTGCGCCATTGCTTGCCTGGCTCTGTCCCTTTGGAGGCTGCTGAGGCTGTACTGGCTGCTCCTCGGACCTTAAACAGGAGAGAAGAGGCGAGAGTTGATGACTGGGAATTCCAGAAGAGGCACACGGAACCAAAGTGCAGGGATGGGCAGGATCTTCCGGCCCCTGGGAGCCCTTGAGGCTGGAGGCTGGATTAGGGCAGGGCCAAGCAAGCACAGAGCTGCTTCCCCATAGGTGCACTATGTTTTTTTATAGTGTCTTAAAAACAAGCAACTCTTCTTCCTGTTCATTTTAACAGTTTTTTTTTTTTCTTTCATCCTTAAGCTCGGAATAGTTTACTAATAAGAATACACCAGCATATCTATTTCCAGCAGTACACAATGCCACAGATGGGTGACGCCCCTGCTTCTCCATGCTGGGTCCCTGCTAGGCTGCACGGTCTATCTCCTTGGCTTCCTTCCCCAGCTCAGCGCACACTCATCACCGTGATCACTGGGCTTCACAGCCTCCTTGGGCTCTGCTCTTCCCCAGTCTCTGTCCATCTGTCAGGGCCTGTCACTCACTTTCAACCTGGGTTGGGCAGGGCATTCCAAGGGGCCGCCTCCAGGAGTGTGTGTCCCCTCATCTTCAGGGATAAGGAGGAAGTGGCTTCTACTCTGTTTACATTACACATCAGTAGCACCATGAACCAACCAGGCCCTTGGACTTGACATTGCCACTGCCACCCAAATTGTCACACTATGTAGAAGCACAGGGCAGGAGGCTAACTAGAGTTGTGTCCAGAGCAGGGCAGGTTGTGTCTGGTGCTGGGAGAGGGCTGCAGCCTTGTGGCTAGAGACACTGAGTAGGGGTGGAGTTCACAGACTGGGACCCATGTTTACCCCTCTCCAAGACCAGGATGGGGCTACCCAATCTCTTGTTCATATCTGGAGCTACAGTAAACAGTGGCTTCACTGGGAACAGGAGCTCTGGCTCAGGACACAGAGGGGACAAATGGGCATGTAGATTTCCCAGGTAGATGGCCAGGAAGCTTCTAAGGAAGCTGAGTGCTCAGGAAGAAGCAACTCCACCTGGAACTGGCTTCTGCTGAAGTGCTGTCCAGGTGTGTACCATGAGAACTGAAGGCAGATGACTAACCCAAAACCACAGCGCCACCTCATGGCAGAGGACTGCTGTGCTTCTCACAACTCCCAATTTTTTTTTTTTTTTTTTTTTTTGGTCTTTTCAAGACAGGGTCTCCCTGTAGTCCCAGCTGTCCTGGAACTCACTCTATAGACCAGGCTGGCCTTGAACTCACAAAGATCTGCCTGCCTCTGCCTCCCAAGTGCTAGGATTAAAGGCATGTGCCAGCATGCCTGGAACAACTCCCAATTCTTTAAAAAGCAACTGTGCCAGTGTTCAGTGGTTCACAGAATGTGTTTGGCATTAATGTGTCCATACTACCTTTGGAAAGTCTGTTTACTGACCCATGGTGACCTGAGCCAGGAACCTGAGCCAGGCCAACATGTGCTAGGGCCAGAAGTGACCTACTGAGCCATGGGTCCAGCCTGACCAGGGCAGGGCCAATGAGTCCCAGACATTTGCATCTCTCCCTCTCATGGTTCTTCTGCCTCGCCATGGTGGGCTGTGCAGCATTGCACAGCAGGCGGAAGTGGCCCTCTAGTCCCCCAACCTTCCCAACCTTGAGGCTGTTAAGGAGTGGAGGGAGGAGAATGCATGCTAAAATTCAGGGCAGCCAGGTGCTGACAGGACCTCAGGCTGGCTGGAAGCAAAGGGGTGCCCTTCCGGGTGGCTGTGGGCTACTGCTGGAGGAAGCTGTTGCTAACAGACAGGCCCAGACCAGGCGTCTCTCCAGGCACTATCTTACAGACAAAATCGAGGTTTACCTGAACATAATCAATGTGTTTGAACCCCGTAGTCACTCACCTACAGCTTCAGGGTGTACCTGTGGGGTATGTGGAATGCACACATACATGTATTGTGTGGCACTTGCATGTGTGCACCTGCATGTTTTTGAGGTGTCCCTCCACAGCCCTACCCCAGCATGACCAGAAATAAAGTGCCCCCTCACATGCAACTCTCCTCCCTCTACTCTTCCTCCTTCAGACTTCTAGACGGCCCCTAAATCTTCTCCCGTCCCCACCCTAAAGCATGGGAGGGGCCCTTTGGGGTTCTCAGAATCTTCAGCTTCCACCTCCTGGGTCACAACCTGGATCTCTGTTTCCTATCCGCCCACCAGAAAGGAGCCTCTAGGTCCTTAGTCCTCAGAACCAACTCAGGGCTTGACACTCTCCCACCAGGGGCTGGTGAGAGGAGGGCAGGACCTTCAGAGTAAGGCAGGGTGGTGAACAGTGAGCAGAGAAGCACTGGCTGATGGGGCAGAAGCAGGAGCTTGTGGCCGGCTGAGCCACCACCCTGGGCCAGCCACCAGGGGGAGCTAGCCTCCATGAGAAGCTGGGGAGGTAGCATGAAAGAGGGCATCCTGGGGGAGTACTGCACCCAGCTGGTGGGTGAGAATGCACCTCACCCCCTCACCCATACCCAGTGTAGCACCTGGAGGACCCTGGCTACCCCAGGGTCTCCCAACACTCACACTCCACGAACTATCAGATGTAATCTAACCTCCGAATTTCTATAGAATCACAGAAGTTCAACCCATGGAGAAGTGCTGAGGTCTGTGGTGTGGGAGGATACTGGCCTTGTTGCCAGGGCTACAGACAAGGCAGGGTCTCTCCTCAATAACAACAACAACAATGAAAACATCCCTCAGTGATGCCCATTCCAGAAGATTCCAAACAGGCCACATTGACCTGGGTTGCAGGGGACAGGGTAGCTTGATTGACAGCTGTTAGGAAACACATGAACTATCACCAGGAATACCAGGATAGGGAACAAGTGGCTTTCCTCCAGAGATCTGGATTCTCAGAGATGTTACTGTAGGCTAAGGCCCCAGGTCAAGCGAGTGCTGCTGTAGCTCCTGGGTACGGGAGCCTGCCACTCAGAACTGAGCTACGAGCCAGGCTACCAGCAGGGCTCATGGTCAAGGGGCAAAAATCCTAACAAAGGAGGCATTTGATCTCCTGGGCATGGGGAACTATGACTGAGAGGGTCTGGATGGAGTATTCTAGAAACAGCAGCATGTGCCCTAAACCTCTGAGAGCCGTTTTCTCTGGTGGAGCAGGACCCTGGACAAGGCTGGCAGCAGAATGGGGTGGAGAGGCCAAGATAGGGACGCTGCGGCCAAGCTCCTAGCATAAGTGCCCAGTCTCAGCCTCCAGGTGACAGATGCTGTGCAGAGTGACCCAACGCCCAGACTCGTTCTGTAGCCTGTGATATTGCTCTGGGCTGATATGTCTCATGCTAACAGAAGTGGAAGCAGAGGCTGAGGTCATGAGGGTGGAGGTGACCAGAGGAGGAGATGAGTGAGGAGCCTATGGATGTCCATGGGCAGCTTAACCCTGATAGGAGCCCTTGTCCGAGGACAAAGCTGTCCCTGTAAACATCCCCTGCAGGAGCTGGGGTAGCACCGTCACCCACGGGGAGAGCCTGTGAGGATGAGAGTGTGATCTCAACAGGCAACTCTAAGGCTGCTGCTGCACCCTGTAGGGATGCTGGCAAGGCTGGAGTGCTCAGGACACTGTCTTGGGGTGGCAGAGGCAGCGAAGCCTCCGTGTGGGCCACAGGGCCTGAGGAGGGCTGCAGCAGACATGGGGGAGGTCAGGGTATAGAAAAACATGAGGTGCAGTGGGGGACTCAGCATCCCCACAAGGTCTTAAGAGGCCCACCCGTCCCTCTGAGGCTGGGTAACAGGGGCGAGGACAGGGACCACAGGGCAGGAGCACCCTCTGGCCAAGTCCAAGAGGCATGAGGTGTTCTGGGGTGTTTGGAGGCTCCACATCAAATGGTTCCAGCCAGACTCCCTCAGCCACAGCCCCCCGCACAACCCCGGGAAGTGACAGGAACACTCGCACTGGGCTCCCCACATCCCAGAAGGCCATGGCTTGGGTGGGCCCAGGACTGAAACCTGGGAGGTCAGATCAGGCCAAGAGCATGACTCACCTGTGCCTCTCTAGGACCAAGAGGAGATGCTCCTCAGATGCCCTGGTCCCCACCACTCTTGGTCCATGGGCCTGTCAGGGACCTGAGCAGGGACTCCAGGACCCCTGCCAATCAAGGAGAGGACGTGTGTTGTGGTTTGGCAGTGGCTTGTCTCTCAAGGGTTAGAGGCTCAGTTCTTGGTGTGGTGATGGTAGGGACAGGGAACATTTAAGAGGCACTGCTTGGTGGGAGTTTCTCAGGTCTTGGGAGCCACCCTAGGAAGGAATTCATGTAGTTGTCTGGGACCCTGAGTTGGTTCTCACCAGAGGGTCATTTAAACATGCCTGGCCCTGCCCAATCTCTGTCAGGGAGTGGTCTCTCTCTCCCATACACTCTCCCACCATGCTGCCAAATGCCATGAGTCCTTGCCAGAGCTGAACCAAGGCCAGCATCATGTTCTTGAACCTCTAGAACTGTGATATAAATAAGCCACTTTTCTTTCCAGGTACCAGCCTCAGGAACACTGTCACAGTAACAGGAAAAGATGAGCGCAGAAGTCACCTGGCCTTCAGCACCTCCTGCACCTTCTGTTCCAGTTCAATCCGCCGCTGCCGCTCTCGGTCCAGCTCCTGCCGTAGCATCTCTGAGTTGGTTTCTTCTCGAAGCTTCCTAAGCTCCTCCTCTGTGGAGAGAACAGACAGGTGATCACCACTCATGTCCACGGTCCCAACTCACAATAGGAGGCAGGTAGGTGCCTGCTCCACAAGGGACCCAAGCACTTGAACTTAGGTTTGCCGAGTGCTCGGAGGGAAGGTTCGCTCTGGTCCCCATCTGCAGTCAACTTTCTATCACTTTCTCTGGGGTGGGCAGCTGTGGGAAGAACTCTTACCCAGGGGATCTGCCTACGTAGCTGAGGTAAGACTGGGCCTAAGCAACAGTCAAGATTTCTTTTTTTTTTTAACTATACACAACAATGGTGCAAAATGGAACTGCAGAAGCCATTTAGCCAAACCATCACCACACAGAACACCCCAGGGTATACACTACCACCTAGACCAAGTCAACCCCTCTGTGCCAGACAAGGCTCTGGGAGGAGCCAGCTACAGAACAGATGCAAGCCTGACCTCAAGCCATCTTGAAGCGGAAGAACCTGGAGACAATGTGGGGTGTAGGAAGACTGTGGAACCCTCCTGGGAAGACCCCCAAGAAGGTCAGATCAGAATCAAGCCATGGGTGAAACAAGGGATGGCAGACTGCTGGGCAGGGGCAGGCAGGGGCAGGCAGGGGCAGGCAGGGCAGGATTCAGAGCGGAAGGCCTGCAGCTTGGAAGGCAGAGGTGGCCAGGTGCTGAGGAGCATGGTGGACTTGACTGCAGAGCAGGGACATTTCAGAGTCATTTCAGAGTCACCCTCTTTGTTTTAAGCTATGTTCAAGGGAACTCGTTCATGCCACAGCCCACAACAACACAAGCTCGCCCCCTCCCACTTTCCTGCACTGGCTGAGAAGACAGTCCTCAGAGCACCCCTCGTCTTCTCTTCCATCACCTCACAATCACTCAGCTTAACATGGCTAGAACTGAGGGTGGGGAAGGACCGTGCCCTCAACACAAAGCTTTTGTGAGATTAGCTCATTGGTGGAACCCCCGACTGCTCAAGGTCTGGCCAGGGAGAGCCTCAAGTGGTGCTCCTCAGCCCTACTCTGGAAGTCTTGAGCCCCAGTAGGAACAGAAGTAAGCTCTAGGCTCAGTGAGAGCAGGCACTGAGGAGCAAGCAGCGGCTGGGGGCTGGCTGGGCTCAGAAGAGAGGTGAGCTACCTACCTAGGGCCTCGGAAGGCTCTCTCCACTACAGAAAGACTGTGGGGGAATGAGGAAGAAGTAGGGGGCTCCAAACCAGAGCAGCAGTCAAAGGGTCTCGGCTCATGCAGCCAGCTCAGGCAGTCAAGGCTTGTTTTAAGCTGCGACCCACTGCCCAAGCTTTTCCACATGTTATAGGATATTTTAAGGCTTAGTGAAATGTTTAGATTAGTTAAATTCGGTTGTAGGTTTTGGTGAAAATGGTAATATATAGTGCCGGGCGTGGTGGCGCACGCCTTTAATCCTAGCACTTGGGAGGCAGAGGCAGGCGGATCTTTGTGAGTTCAAGGTCAGCCTGGTCTACAGAGTGAGTTCCAGGACAGCTGGGGCTACAGGGAGACCCTGTCTCAAAAAAAAAAAAAAAAAAAAAAAGAAAATGGTAATATATTTGAACTAATTGGGAATATAAAATGTTAATTGTTTTATTTATAGTTTGTATTGAACTTCCAACAATAACTTTGGGGTTAAGGTACACAAATGGTCTCTATATTTTTCTGAGTTATACAACATCACATTGTAACACTTTCTTTTACTTGTAGGACAATTTAAAGGAATTAAGTTTAAATTTACTCCCCAAATAAGTAGCATACAATCAATGAGAAACAGTTTGGGTAAATTTAATGAAAACTTACGCCTTGGCTCCTGTTTATGGGTATGTGTAATACAACTTAGGCATCTATAGGTCAAAATATAAAAATTTTAAAAACAAAAAGAGGGAGGTGGGAGGTGGGAGATGGGGTAGTATCCCTCTGAGATACAAATGGAAAACTCTGTGTTCCAATCCTATTGATAAATTTTCAATTTAGAGATCTTGAAACTAACAATGGGAGGAGATTTGTATATTCCCACAGGTAAAAACACCAATCTAAATGCCTGAGAACATACAACTTTTGGCTGTGCAGGATGGACTGGGAAATGCCAGCAGAGAGGCTGACCCATCTGAACATTAAAGAAAGAGGAACCTCAGACTGCCTGAGTCACAGACAGTGAGCATCTCTCTGAATTCTATTGGGGTTAACTGTTTATAATGGGCCCTAACGAAGTTTACCTTCCAGATGCTGAGAAACCTTCCTACCTCTCCCCTTTATAGGAAAAAGAAAAACATGATGGTACTGAAGTCATTCCCTAACTGTAAACTAGAGACAACTGTTATAGTGGAAATTTCTTATAAAACAGGTATAACTACCCTTTTTTAATTGACTGATAGGCATAGGAACTGTGAAAGGATAATTCTCTACTTAGAGCCAAATTCAATAGTAAAGTCTTTATAAGCTCTGTAATTAAGCAAAATATATTAGTACAGGAAAGCTCTGATATCAGCAATGAATTATTCTGCCTAGGAGATGTTGGCTAGGAGATCCAAGCCCCCAAAATTATAAAGGCCTTTTGCCTATAAGTGGGATATATGAAGGAGAAAGGCAGTAAGTCCCTGTTGTCGAAGACCTGGTGTGAGCATGAAAAATTGTTTTGAGACGTCACTTGCTAATGTAGAACTGGCCTCTGAAATGCCAGAGAGTGTTACCAAAGGCCACTAAAGCAATACAGCAAAATATTGGTCTCCTTGAGACAAACAAGACTCCTCCCTCAGTATCAGCTACACCTCAACTGCCTGGAGATACTGTGCAACAGTGGCAGCCATGTGTCTATATATATCCCAAATCTAATTGGCTATTAGCTCTCTCCTTGGAGGAATAACTCACAGTGGATGCCACAAGCTTATGTCCTCTAGTGGTTAGGAGATGTTATAAGCCACAATAAGAACTTGTCACTCTTTATAGAGAAACCACAGTTTGTGGATTAGCATACCATCCAAGCATCTGTGTCTATGCTCACAGCTTAGCTTGACACAATAATTAGCACTGCTTAAATGCCTGTACATCCAATTGCTTGTGCTTTGTTAGTATGACTAAAAAGGTATCACTGGATAAGCTGTCAACCCATGAAAGGAAACAACCTGAACAGACTAGAGTCCAAAATGACGTCTCCAGAAAAAACAGACTGTTTTGCTTCTCACCCACTTGTGCCCCTTTCCCAAAGCCTAGGGAACAACTTGCAGAAGAGGAGGCATGGTAGAATGTGAGGGCTGTGGAGAGATTGGGGTGAATTGTGAGACTACAGCAATATAGACTGGACTCCTATTTGATCAACATGCTTGTGCATACAAGCTTCTCCAACTGGACTATGGGAACCTTGGGTTGTTTAAAATTTGGACACAGATACTTGCAAATTTGTTTTACATGAATGTAACTTACATTCATTGCTTAAGCTTAATAATTTGGCTCACTCCAAAAAAATGCACCAATTACCTAATTGTGTATGGCAAACTGAGTAACGTCAATGTTATCTGAAAACAACTGTGCTATTATATTGTAGAATCCCTTAAAAAATAAACAAATAAAAGAGGAAAAAAAAAAAAGATGCAACCCAGTACCAGGACTGGCAGCAAACAGGCACAGTGGCAGGCTTTGAGGGGGGGGGGGGGACTCTACTTGCCTGACCTTCTTGGAGTGCTGCCAAGCCCTTCACTTTATCTCATGCTGAGCCATCCCTCTAGACCCAGCTCTGCCCACTCACGATGGCAATGGTCAACACAGGGAACACCTCCTCAGAGCCCTACCACTTGGGTCCCAGGCTGCCACGGTCTTTCCTGAGCACTCAGCACCCAGAGCTACTGGTAAGGAGGGCTAACAGCCAGGGAGACCTCTGCAAGCACCAGGGTAGTGCAGACAGACCTCAGGACACATCCGGTCCCCAACTTTCCAAAGCCAAGAAACACAGGGGCTGAGGAGGGTACCCTCTCAGACACAGTCTTATAAATAAATTCTGGGATGGCTAGCAGTTAAGAGTGCTTCCTGGGGGGCTGGAGAGATGGCCTAGCAGTTAAGAGCTCCGACTGCTCTTGCAGAGGAGCCAGATTCGATCCCCAGCACCCACATGGCGGCTAAGAACCATCTGTAACTCCAATTACAGGAGAACTCCAGTTCCAGGGGAATCCAACACCCTCTTCTGACCTCCAAGGCATTGCACAACACGGGTGCACAAACCTTCATGCAGACAGTACATTCATACACATACGAAAATAAATAAATTTTTTTTTAATTAAAAAAAAAAAGAGTGCTTCCTGAAAGAGACCAAGATGGCGGCTCCTGGGTTGGTGGATGCATTCTGAGCAGCTAAGGCAAAGTTGAGGGAGGGGGGTGTCGGGGCCCCCAAGAGCGTTGGGAAGCACCAGAGGTGGTCCAAGGGCACTTGGATCCTTAGTGACCATAATTCAGCTACAGACATGGCCTGAGTGCATCAGGCGACAGCAGGGATAACAGCAGTGTCTTGAGCCCAAGTACAGGCCTTGATGGCTGACCCTGGGGGGGGCTGGTGGGCGGACCACGGGTGGCGTGGGGTGGCTCTGTGAAAACATCTCACTGGGTGGGTGACTGGGGCTCTCCCCACTTTGGCATGGGGAACGCCAGCTGCATAGCAGCAGAGGTGCTGTGACCTCCAGCCCACAGGACCCGAAGCGCCTGGGCCCTTGGGATGCGGACTCCACAGGCTTGGGATATTTGGGCAGCTTGAGTGTGCATGGCTCCAGCCACTGGGTGAACTGTTTACTGGTTCCATGAGGGGTGCTGGTCTGTCCAGTACTAGGACAGAGGTGATATTTTGGAGCCTTAAACTATCCATACCCATACACCAATTAAGAAGTCAACAAAAGGGGCTGGAGAGATAGCCTAGCGGTTAAGAGCACTAATTGCTCTTGCAGAGTGTGGTGGTTTGAATGAGTGTCCCCCATAGGCTTTAAATATTCAGACATTTTGTTTCCAGTTGGTGGCACTATTTTTGGAGGTCTTAGAAGGTGTGGCCGTGCTAGAGGAAGTATGTCACTGGGGGTAGGCTTAGTGAATTTAACAAGCCTTGTGGTTTCCAGTCACTCTCTCTCTGCTTCCTGTGCTCATTGCGAGATGTGACCCTCGGCTTGCTGCTCCAGATCCAGCCGCCATGCCTCCTGCCACAATGGACTCTAATTCCCTGGAACCGTCAATCATAAGCTCAAATAAACCCTTCCTTTTATAAGTTCCTTGGTCGTGGTGTTTTATCACAGCAACAGAAAAGTGACTAATACACAGAGGACCCGGGTTCGATCCCCAGCACCCACATGGAGGCTGAGAACCGTCTGTAACTCCAATTCCAGGAGAACTCCAGTTTCAGGGGAATCCAACACCCTCTTCTGACCTCCAAGGCATTGCACAACATGGGTGCACAAACCTACATGCAGACAGTACATTCATACACATACAAAAATAAATAAAATTTTAAAAAAAATAAAAAAAGAAGTCAACAAAAATACCTGAAGAATATAACCAAAATCAGTCTTAAGCTCAACAAAGAAATACTTAAGCTTCACATCAGAACCACAACCAACAAAAACAACCCAAATGCCTAAAGCCCAATGAAAAAATAATAACATAAAAAACTCAAATGGATCTCCACCAGATACTAATAGCCCTATTGAAAACCCTATACTGAAGACTCCTTAGATATAACTCAGGATACAGATCTTAAAAGAACAATTATAAACATGATTAGAGAAGTTAAGGAGTTAAGAAATTTAAAGAGCATATAAACAAAGAAATCAGGGACCTAAAAGAAGATAGGGATAAATTTAAAAAGGACAATAATAAACTATGGAAAGAAATTACAAAAGATACAGAAACACTGAAGAAAATTCAAGTCGAAATGAAAAAAGAAATGCAACAATCCACAAACTATTTGGAAAGGATGGGAGAAACTCAGTAACAGAATGGATGAAGTAGAAAGTAGACTATCAAGAGCAGAAGACAATGTGGAAACAAACTTTATAAACACAATTTTACAGGACTTTAAGGCACAGATTATTGACACTAGTACACTAGTAGAGGGGACTTTAATACCCCACTCTGTCCATTAGACAGAACTGGGCAAAGAACAGACAGAGAGACATATGACGTGAACAAGATCATACACCAAAGTATCTAGTAGAAAGTAGACTATTAAGAGCAGAAGACAATGTGGAAGAACTGCTCAATCAAGTAAAGATTATAAAAAAAAAAAAAAAAGTCAGTAGAGCCTCCTGACATTAGGACACACCAAGTCTACAGTGTCAGCTGTGTGTCATATCCTGCCAGGGAGTGGGCCTGGTAGATAGAATTGGGATTTTTATTATTTTCTTTTCTGGTGTACATTCTTAGGCTGCCACTGTTGCACTATACTCTTTGACATGTAAAAGTGTAGCACAGAAGTCTGTAGGTAAAGCTTCAGAGACCTTTCTTTCTAGGGTTTGTATATGCCTCTGAGCACCATGAAGGTGCTGTTGATTTGGCAGTGCAGTCTCAGTATAGTTTTTTTACTCTTATCATGTTGTATCTTTATAGTGGGGTCTTATGTCCATTTCTTATGTGCATTCAAAGTTTATAGGCTAATTGCCCTTGGTTGGGACTTTTAAGCCTCCCTGGCCAACAGCTCCTGGTAGGGCAGCCCAAGACTGGCACTGAGCCTTTATCACCAATGCTTTTTATTTAACTGTAGAGAAAAATTGCATCCTGGAGGGAGAGGTGTATTCTTCACCCTCTTTTTTGTAATTGCCACTACAATCAGAGCAGCCTCTCTTGTTTCCCAGATCCCATAAATCCAGATTTATAGTTTTCTGGAAGGCAGGAGTTGTATCACATGCCTATGAACAGGAACCCAGCTAAGGGTTTACCACACCCTTTCAGTCTATCTCCCTCTGGGCTACATGCTGCTGGTTCAAAGATGTAGAACCCAGATATTTTCCTGAGTGAAATTATCTTTACATAGGAAAAGAAATTTCAGAATGATTATCATTGTATATATACAGGGAAACATGGAAAACATTTGTGTCCATTATAATCTAAACGCTGTAACTGGGACTGCCATTACAAAGTCAGGGGTGGGTTGAGAATTAACAATTCTGTATCCTGATTAGCTGAAACACGTTACTGTTTTCTGTTCAGGAGATAGCCATCCATTTTAATCCTATACAGAAGGCTTTTAGTTAATGCTTGAAACTAAATAACATGTCCTAGGAGATTGCCCCTAGTTTATATTTACAATATATTCAGCATTTATAATACCCATTTATATAGATGGTACGGTTATTTGAATATGCCACTATAAAAGAAACTTGAAATAGCATTAAATATTGGGGTAGGTTCTCATGACCAAATCTTCCAGATGTTCAGAAGTGTTTTACATGGGTTTGGCAAAAAGCCTGTTTATTCACTCCAAAGATGTTTTGCTTAGTGGTCAAATGTCTTACAGATAAAAACATAACTAAATGCCAAAATAAATGGCTCCCTAGGCAGAAATAATCATTCCTTTGAATTAACTGTTATTCCTTGAGTATCAAGAACCCATTGTGATTTTATCAATCTTAGCATACAAGGCCATTTATTTATCAGCAAGCAGGATGCCTCGAGTTTTAAGGGAATGTAACCAGTAAGTACAAAGAGATCATATGTGGTTAGTAGAGCAATAAAGTGATATTATATCTTTGTAATTCCATTTTTGGTTATCATCTGTGTCACTTCATAGTCTTCTTGTTTGTTCTTTGCCCAGTTGATCAGTCTAATGGACAGAGTGGGGTATAAGTCCCCTACTACTTAGTAGCTAGTGTCAAAATTCTGTGCCTTAAAGTCCTGTAAAATTGTGTTTATAAAGTTTGGCATGCCTGAATTGGTGTGTATAAATAAATGATTGTGATATCTTCTTGGTTATTTTTTCCTTTGATAAGATTTGAAATGACCCTCTTCATCCTTCTGATTAGTTTAAGTTTGAAGTCTATTTCTTTTCTTTCTTTCTTTTTTTGGTCTTTTTTGAGACAAGGGTCTCCATGTAGGCCCCAGCTGTCCTGAACTTCTCTGTAGACAAGGCGGGCCTTGAACGCACAGAGATCTGCCTGCCTCTGCCTCTGCCTCCCAAGTGCTGGGACCAAAGGTTTGGCCACCACACTCCAGCGAAGTCTATTTTATCTGCTATTAGAATAGTGACTCTTGTTTGTTTCTTAGTGTCATTTGCTTGTATTATTTTTTTCATCCTTTCACACCTTGAGATAATGCTTGCCTTTAAAGGTGAGATGGGTTCTTGCAGACAACCAAAAGATGGGTTTTGTTTCTTATTCCATTCTACAGTCTCTCTATTGGAAAATTAATCCATTGATATTTGGAGTTATATGTTCAGAGAATTATATTACTTCCATCTTTTTGATTTCTGGTGCATTTTTGCCCTGGGTTTTTATTTCCATAGTAGTAGTATCATTTATTTTTCTGGTACTGGTTGGTTATAGCCATCCCTACCTCGCTCTTTGTATTGCTCAAATATTCTCTGAAGGGATGGCTTTCTGGATAGAATTCTTTAACTTACTTATGTCATAAGACATTTTCCTTTCTCCTTCAATTATAATAGACATTTTGCTGGATAAATATTCTGGGTTAATATCTATAGCCATTTAGAAATGGGAATACTTTAGACCAAAGCTCTTTTGGCTTTCATTGTTTGCAATGAAAAATCAGCTGTAATTCTGATAATTTTTCCCTTTTAAGTGATTTGTTGTTTTTTTTTTTTTTCTTTTTCTGCCCTCAGTATCTTTTTTCTTTGCTTTGAACATCTAGTGTTTTTACTAGGATATGGCGTGGGGGATTTCTTTTCAGGTTCTGTCTACTTGGTGTTCTATATGCTTCTTGTATTGTATAGGTGTCTCTTTCCTTAATGGGAAAAATTCCTTTCACAATTTGTTGAAAATTAGAATACATTACCCTGTGAATTTCTTCCTTTTCTTTCCTTTTTCTTTTTTTTTTTTTTTTTTTTTGGTGTTTTGACAAAGTCTCCCTGTAGCCCCAGCTGGCCTGGAACTGATATGTAGACCAGGCTGGCCTTGAACCTATGAAATCTGCCTGCAGAGGCAGAGCCTCTCGATGCTGGGATCAAAGGCACGTGCCACCATTCCTGGCCCCTCTTCTTCTCTATTGCTATGTTTTGTAAGTTTGGTCTTATCATGTGTCGCAAACGGTTCGCCAAGTTATTCCAGTCCTTTNGTCAGTAGAGCCTCCTGACATTAGGACACACCAAGTCTACAGTGTCAGCTGTGTGTCATATCCTGCCAGGGAGTGGGCCTGGTAGATAGAATTGGGATTTATTATTATTTTCTTTTCTGGGTGTACAGTTCTTAGGCTGCCACTGTTGCACTATACTCTTTGACATGTAAAAGTGTAGCACAGAAGTCTGTAGCTAAAGCTTCAGAGACCATTTCTTTGCAGGGTTTGTATATGCTCTCTGAGCACCATGAAGGTCGCTGTTGATTTGCAGTGCAGTCTCAGTATAGTTTTTTTACTCTTATCATGTTGTATCTTTAGTAGTGGGGTCTTATTGTCCATTTCTTATGTGCATTCAAAGTTATAGGCTAATTGCCCTTGTTTGGGACTTTTAAAGCCTCCCTGGCCAACAGCTCCTGGAGGGCAGCCCAAGCTGGCACTGAGCCTTTATCTACCAATGCTTTTTATTTAACTGTAGGAAAAATTGCATCCTGGAGGGAGAGGTTATTCCTTCACCCTCTTTTTTGTAATTGCCACTACATCAGAGCAGCCTCTCTTGTTTCCAGATCCCATAAATCCAGATTTATAGTTTTCTGGAAGGCAGGAGTTGTATCACATGCCTATGAACAGGAACCCAGCTTAAGGGGTTACCACACCCTTTCAGTCTATCTCCCTCTGGGCTACATGCTGCTGGTTCAAAGATGTAGAACCCAGATATTTTCCTGAGTGAAATTATCTTTACATGGAAAAGAAATTCAGAATATATCTTGTATAATACAGGGAAACATGGAAAACATTGTGTGTCCATTTAATCTAAACGCTGTAACTGGGACTCCATTACAAGTCAGGGGTGGGTTGAGAATTAACAAATTCTGTATGCTAGATTAGCTGAAACACGTTACTGTTTTCTGTTCAGGAGATAGCCATCCATTTTAATCCTAACAAAGGCTTTTAGTTAATGCTTGAAACTAAATAACATGTCCTAGGAGATTTGCCCCTAGTTTATATTTACAATATATCAGCATTTATAACCCATTTATATAGATGGTACGGTTATTTGAATATGCCACTATAAAAGAAACTTGAATAGTCTTAAAGTATTGGGGTAGGTTCTACATGACCAAATCTTCCCAGATGTTCAGAAGTGTTTTACATGGGTTTGGCAAAAAGCCTGTTTATTCACTCCAAAGATGTTTTGCTTAGTGGTCAAATGTCTTACAATAAAAACATAACTAAATGCCAAAATAAATGGCTCCCTAGGCAGAAATAATCATTCCTTTGAATTAACTGTTATCCTTGAGTATCAAGAACCCATTGTGATTTTATCAATCTTAGCATACAAGGCCATTTATTTATCAGCAAGCAGGATGCCTCGAGTTTTAAGGGAATGTAACCAGTAAGTACAAAGAGATCATATGTGGTTAGTAGAGCAATAAAGTGATATTATATCTTTGTATATTCCATTTTTGTGTTATCATCTGTGTCACTTCATAGTTCTGTTTGTTCTTTGCCCAGTTGATCAGTCTAATGGACAGAGTGGGGTTATAAGTCCCCTACTATTAGTAAGCTAGTGTCAAAATTCTGTGCCTTAAAGTCCTGTAAAATTGTGTTTATAAAGTTTGGCATGCCTGAATTTGGTGTGTATAAATCACAATGATTGTGATATCTTCTTGGTTAATTTTTTCCTTTGAATAAGATTGAAATGACCCTCTTCATCTCTTCTGATTAGTTTAAGTTTGAAGTCTATTTCTTTTCTTTCTTTCTTTTTTTGGTCTTTTTTGAGACAGGGTCTCCATGTAGCCCCAGCTGTCCTGAACTTCTCTGTAGACAAGGCTGGGCCTTGAACCACAGAGATCTGCCTGCCTCTGCCTCTGCCTCCCAAGTGCTGGGACCAAAAGGTTTGGCCACCACACTCCAGCTGAAGTCTATTTTATCTGCTATTAGAATAGTGACTCTTGTTTGTTTCTTAGTGTCATTTGCTTGTATTATTTTTTTCCATCCTTTCACACCTTGAGATAATGCTTGCCTTTAAAGGTGAGATGGGTTTCTTGCAGACAACCAAAAGATGGGTTTTGTTTCTTAATTCCATTCTACAGTCTCTCTATTGGAAAATTCAATCCATTGATATTTGGAGTTATATGTTCAGAGAATTATATTACTTCCATCATTTTTGATTTCTGGTGCATTTTTGCCCTGGGTTTTTATTTCCATAGTAGTAGTATCATTTATTTCTTCTGGTACTGGTTGGTTATAGCCATCCCTACCCCTGCTTTGTATTGCTCAAATATTCTCTGAAGGGATGGCTTTCTGGATAGAATTCTTTAACTTACTTATGTCATAAGACATTTTCCTTCTCCTTCAATTATAATAGACTTTTGCTGGATAAATATTCTGGGTTAATATTATAGCCATTTAGAATGGGAATACTTTAGACCAAAGCTCTTTTGGCTTTCATTTGTTTGCAATGAAAAAATCAGCTGTAATTCTGATAATTTTTCCCTTTTAAGTGATTTGTTGTTTTTTTTTTTTTCTTTTTCTGCCTTTTTTTTTTTCTTTGCTTTGAACATCTAGTGTTTTTACTAGGATATGGCGTGGGGGATTTCTTTTCAGGTTCTGTCTACTTGGTGTTCTATATGCTTCTTGTATTGTATAGGTGTCTCTTTCCTTAATGGGAAAAATTCCTTTCACAATTTGTTGAAAATCTAAGCAATACCATTACCCTGTGAATTTCTTCCTTTTCTTTCCTTTTTCATTTTTTTTTTTTTTTTTTTTTGGTGTTTTGACAAAGTCTCCCTGTAGCCCCAGCTGGCCTGGAACTGATATGTAGACCAGGCTGGCCTTGAACCTATGGAAATCTGCCTGCAGAGGCAGAGCCTCTCGAGTGCTGGGATCAAAGGCACGTGCCACCATTCCTGGCCCCTCTTCCTTCTCTATTGCTATGATTTGTAAGTTTGGTCTTTCATATCTTGCAAGCACGGTTCCCATTATTCCAGTCCTTTTGGCTCATTGGTTAAGAGCACTGGATGCTCTTGCAAAAGGCATGGGTTCAAATCCCAGCACCTACATGGCAGCTAACAACCGTCTGTAACTCCAATTGCAAGGGATCTAACTCCAATTGCAAGGGATCTAACACCCTCTTCTGACCTCCACAGGCACCGCGCAACACGAGTGCACTTACATACACATAAGCAATATACTCACGTACAAAAAATAAAGAGTAAAGAATAAATAAAAAAAAAAAAAAAAATGAAAAGGAAAGAAAAGGAAGAAGATTCACAGGGTAATGGTATTGCTTAGATTTTCAACAAAATTGTGAAAGGAAATTTTTCCCAAATTAAGGAAAGAGACACCTATACAAATACAAGAAGCATATAGAACACCAAGTAGACAGAACCTGAAAAGAAATCCCCCACGCCATATCATAGTAAAAACACTAGATGTTCAAAGCAAAGAGAAGATACTGAGGGCAGAAAAAGAAAAAAACAACAAATCACTTAAAAGGGAAAAATTATCAGAATTACAGCTGATTTTTTCATTGCAAACAATGAAAGCCAAAAGAGCTTGGTCTAAAGTATTCCCAGTTCTAAATGACTATAGATATCAACCCAGAATATTTTATCCAGCAAAAATGTCTATTATAATTGAAGGAGAAAGGAAAATGTTCTATGACATAAGTAAGTTAAAAGAATTCTTATCCAGAAAGCCATCCCTTCAGAGAATATTTGAAGCAATACAAAGAGCAGAGGGTAGGGATGGCTATAACCAACCAGTACCAGAAAATAAATGATACTACTACTATGGAAATAAAAACCCAGGGCAAAAATGCACCAGAAATCAAAATGATTGGAAGTAATATAATTCTCTGAACAATAACTCCAAATATCAATGGATTGAATTCTCCAATAGAGAGACTTGTAGAATGGATTAAGAAACAAAACCCATCTTTTGGTTGTCTGCAAGAAACCCATCTCACCTTTAAAGGCAAGCATTATCTCAAGGTGAAAGGATGGAAAAAAATAATACAAGCAAATGACACTAAGAAACAAACAAGAGTCACTATTCTAATAGCAGATAAAATAGACTTCAGCTGAGTGTGGTGGCCAACACCTTTGGTCCCAGCACTTGGGAGGCAGAGGCAGAGGCAGGCAGATCTCTGTGAGTTCAAGGCCAGCCTGGTCTACAGAATGAGTTCAGGACAGCTGGGGCTACATGGAGACCCTGTCTCAAAAAGACCAAAAAAAGAAAGAAAGAAAGAAATAGACTTCAAACTACAACTAATCAGAAGAGATGAAGAGGGTCATTTCAATCTTATCAAAGGAACAATTAACCAAGAAGATATCACAATCATTGATTTATACACACCAAATTCAGGCATGCCAAACTTTATAAACACAATTTTACAGGACTTTAAGGCACAGATTATTGACACTAGCATACTAGTAGTAGGGGACTTTAATACCCCACTCTGTCCATTAGACTGATCAACTGGGCAAAGAACAGACAGACATATGAAGTGAACAAGATGATACACCAAACAATGGAATCACAAAGATATAATATCACTTTAATGCTCTACTAACCACATATGATCTCTTTGTACTTACTGGTTACATTCCCTTAAAACTCGAGGCATCCTGCTTGCTGATAAATAAATGGCCTTGTATGCTAAGATTGATAAATCACAATAGGGTTCTTGATACTCAAGGATAACAGTTAATTCAAAGGAATGATTATTTCTGTCCTAGGAAGCCATTCATTTTGGCATTTAGTTATGTTTTATATGTAAGACATTTGACCACTAAGCAAAACATCTTTGGAGTGAATAAACAGGCTTTTTGCCAAACCCATGTAAAACACTTCTGAACATCTGGGAAGATTTGGTCATGTAGAACCTACCCCAATACTTGTAAGAACACTTCAAAGTCTTTCTTTTATAGTGGCATATTCAAAATAACCGTACCATCTATATAAATGGGTATAAATGCTGAATATATTGTAAATTATAATAACTAGGGGCAAATCTCCTAGGACATGTTATTTAGTTTCAAGGCATTAACTAAAAGCCTTCTGTAGGAGATTAAAATGGATGGCTATCTCCTGAACAGAAAACAGTAACGTGTTTCAGCTAATCAGTCATACAGAATTGTTAATTCTCAACCCACCCCTGACTTGTACTGGAGTCCCAGTTACAGCTGTTAGATTAAATGGACACAAATGTTTTCCATGTTTCCCTGTACTATACAAGTGATAATTCTGACATTTCTTTTCCATGTAACAAGATAATTTCACTCAGGAAAATATCTGGGTTCTACATCTTTGAACCAGCAGCATGTAGCCCAGAGGGAGATAGACTGAAAGGGTGTGGTAAACCCCTTAAGCTGGGTTCCTGTTCATAGGCATGTGATACAACTCCTGCCTTCCAGAAAACTATAAATCTGGATTTAGGGATCTGGGAAACAAGAGAGGCTGCTCTGACTGTAGTGGCAATTACAAAAAAGAGGGTGAAGGAATACACCTCCTCCCTCCAGGATGCAATTTTGCTCTACAGTTAAATAAAAAGCATTGGTAGATAAAGGCTTCAGTGCCAGCTCTGGGCTGCCCTACCAGGAGCTGTTGGCCAGGGAGGCTTTAAAAGTCCCCAAACAAGGGCAATTAGCCTATAACTTTGAATGCACATAAGAAATGGACAATAAGACCCAACTACTAAAGATACAACATGATAAGAGTAAAAAAACTATACTGAGACTGCACTGCAAATCAACAGCTGACCTTCATGGTGTCAGAGAGCATTATACAAACCGCTGCAAAGAAATGGTCTCTGAAGCTTTACTACAGACTTCTGTGCTACACTTTTACATGTCAAAGAAGATATAGTGCAACAGTGGCAGCCTAAGAAATGTACACCCAGAAAGAAAAATAAATAAATAATCCCAATTCTATCTACCAGGCCCACTCCCTGGCAGGATAGACACACAGCTGACACTGTAGACTTGGTGTGTCCTAATGTCAGGAGGCTCTACTGACCATATTAGAAAGCTATTGGCATCCCTTTGTCAAAGAGTTATAATGCCTCAACCAAAATATTATCCAAGCATATGTGTCTGTGCTCATAGAGTAACTTGTTATAAACTTTAATATTTGTTACTATTTGTGTTTTATTACTAGAATTAAAAGGAGATACCTAAATGACCCAACAGTCCATTGCAAACAGAACTTGGATAGTTTCAGGAGTTTGATGAGCCACCTCAGGAAAAACAAAACAAAACAACAAAACAAAACTGGATCTTCTATCTCTCACTCTCTCTCGCCCTCCTCTCCAAAGCCCAGGGACTCTCAGAGAAGAGGTTGGCACATCAGACTGTAGGGGCCAAGGAAGGGGATGAATTGTGAGATCATAGCAAAAACGGACTGGATTTTCTTTTTTCTCTCTCTTCTTTTTTTCTTTTTTATTTGATCAACATGTTTATGTGAGCAAACCTTTTCCACTGCAGTTGGGGACGCTGGGTTGTACAAAAACTGAATTCAGATGTTAACTAATTGGGTTTATATGCGCATTCCTTATTTTTATTGCATATGTGTACTTTCTGGTCAAATAAAAATAAATTAAAAAAGAAAAATAAATACATAAATAAATTCTGGCAAGTCCAACATGAGACAACTAGGTCGGGGCATCCCTGTCACAAGAAGACATGAATGTTTATGTGGAGCTTGGCCTTCCTGAAAGAATATGGCAGTCACCTGTCACTTGTCAGGACTGTCCTGTGGAGGAAGGACTTGTGCTTACACACCCAGCCCCACCTGGTCCCCCACAGCCTCAGGCAGTACCAGGTGGCAGAGGAAATACCACGATAGCCCAGGGCCAAGGTCATGGAGTCTGTGTGCTTGGTTTCCTGCAGGCTGTGGCTGGGGTGTCTAAGCACAAGTCGGCCCAAGTTGTGACTTGTGGAGGCCGCAAATCCACTTGGTCAGCTTGGGTTTCACTCACACAGCACCCCAGTCCTCGGGTCAGCAAGCTGAGCCCTAGGGAGGGACATGTCTGCAGGAAAAGTCACGGTGCCACATATTGTTAAGATATTCCTGACCAATGAAATCTTCCCAGCCTGGGGTTGGGGGTGAGGGACATGTGGCTAGGGAGAGACAGCCATTCCATGCTAGTGGGCAAGGTGAGGCCATGCTGGCATAGAACCTTCTTTGGGGATAGGATGGGAAATGTTCAGTGGCTTCCTGTCCTATCCTGGCCACCTCATGCAACCCTAGGACAGGGCTAAGCCTGAGATTCAGGCCAAGGATGGTACAGCAGCCCCAAACACAGGCCTGGCTCTAGGAGAACAGTACCAAACACCAAAGGATGTTATCTAAGCAGAGCAGCCATGATGGAGCAGGGCAGAGGCCAAATTCAAAGCTCAGCAAACTTTCTAAACACACAAGTACTGGAGTCTGCTGGCTCAGTGGAGTACTGGAATACTAGAGTATTGTGCCTCCATCTGCTGGGCTCCACAGTACTGTCTAGGGTTCCTCGAACACCTCTCATCTCTGACAGCCACATCATAGGTGGGCCCCATCAGAAAAGCTATCCCTAAGGGGATGCCAAGCCAATCCTGCAGGGAAGTGCCACCTGGCTGTCATTAGCTGGGCTCTGCAGAGGACACTTTCAGTCCCAGCAAAGAGGCTGAGGACCGAGGCAGCTTCCGCAGCCTGCTGACCCTGTCCCACAGGGCACAGACGCAGCGCAGGATGGAATCAGGAGCGGAATGCTGCGGTGTGCTCACTAGGTGCCCTCAGCATCTCATGGGCTAACACATGTACAGGGGGTGTTTACACATTCTCCCTTAACTTTGACCCTGTGAGGTGATAGCTTAGGGAAGGGAGTCTATGGTCCTCCTCAGGAGTTTGGTTGGGGTTTCCCAGAGACCACATGGGTTTTTGGAGAAGGATGCAGCAAGCATAGCTTCCCTGTGAGCCTCTTTATATCTACTTCTATCCATAGGTTGCTCTAACTACAGCCACCATCTGAGCCACTTCCAGAGAGGACTCTGCCATCACCACTGTCTGCTCCAGCCTCAGGGCTCAGCCGTATTCAAGGAGAAGGCAGCAAGGATTCCATGAAAGGATGAGAGGTGGCAAAAGTTGGGCAAGTGCTCAGCCAGCAACAAGGGCAGGAGGAACGACTGCAGGAAGAGGACGGCACTAGAGGGTGAGGAGCGCTGGTCCCAGCGCCGTCAGGCCTTGATCATCTGAAGGTCATCTGAACCCACCACTGTCAGGCCCCTAGACACCAAGCTTGCTGACCCTGACCCTGGCCTTGTAGTAGGGTTCCTTACACTGCCCCAGAGTACTCAGGCTGTTAAGTTCATACATGACAACTACTGCACATTTATACCTGTCAGGAGGTCTGAGTGGAGGTAGTAGGGGGCCCTTGTCATTTGGGGGTCACAGTCCAGGCCTTGAGTCAGCCCAAGAGCTCCAGCCCCCAGAGGTAACCCCATTCATCCCATTGCTAATCCTGGTTGTAGGCTAGGGCTGCCTCCTGATACTGTTGTATTGCTGTCACACACCGCATCACTGGGAGACATTCACTTGAGTATTCATTATGCCTTAGCCTCTACCAAAGCACCACAGACGCTGCCGCAAACAACACGGAGAGTACATTGCCCCAGAGCAGACGTCTGGGTGGAAGCTGGAGAGCAGGCCCAAGCATGTGAATGGGCATAGTGGGTGAGCTCAGATGCTGGCTCCTGCCTGGTCTGGACCCCTAGTGGGCAGAGCTTTGTCCACAATGCTAGAAGTGACACCATCATCTTGGGCCCTTCCTTGAGAGTGTCATGAAGCTGAAAGCTAGGAAGGCTTCATACAGTGCGGAGACTGCAGCCCGGGCTTCATACAGCGCGGACACTGCCTCCACAGTGCTCTCAGCCACCCGGCGCCTCCTGCAGCCCAGGCTTCATACAGCGCGGACACTGCCTCCACAGTGCTCACTCTCAGCCACCCGGCGCCTCCTGCAGCCTGGGCTTCATACAGCGCCGACACTGCCTCCATAGTGCTCACTCTCATACAGCGCGGACACTGCCTCCACAGTGCTCACTCTCATACAGTGCGGAGACTGCCTCCACAGTGCTCACTCTCATACAGTGCGGAGACTGCCTCCACAGTGCTCACTCTCAGCCACCCGGCGCCTCCTGCAGCCCGGGCTTCATACAGCGCCGACACTGCCTCCACAGTGCTCACTCTCATACAGCGCGGACACTGCCTCCACAGTGCTCACTCTCATACAGTGCCGACACTGCCTCCACAGTGCTCACTCTCATACAGTGCGGACACTGCCTCCACAGTGCTCACTCCCATACAGTGCCGACACTGCCTCCACAGTGCTCACTCCCATACAGTGCCGACACTGCCTCCACAGTGCTCACTCTCATACAGCGCGGAGACTGCCTCCACAGTGCTCACTCTCAGCCACCCGGCGCCTCCTGCAGCCCGGGCTTCATACAGCGCGGACACTGCCTCCACAGTACTCACTCCCAGCCACCCGGCACCTCCTGCAGCCCGGGCTTCATACAGCGCGGACACTGCCTTCACAGTGCTCACTCTCATACAGTGCAGAGACTGCCTCCACAGTACTCACTCCCAGCCACCCAGCGCCTCCTGCAGCCTGGCACATACCAGGTCCATCCAGCTTTACTGGATGAACAAGTGGATGGAACAACGGCCTGACAGCCTCCACTGAGACAGGTAGGTGAGCATTTCTCCCCAAAGGTGCACATCTGCCTAGTTTAGCCATGTATTCAGGGCAACTGTACGTGGAATAAATCTTTTAAAGGGGAGGAGAGCTGGAGAGGTGGCTCCACAGTTAACACTGCCTGGCAGAGGGCCTGGGTTCAGTTTCCAGCACCCACATCAGGCATTTCACATCTCCAGGTCCAGTGGGTTCAACACCCTCTAGCTTGTGGGCACCTGCATGCACACACACACACACACACACACACACACACACACACACAAATAAAAACAAATCTTCTGTGTCTCCCCTGTCTGTCTCCATCAGGGGCTAAACCGCTGGGAAACTGAACACGACTGGCATTCCTGGGAGGGGCACCCGAGTGAGAAGCAGGCCGGGAGTCTGATACTTCCCTGTCTGCTCACCTGAACTCCCACTACCCTCAACACCCCATTCTCTCTGTGATCTCAGCCCACTTAAAGATCAAGGCAGCTCCTCTCCATCCACACCACACACTGCTAGGACACAGCAAGGCGCGCTTTCCTTAACTGGCTTCCCTTGAGTGTCTGCACCTTCCTGAAAGCTCATCACCAGGTTCCACTCACAGCAGAGGATTAGGCAAACTGGCCAGCACCACCTCAAGGACAGAGGTGAACACATGAGTACACAGAGATCATTTGTAAGAAGGGTGGGATCCACAGCACTTGCTGGCTGTCGTGAAGGGACATGTGTGCAGCCCCTCAGAGACACTAAGGCCCTCCTACTCTATATCTCTCTGACAAATACCCCTCAGCCCCAGGGCTAGGCAGCTCAGCCCTACAACAGCACAAATTTCTTCTCCTTCTACCCTGCACCTCTGTAGCTCAGCTTGCCACCACGCCAGCCTCCCTAACTATTGGGGGCTTGGCCCCTGAAGGCAGGTCCACTCCAGCCCTTGCCAGCCCAGCAAGCCAGGCTGAACCCTTAAAAGCTTGCTGCCTGCTACCATGAAAAGATAAACATATAAAACCAGCCAGTTTCTGAGCCTTTCTCTCCGTGAGCTTCTTCTCCCTCGGCTAATGGCTCCCTGCGAGGCCAAGAGCTCTCTCCCTGAGACTGAAATGATGAGATCCAGAGCTGGATAATGTGGGCTGGCTTCCTCCCCGCGGTGACACATTTAGGTCAGATGCAGCGCCCGGCCGGCCGTCTTTCCACAGGACAAAAGCAATACCAGCCCAGTCATCAGTTTCTCCTGCCCTCCCTCAGAGGAGCACAAGGTTGACTCCCTGCCAAGCAGAAGGTGCTGAGCTGGCTGCCTGGAAAGCAATCCACTCCTGGTCTCCCCATGGGACACAGTCCTTTGGGACCATCAGGGGCCACTGGCAGCCAGTCTGTCTTCTCCTTGGGGTCTCTGCCTCCAAGTCCTGGTTGTACCCTGTTGACAGTTTTAGTTTCTTCCCCCCAAACCCTGGATCGCCCCCCATGTTGCAAACCTGCCACTGTCATGACCATGGGTCCCCTGGCCTCTGTTACATCCCCAGCTGTTCTCAGAGGCTGACGATGCTGGGCCTACCAGGAGGAACAATGGATGCATGTGCTCCTGCGCTCTATAGGTGGCTAAGGTCTCTCATCATCTCCCACAAGGTGGGGTATAGGGTGATGGGGCCCTTCAATTACCCCAGCCTTAGCTTCCTATGGCTACTATAAAACAATACCACATTCTGGCTTAGGACAACAGTCATTCTCTTACAATTTTGAAGATCAAAAGCCCAAAACAGGTCTTCTGGACTAAAACTGAGGTGTCAGTGGGCCAGTCAATCTGGAGGCAGATGGGGGGGCATGTCCTGCCATTTTCAGAGATGCCTGCACTGCTCGACTCATGACCCCCGAGTAGCAGAGACTTTGCCCCTGACTCCATCCTCCCTGCGCCTCCTTCTTGTGATTACTCTGCATCCATGGAAAATCCTGGATCCTCTCTTACCTCAGGACAGTGACTCAGTCACGTATGCCAAGTCCCTGTGCCACCGAAGGTCACACCCACCAGCTCTGGAGTCCATCTCTGAGGGATGACTGTGGCTGCTACATTCTCCCTTAAGATAATAATGCAGGGCAAAGGCATTGCCAGTAGCCAGAGGCTCAGAGGACTTTCCAACATCCCCTGCCCCCAGAATTCTTAGGGTCACAAAAGAAGCCCTTCTTTAATGGGCACAGTGGCCTTCCTGGGCACAGAGACACCCCCCCCAGCTGGCCCATTCCTCCCACCTCCCTTTCTCTTCTCCTCTAGCTGGGCTTCCAAACACACCTGAAGATCTCCCAGCACCCCACTGAGGCAGCAGGAGCAATGAATGCTCTCAGAGACTTTCTGGAAAACCCCATGGTGGAAAAAAACATACACATTGCCAGAGTTCGCCACTTGTAGAACAATCTGAGCCCCTACACGATGCTCACAGTCCGCCACTTGTACCAACAATCTGCGACCCTACACAATGCTCACAGTCCGCCACTTGTACCAACAATCTGTGACCCTACACGATGCTCACAGTCCGCCACTTGTACCAACAATCTGCGGCCCTACACGATGCTCACAGTCCACCACTTGTACCAACAATCTGTGACCCTACACGATGCTCACAGTCCTCCACTTGTACCAACAATCTGAGACCCTACACGATGCTCACAGTCCACCACTTGTACCAACAATCTGTGACCCTACACGATGCTCACAGTCCGCCACTTGTACCAACAATCTGAGACCCTACACGATGCTCACAGTCCGCCACTTGTACCAACAATCTGAGCCCCTACACGATGCTCACAGTCCGCCACTTGTACCAACAATCTGAGACCCTACACGATGCTCACAGTCCGCCACTTGTACCAACAATCTGAGACCCTACACGATGCTCACAGTCCGCCACTTGTACCAACAATCTGAGACCCTACACGATGCTCACAGTCCGCCACTTGTACCAACAATCTGAGACCCTACACGATGCTCACAGTCCGCCACTTGTACCAACAATCTGAGACCCTACACGATGCTCACAGTCCGCCACTTGTACCAACAATCTGAGACCCTACACGATGCTCACAGTCCGCCACTTGTACCAACAATCTGAGACCCTACACGATGCTCACAGTCCGCCACTTGTACCAACAATCTGAGACCCTACACGATGCTCACAGTCCGCCACTTGTACCAACAATCTGAGACCCTACACGATGCTCACAGTCCGCCACTTGTACCAACAATCTGAGACCCTACACGATGCTCACAGTCCGCCACTTGTACCAACAATCTGAGACCCTACACGATGCTCACAGTCCGCCACTTGTACCAACAATCTGAGCCCCTACACGATGCTCACAGTCCGCCACTTGTACCAACAATCTGAGACCCTACACGATGCTCACAGTCCGCCACTTGTACCAACAATCTGTGACCCTACACGATGCTCACAGTCCGCCACTTGTACCAACAATCTGAGCCCCTACACGATGCTCACAGTCCGCCACTTGTACCAACAATCTGTGACCCTACACAATGCTCATAGTCTGCCACTTGTACCAACAATCTGAGACCCTACATGATGCTCACAGTCCTCCACTTGTACCAACAATCTGCGACCCTACACGATGCTCGCAGTCTGCCACTTGTACAAACAATCTGTGACCCTGCATGATGCTCACAGTCCACCACTTGTACCAACAATCTGCAACCCTACATGATGCTCACAGTCATGGGCTTCAGGGCAGGGGGACAACCGCTCCCTGTGCCTCCCGTGTCCTAGGGTGGAAACGTGTGCGAGCTCAGAGCTCAGGCCATAGATGCCTGACTGCCCTACCCCCATTCCCACTCCACCACTCCCTGGCTCTCACATGCTCAGTAAGGTGAGGAAGCCGCATGGGTGGGCCCGTAAGTGTCTAAGTCACAGATGAGGGCCTCAGCACAGCTCATTAGACCACGAAGTCGGTGCTGCAGGGCAGAGACACTGCTTATTACAGGACACAGCTTCTAGCCCAGGGTCCTGCTTTTCTTGTAAGGCCCAGTGCTGGCCACACAGGCTTCAGTGCTCAGCTGACCTGGTTATACAGCAAGGACAGCCATGGAGCCTACAGGACAGGGGAGCCAGAATGCCTGCTGACAGATGACTTAGTTCCTAAACCTTCTAAGTCCCGAGGGTGGACCTCAAAAAAAAAGAGCTCGTGTCGTGTCAGTTTTGAAATCCTCATTCTGGGCTTCTGTTCATACAACGCCCACACAAGCAAGCAGCAGTCTAATTACCAGGAACTCAAGCAAGACTGCTCAGGTGCATAGCACCAAAGGGAACCAGGACAGTCCCTGAGAGATGAAGTTCACCCCTGCCCCAGCCCCCACAAGAGCTACTGAGGCAGCAAAATACATAAAGGGTAAGGGAAGGAGGCCAGAGAAGGCTCTTTACGAGTCCAAGGACACCTCAAATCCATATGGGATAGTGAGCCAGGTGACTCTACAGTAGGGGCCTCAGGGACTCCAAGAAGGAACAGATGCTCGGATCCCAGCCCCCAACAGCCAGCCATCACCAAAGCAACAAAGCAAGATGAATTAAAAAGTGGGACTCCTGCAGCAAGAAGGATCTGGTATGGCAAAAAAACAAACAAACAACAACAACAAAAAAAAAAAACACAACTGTACATGGCGCTTACCCAACAGGCAACAGGAGCCTGGCAGGGCAGGGCCACCTGTCCACCAACTTGGACCAGGTTTTCCTCTCCTAGGATCCTGGATGAGAAGGGCAGGTGAATCACCTATGCTGAGTGAGGGGACACAGAAAAGATGCCTAGCCCACGCCCACAGCCAGCCCAGGCAGCACAGCCTCAATGGCCCCAAGCCTACAAGGAAGAAAAACAGTTTTAGGGGTATTTTTAAATCTGTAAAGCAGAACTCTCAAGCAGGAATCCCTTTGGCACACATGGCAATAGGCCTAGCCTCAGACAGAAATAAAAATCAAGTGCTAATCCTTAAATATAACTTCCCACACAGCCAGAGTACAGATGTGAGAGCCATTCAGAAGGAGACAGTCTGGCCAAGTCAAACCTATATATATACCTGGGTACCTGAGCCAAACTCTCCCAGCCCAATTTACCTTTACCATCATCTTTAGGGACCAGATACGAGTCACCCAAGTCCAGTGCAAACCTTCACTTTTGGCCCTGAAGCAGCAGCTGTGGAGGTTCCCCCACAGCCTGAAGTGACCGCTCTACTTGGGAAGCTGCCTTCCTCTCCTTGTCAACCACGCCTGAATGTTCTAAGGCTTACTTACTGCTGTGTTATTTATTGCTCTGCACAGAGGCGGCATTTATTGCAAGATGAAACAACTGTCAACACCAAGTGAAATGTTCCATCAACTGGGCAACAGTCAGGTTCTGGTCACTCCATTTTTTACACACTGGACTGCTTTTGTGGATTGGCATGTCAGTGAGCTTTAGGCAGCCAGATCTGGGACTAGATGGATGCCTTGAGACTTTCTTTCCAAATATGCAAAAAGAAGAACCAGGATCGCAGCCAGAGATTCCACCTAGAATGGCTGACTTCCAGGAACCAATGACAGCCTTTCTGTAAGATGTGGGGATGGTGCATTAGCTCTGATGCCTGCAGGCTGGACTTGGGGACCTCGGCTAGTCCTGAGTGGGAGTGAGTGTTCAATAATGTCTGCTGCGCTGCTCCCATACTCCCTAGACCCTCCTCTCCAACCAAGCCCCAGCGGCCAAGCCTTCTTAAAGCATCAAACTCTTTGCTAAACAACAAATCCCTACCCTGTGTGGGCTGTGGGTAGGCAGAGACACTGTACTGCCAGCAAGGTGGGGGCTGGCACCAGGGGCTCTGAGTGGGTGCACATGCGTGCCAAGCAAAGGTGGCAAGGTGAAAGTTGTATGCTGAGTCCAAACACCAAACACAAGACAGAGGACGGTGCAGCTGCAGAACGGGCTTAGGAGGGTACCTGGGGCAGCCTTGAGGGGTGTACGGAGGGCAGTGCCAGTGCTGGGGGCACAGATAGCATCTTTGTCCATTCGTCCTCCATCTGTCACCCACCCTTGCATTTCTCCTCAGACCTGTCCCTTCCTTCCACTGCCCTCACCGCATCCCACACTGAGGGCAGAAGCAGACCTACCCTTGCTCTGCCCCCAGGGCTTATCTTTGAACTCCACAGCCAGCACCGAACTAATAGGAGGGGCAGAGTCAGGAGGCTGGGCCCCCAGCCAGACATCTCTGGGCCCTGGTCTGGGGGGTGGTTCCAGGAGGCCGGGCCCCCAGCGAGACATCTCTGGGCCCTGGTCTGGAGGGGTGGTTCCAGGAGGCCGGGCTTCCAGCAAGACATCTCTGGGCCCTGGTCTGGAGGGGTGGTTCCAGGAGGCCGGGCTTCCAGCAAGACATCTCTGGGCCCTGGTCTGAAGGGGTGGTTCCAGGCACATGTGGTCAGTGCCACAGTAGCTCTGTCTCCAGCTGGCCTCAAGGCTGCCTCGTGTCTTCAGAACACCCTGGAAAGTCCTGATTCCTCTAGCTCCTGAAGGCTGATGAGGAGGAGGCCTTGCTCCCCTCCAATCACCGGGTTAGCCACTCCAGAGCTTCCCTGTGCAGCCTGGAAAGCAGCTGGCCCACCATCTACCACTGACAGTTTCTTCCAGAAGTCTTCCCACAGGGAGGTCACTCACTCTGGCCCCCTGTGTGTAGAGCAGGAAGGGGCTTCTAGGAGCAAAGGCCCCCTGACACTGCCCACTGGCTGTCTCCACTGGGATCCCACATATTCTACTGTATAAATGGTAGTGACTCAGAGACTGGGTCCAGCGCCCTAAGGGAGCCTCCTTCAACCTGACCAGGGAGGTGGCAGCAAGCCTTCATGACTAAGTTCCTGAGCGGGAATTTCCATCCACAAGGAGCTCTACATCCTACCCCAGTGACCTGTGAAAGGCCCTGAAGCACTTCATTTCCCAAATCCAGCTCCACATTAAGCTGCTTGTGGGTAAAGGCTATGTTTGTGCTTTCCAACACTGGAGAAACCTCACTTCCCAGAGGCTGCATGCAGCAAGTGATCAATAAGTGCAGGCTCAGGTATGGAAGTCCTAGAACAGAATGCATTTGTGCTCATCAAGCAACAAGCCACTAAAATGCATCTCGGGCTCGCTGAAAATAGACACTGCTTTTTATTTATTAATGTTCTTCTTTAACAAACTTAGGTCCCTGCCTTCAGCTGGGGGGAGGGGGAGACACATTTCAACTTTACCTTCTTTACCCCATGTCATTTTCTCATGGGAACATCTGAACTCTTCATTATTTAATAACTAAAGAAGCCTGTTGTGCATTTGGGCTGTCTCTTCTCCTCCATGAAGAATGACAGCCTGCTTTCAAGGAGAAACTACTGAAGACAGTTGAACTGAATTTTAACAATAACCACTTAGGAGCTTAGGGACTGGAGCTGAAGCCCTAAACTGCTAAGTGCTCATGTTGAGCTGCTAATGAGAGGAGGAGACAAGAGACAAAAGCCCAGGCCCCAAGGCCAGCCAGCAGCTCTCCACCCTGCACACTGGAACTCTCCCTGCAGACCAGAAGGGGCAGGGATGACCAGGCCAGCACATGCTGTGGCCTTAGTGACAGCTAGAACATCTGTGTGTGTCCCAAGACTGTCTAATAACCCCTTCGCATACCGTGTGTTCCCCTGGAAGCTGAGATGGCTGCCAGGCTGGGCAGAGGCATAGGCTGGGCTGTGCAAACTCCATCTCTACCAGGCTTTTCTACAATTCCTTCAGCACCCACTACACCCAAGGCATCAAGCCTGGGGCATAAAAATAGGTCCCACTCCATCCTCACAGTGCAGAAGAGCTGGGAAGAGCTGCCTGTAACTAACACCCAGGGCAGAAGGCTGGAGATGGTATAATCAGTCAACAACAGGGAACAGAAGGCTAAACCACACGCCGACCAGGGAACAGACAGAGAGCAGCCCCAGACTGTCTCTAGAAGCATGGGGGGCGACTGCCAGGACAGGACACATGCAGGAGGAAAGGGTGAGTGCAATGACATCTATCTAAGGGGACAGTCAGGCAGTCAGTAAGGTCAGAGAAGGAATCAAGTGTGAAGTAGAAGAAAACGCCACAGATCACAGGAAGGGGCAGGGACAAGGACACTCGAGTTCTCTGAATACGACTAGGCTTTATCTTGTTTATCTACTTTTGAGGTGGGGTCTTACTATGTTGCCTAGGCTGGCACTGAATTCCAGGGCTCAAGTGACACTCTGGCCTCGGCCTCCCCAGTGCGGGGACTTCAGGTTTATGCTATTATAAACAGCTTGGGGTTTTGTTGTTGGATTTTTTTCAGCACTGTGGAAGGAACTCAGGGCCTCGTGTGTGTTTGGCAAGCATTCTAATGCTGAGCTACATACACCCCCAGTGCGACAATTTTAGATAGTTATAAGAATTTAATCTGATTTGAAAAGGAATTCTCAGCATCATGCAACACGAGATATGATATCTTGCACGTCCCGATGGGCACTAACGATAAGACATCGTGTCTGTGACACTTGGCACAAAACTGTATGATCTGAATCTATGTGAGGCCGCAAAAGACAAAACAAGCCCAGTCTACAACTGACCTCCATTCCTCAAAAAATGCCACATCATAAAAAAAGCCAGGAAAAGGAGCCCAAAGAGGTGACTCAGAGCTAGAACTTTCTTTTATGGAGACAATAGTGGGGTTGCAATAAGGTCTCACATGAGATAACAGTATATCAGTGTTAATTTCCTAATTTTGATAGCTGCGCTATAGCTATATAGGCAAATATACTTGCTTTCAGAAAACACTACAAAGTATTTACACCATGTCTGTAACAGGCCATCAGGCAACTCAAAAAAAAAAAAAAAATAGGGCTGGAGAGATAGCCTAGCGGTCAAGAGCACGGACTGCTCTTGCAGAGGACCAGGGTTCGATCCCCAGCATCCACATGGCGGCCCAGAACCGTCTGAAACTCCAATTCCAGGAGAACTCCAGTTCCAGGGGAATCCGAGACCCTCTTCTGACCTCCGCGGCACTGCACGACACGGGTGCACAGACCTGCATGCAGACAGTACATTCATACACATACAAAAATAAATAAAATTAAAAAAAATTTTTTTAAATAGACAGATGGATGGATGGGTAGGTAGGTAGGAGATGGATATGTATGTCAGTGGATGGATGGATGGATGTGTGGCTGTGTGGGTGGATAGATATATGGGTGGGTACAAGATGGATGTATACGTCAGTGGATAGGTAGATGGATGTGTGGGCAGATGGATGGTTGGGTGTGTGGGCAGATGGATGGAGGTGTTTGTGTATGGATAAATGGACAGATGAGAGATAGATGGGATCTGTGCGTGGGAGATGGACAATTGGATGGATGGATACATACCTACATAACGGAAATGGTTAGATGGGAAGGGGGTTAGGCAGACAGACAAGAATGCAGACAAACATGGTAAAATGTGACCTTTGAGGAATAACCACATGAAAAACACATAGAAATTCTTTATGCTATTTTTGTAACCTTCTTGTAAGTCTTAAATGAGATAAAAATAAATTAAAGTAAAATAAGGGAAATCTCTAAGCATCTGAAGTGCAGTGAAATAATAGAGCCAGCGCCACACCCGATGGCAGAGCCAGCCACAGAGAGGGAGCCAGCCACAGAGAGGGAGCCAGCCACGGAGAGGGAGCCATCCACGGAGAGGGAGCCAGCCACGGAGAGGGAGACAGCCACGGAGAGGGAGCAGTGAGACAACAGAGCCAGCGCCACACTCGATGGCAGAGCCAGCCATGGAGACGGAGCAACCCTTGCAAGTGACTCTTCAAATGAAGGAACTGATACTTCTGTAGTGGATGTCCCCTCAGGGAAAGGCATTAGAAACCACAGACTAGCTAAGTGGTCCCAAGGTTGTGGTGGCCTTCATGGGTTTTGTTTCATTTTCTTTTTTGAGACAGGGTCTCAACTGTATCCCAGGTTTACCTCAAACTCCGGAGTACTCCTGCCTCAGCTTCAGAATGCTGGGATTACAGATGGGAGTCACCAAGTCCAGCTGATCCTGAGACCTACATGTATCACTGAGGGATAATACAAATGAGTAAGGCTGGTGCTCCCTCTGAGAACTAGAACCATTAGCATGAGGGGAAGACACAGTAGACACCCAGGAGTCCTAGGCACCTGCTGCTACTGGCTCACCTGCCTGAACTCGTCCTGCTCTAGCCCTGGTCACTAGAGATCAAGACTCAATTATCCCCAGCTACAGCGAACATCCTGGAATCTGCACTTACCACCCAAAAGACCCAGGGTGGCCTTGAAAAGTCATTAATCACAGCACTAGGACAAGAAATGGTTGCCAGAGGCCTGGACTATCTTGTCATGCTATGAAAAAGGCTTGGAAACTGAGAGATGAGGCACCCAGCCCAGAGGCAGAACCTTGTCCATACCTTGTCGCATGGGTTACGGATGATTCTAAAATGTGCAGCAAAGCCAGGCATCTCACTGGTCTCAGGCAGAGGGTTCAACTCATTATTTTAAAACTGGTCCACAAAGGGGGAAAACTCATGCGTCCCACCTTCCTCACACGAACCATACTTCAAGGCAATGGGAGATTTGTTTTCAGAACTGTGTTGGTCAATCACTGGAGCGAGAACTACAGAAGTAGAAAATGATCACTCTGCAAGCTCTGATGACTGCGGACAGCAGGCCTTGGGTCAGCACATGCCAACACCATCAAAGGTGCACGACAAAAAACAACCATATCCACCACTATGTAAGATTGGAAGGACACCGGGCAACAGGTCAGACTGTCCATGGGAGCCAGTCACCAAGGACGGTGATGAAGAGAAAATCCACCAAAATACTAAACAGACACACCAGCCATTCCCAGCCACAGACCCAATTCAGAGAGCTGTCAAAACCACGAGCCAATGGGGGGAATCCAAGCTCCAGTCTGGGTCTCTAAGGAAATCAAAGAAAAGCTGTCTGCTGTTCTGCGTACTATCTTGGATCCCTGGCTTTTGTCTCTAAAACATACTGAGCTACCTACTAAAATATTTACAGATGAAGTGATAGGGTGCTGGCTGGGCTTTGCCCAGCACACCTAGGGAGGTAGGGGCGGAAGGCAGCCTGGCCTAGAATCAGCTCCTGCTGAAGCAGGTGTGGAAGTCAGCAAGGGCTCCTGACAAACTTCTCTATTTCTGCATACATCGAGATCTTCTACAGTTAAAAAAAAAAAAAAAAAGGGGGGGGGGCTGGAGAGATGGCCTAGCGGTTAAGAGCACCGACCGCTCTTACAGAGGACCCGGGTTCAATCCCCAGCACCCACATGGCGGCCGAGAACCGTCTGAAACTCCAATTCCAGGAGAACTCCAGTTCCAGGAGAATCCGACGCCCTCTTCTGACCTCCGCGGCATTGCATGACACGGGTGCACAGACTTGCATGCAGACAGTACATTGATACACATACAGAAATAAATAAATGCCGGGTGTGGTGGCGCACGCCTTTAATCCTAGCACTTGGGAGGCAGAGGCAGGTGGATCTCTGTGAGTTCGAGGCCAGCCTAGTCTACAGAGTGAGTTCCAGGACTGCCAGAGCTGCAGGGAGACCCTGTCTCAAAAAGACCAAAAAAAAAAAAAAAACTAGCCAGAGCTGCCCCTATGCTGTCAGAGTGGATGCTACACCCCCACTTTCAGAGCCACCAAAGACAAGGCAACCCCTTGGGGTAATACTAACAAAAGAACTGTGAGTTTTATCCCAGGGGGCAGCAATGCGGCCCCACAGCCAAGTGGCCTCATGTGTGCTTTGTGCTCTTTTCAACGGCCATAGAACACCCACAAATACACCCCTGCGGGCTCTAGCCAGCTTCAGGCTGCATCTTCCAACTAAAGTGAAGGAGTGCTCGGGCAGCCCCCCGCCCCCTGGCGTGCAGCACCACCCTCCAAGCCAGACTGCTACCACCTTCCTATGCTCAGCTGTGCCATCACAACAGGCTTATTCACTGTTGACTCCTCTCACAGGAGGGGCAGGGAGAGTCATGGGACCTTCCCTGAGTATCCAGCCGCTCTTCCCCAGCCAGTGGGTAACTAGGCCCTAACTGCATGTGCGCTCAGGGTTTCAGGGAAGGAATGGAGTATATAGGTTGAGGAGGACTAGGAGAGGAGGCTCATCCATGCAGCTATGGAGAAGCCATCATCCATGTGGGGTGAAGACTTCCTAGTGTGGCTGTTCTGGGACCCCTTACCCATGCTGTTAGTAAGCCTAGGGGGAACTGAGGTGGAACTGAACTGTGGTTTGTCATTGGGACCTTAGAAGGAGTGGGTAGATGTCGCCTAGTCCCCCCTAGGGAGAAAATTCTCACGACACCATCCTATGCCTGCCCCTGGCCAAGCACTGCCCATCACAGTGGGGACCCCTTCCCTTGGCCTGGTCTGGCCGCACAGGGCACGGTGACTGGCTCTGGGCACGCAAGGATGAAGTTCTCTTCCCCACCTTGCTTCCTCACAGCCTTGCTTCCCACACAGCAATGAGACAACACTGCGCCTTGCAGCTGGGTCACACACATGGGCCTTAGTCACACACATCTAACCCAAACATATGGGGACCCAGCCATCCATGCCTTAGTGTCCTCACCGATAAGACCAAGAGGACATGGAGGTGAAGAGAAATATCAAACACATGATGTCAATGGGTCCCCACTGCAATGGGTTCTCTATTCTCCCTGACCCAGAAGTCAGAACCTGGGGAGCAGGGGCTGGGTGGGAAAGGCCGGCAGGTGACCGAGTTCCTGGGGAGCAGGGGCTGGGTGGGAAAGGCCGGCGGGTGACCGAGTTCCTGGGGAGCAGGGGCTGGGTGGGAAAGGCCGGCGGGTGACCGAGGCTTCATCTGGGTTCTGGGGGTTCTGAGAGCCCAACTCTGGTCCTCACGCTTGCTGGCCAAGTGCTTTAAAACACTGAGCCCATCTCTCCAACCCTGCATTTGGTTTTGGATTTTTGAGTTATTTCTTGAAGTTGACTCATTGTCAGGACTAAGGCAATCCATGCCTTCTGAGATCCTGAGAGGGCTGGTGTGCAGGTACACAGTGTGGAGCCCATGTTTCCTTGTCCCACAGGTTCAGGAAGATTCAGATGAGGCCTCTGTGGCTGTCAGGCTGGCCTCCTGTCCTCGAGGCCACAGCTGCTGTTCCCAAGGCCCTGGGGTCGCCTAGAACCAATTTGGGCCAAGCCAGACTGCTTGTACATGGCCCTCTAAGCTGTCTGTATTCTCCTTCCAGGCTGGTCCGGGGACTCTCATCATGGCGGCAGGGGTCCAGGATTTTAGCAGGACAGAGTTTGATCGGCTGAACGAGATCAAGGGCCACCTAGAAATCGCCTTACTGGAAAAGCACTTCTTACGTGAGTATGGAAAGTGCTAATGGGGCGGGGCTGCGCCACGTGGGTGCCCAGCAAGGTGCGCTCTCACTGACGTGCCTGGTCTCAGGACCCTGCTGCTGAGCCGGTGGGGGGTTATTTGGAATACAGCATGTAGAGGCCAGTGTGTGTGGGGCAGGTGGAGGTGGGGATAGGTATGGACTTGGACTTCGGACCCTTAGGACATTGAAGTTCCCATGTAGCATGCTCCTTCTTCTCTTCTTCTTCTTCTTTCTTTCCTTTCTTCGTTTCTTTTTGTTTCGGTTCTTTATTTCGTTCTGTCCTCCGTCAGTCCATTCCTTCTGCGCCGCCGCGGTCTCGTGCTCCTTTCCACCCTCTCTCACTCCTATCAGCCCTCCACAAGCGCCTCCGTCCTCACGCCACTCCCCCCCCGCTCCCTCCTCTCCCTCTGTTTCTTTCTTTCGTTTCTTTTCCTTTCTCTTCTTCTTCGCTTCGTCTTCTGTCTCTTTTCTTGCTCTTCTTCTTTCTTGTCCTTTCTTCTTCTCTTCTTTCTTTCTCTCTTTTCTTCTTTACTTGCTTTCTCTCTTCTCGTTCTTTCTCTCTCCCTAGCTCTTCTTTCTCTTCTTCGTCTCGCGTCGTCTTTCTTTTCTTCCTTGCTTCTCCTCTCCTCCATACATGCCTCTGCTTTTTCTTTTTCTTCCTTTCTTTCTTTCTTTCTTTCTTTCTCTTTCTTTTTTCTTTCTTTCTTGTCTTTCTTCCCTTTCTTTCCTTTCTTTCTTTCTTTTTTTTTTTTTTTTTTTTTTTTTTTTTTTTTTTTTTTTTTTTTTTCTTCTTTTTTTCTTTTTTCTTTCTTCCTTTCTTTCTCTTCTTTTCTTCCTTGTCTTTCGCTCCTTAGTGCTTCCCTTTCTGCCTTTCTTCTCTTCCTCTTCTGTTCGTCTTCGTTTCTTCTTCTTCCTTCCGTCTTTCTTCTTGCTGGCCGGTCTATCTTCTTTTTCTTTTTTTTTGGTCTTTTTTTTTGAGCATGGTCCTCGTAGCCCCAGCTGGTCCTGGAACTCACGCGTAGATCCGACGGGCTAACTTATCTGTTACTGTTGCTTCAGTGAACCTTCATAAGTTCTGGCCTATGCTTCAAGGGTGGAGCAAGGGAGGGAAAGGAGTGACACGGTCCGTGAAAACTGGGATCATGTTAGTGAATATGGTACAGTGCTTCTTCAGCAGCTAGCTGAGACATTTTCAGAGCTTTTTTGGAGGAATTTGTTGCATCTCAGGAAGGAGGAAGTGATCTGGAACTCGGTTACCCGCCGGTCTTTCCCACCCAGCCCCTGTTCCCCAGGAACTCCGTCACCCGCTGGCCTTTCCCACCCAGCCCCTGCTCCCCAGGAACTCGGTCACCCGCCGGCTTTCCACACCTCTCCCCAGGAACTCGTCACCCGCCGGCCTTCACCGCTGCTCCCAGGGAACTCGGTCACCCGCCGGCTTTTCCCACCCAGCCCCTCTCCCCGGAACTCGGTCACCCGCCGGCCTTTTCCCACCCAGCCCCTACTCCCCGGGAANAGGGAGGGAGGGAAGGAGGGAGGGAAGGAAGGAAGGAAGGAAGGAAGGAAGGAAGGAAGGAAGGAAGGAAGGAAGGAAGGAAGGAAGGAAAGAAAGAAAAAGAAAGAAAGAAAAAAAGAAAGAAAGAAAGAGAAAAAAAGAAAGGAAAGAAAGGAAAGAAAGGAAGAAAGAAGGAAAGAGCATGCTACATGGGAACTTCAATGTCCTAAGGGTCCGAAGTCCAAGTCCATACCTATCCCCACCTCCACCTGTCCCCACACACCACTGGCCTCATACATGCTGGTCCAAATACATCCCCCCCACCGGCTCAGCAGCAGGGTCCTGAGACCAGGCACGTCAGTGAGAGCGCACCTTGCTGGGCACCCACGTGGCGCAGCCCCGCCCCATTAGCACTTTCCATACTCACGTAAGAAGTGCTTTTCCAGTAAGGCGATTTCTAGGTGGCCCTTGATCTCGTTCAGCCGATCAAACTCTGTCCTGCTAAAATCCTGGACCCCTGCCGCCATGATGAGAGTCCCCGGACCAGCCTGGAAGGAGAATACAGACAGCTTAGAGGGCCATGTACAAGCAGTCTGGCTTGGCCCAAATTGGTTCTAGGCGACCCCAGGGCCTTGGGAACAGCAGCTGTGGCCTCGAGGACAGGAGGCCAGCCTGACAGCCACAGAGGCCTCATCTGAATCTTCCTGAACCTGTGGGACAAGGAAACATGGGCTCCACACTGTGTACCTGCACACCAGCCCTCTCAGGATCTCAGAAGGCATGGATTGCCTTAGTCCTGAAATGAGGTCAACTTCAAGAAATAACTCAAAAATCAAAACCCAAATGAGGGTTGGAGAGATGGCTCAGTGGTTAAAGCACTTGCCAAGCAAGCGTGAAGACCAGAGTTGGGCTCTCAGAACCCCCAGAACCCAGATGAGCATGGCACCCCAGCTATAATTCCAGCCTTGGAAGATGGGGGCAGGGGATCCCCAGAGCAGCCTGGCCATATTGGCATATTGGCAAGCTCTGGGCATGATTAAGAGACCCTCAATGAACAGGGCTGAAAAGTGATCAAGGATGATTCCCGCCATCAACCTCAGGCCTCCACATGCATGCACACACATGTGCATCTGTGCACGCACACCAAACATACACATTGGAAAACAAAAGAGGGAACCCTAAGTGAGGTGCTAAACCTTTTCTGTTGTTTTTGAGACAGGGTCTCACAACACAGTCCAAGCTTGACTCAAATTCATGGTCCTCTTGCCTCTGCCTTCCCAGTGCTCGGACTATAGTGTGCACCATCAAGTCTCCTGACAACAGCAGTACTGTCGGTGGTACTGCAGAGGGAAGAAACCAGGGAGCTGTGCTGGGCAGCATGCTGGAGTATGCTGTTTCCCAACCAAAGCACACACAGTCACCTTCCAATGGAAGCCCAAGGGTGTCTACCCCATGACAAGCACAGCACAGAGGAAACTGGCTCCCAAGCAAGGTGAGGCCTATGGCAGCCGAAGTGAGCACACTCCACACCAGGTCCCTCCTGTTGGCTCTTGTGGTGGTTTGAATGAGAATATCCCCACAGGCTCAAGTACTCAAACGCTTGGTCAGTTGGTGGTGTTTGGAGGTGATGGAACATTTAGAAGGTATGGCCACGTGGAGGAAGCACATCACTGGGCTGGGCTATGAGAGTTCACAGCCTTAGCCCACCTCCAGCTTCTCTTCTGCTTCAAGCACTCAGCTTCCTGCTGTGGCTGCCTCCTGCCATGCTCCCCCACCCCGACCCCACGATGGACTCCTGTCCCTCTGGAACCATAACCCAAACAATTCTTCCTTTTTTTTTTTTTTTTTTTGCTTTTTTTTTCGAGACAGGGTCTCCCTGTAGCCCCAGCTGTCCTGGAGCTCACTCTGTAGACCAGGCTGGCCTTGAACTCACAAAGATCCGCCTGCCTCTGCCTCCCAAGTGCTAGGATTAAAGGCGTGCGCCACCGCACCCAGCATCAATTCTTCCTTCTTTAAGTTGCTTTGGTCATGGTGTCTTATCACAGCAACAGAAAAGTAACTAACAGAGTTCCACACATAAACTCCACTACTGTCCCGTCCCAGCAGTGGAGAGCTGGCTCTAGCTACAGCCCCACTGCTACTGCCATGGGATTGGGCAGAGCTATACAGCCTACTGACCACACGGAAAGGAAAGCAACCCCACCCAGTACAGCCAGGGCCTCCCAGGCCACAGTGGGCACTCGCATGGTCACTCCTCCAGCTGCATCCTGCTACTGACCTGGCAAAAAATGGTGCACAAGTGTCCTGCCAGCAAATAAAGGACCTGACCACCTTCCCTCGGAGCTTAGATCACTAAAAGGCAACAATGGATATGACCCTTTAGCAGGTCACAGCCTGGGATTAAGGGGCTACCAGAGATCAGGGGCTCAGGCAAGCCCCTCCAGCCCACCAACACCCTGCCTGAGCTCCTAGCCTGCACTTTTTGCTGCTCTGCTGACCAGAAGACACATTTGTAGGGATAGGGACCAGGCTCTGGTTATCTGCTGCCCCTGGGCCTGGCCAGTGGTCCATGAAGATGGGGACGGCTAAGGGAAGGGCAATTTCTGCTGCCCGGTCTACCTGGGGCCTCGCCCAGACCATGCTGATGACAGGTGAGGAACATCTGGAGGCTGCTGGAGCACCCCAGCACCCCAAAGTCCCTGCCCAGGAAGAGAAAAGCTCCAAGAGCCCTAAGGAAGACATATGTCTCTCTGTGCTCAAGCTCCTAAAGAAGTGGACCCTAGGAAGCTGGCCATCAGGAGCAGAGCCAGAGCCCTGGCCCAGAAACATGGTGTGGTCATTTGTCCACAGGTAGCTCAGCCCCAGCCAGCTCCAGCCAAGCTCAGTGAGCCAGGAGAAGATCCACTAAGACTTATGCTGCACCAGGCTGCTCAGGGTCCCCCCAACACAGGATACAGCTCTCTGTCAAACATGCAGCTGAACCCTAAGAGTGACTGCCTGTCTCCAGCCCTTATGTCTCACCCCTTACATGCTTAAGGCAGAGGGTGACTGGATATCTGAAGTGGTGAGGGTGTCTATGGGTGTCACAGGGAGCACGCACATATTCCTACTTCAAGTGTGTTGATCGCTGACCATTTAAAACACTTCCTATTGCAAAAAAAAAGTAATTAAAAAAATCAGGGCTGGGGCTGGAGAGAGGGCTCAGCAGTTAAGAGCACCGATCGCTCTTGCAGAGGACCCAGGTTTGATTCCCAGCACCCACATGGCAGCTAGGAACTGTCTTTAGCTCCAGTTCCAGGGGAATCCGATGCCCTCTTCTGACCTCCACAGCACTGCACGACACAGGTGCACCAACCTACATGCAAACAGTACACTCATACACATACAAAAAAAAAAAAAATCAGGGCTGAAGAGATGGCTCAGCAGTTAAAAGCACTTCCTGTTCTTCTTTCTATCACTCAAATTGGATGGCTCACAACTGCCTACAATTCCAGCATCGGAGGATCTGACACCTTCTTTTGGCCTGTATGGGTACCGCACACACACAGCATATACTCAGGGTACCCACATACACATGGCATGTACTCAGGGTACTGCACACACATGGTATGTACTCAGGGTACCCGCATACACATGACATATACTCAGGGTACCCGCACACACACAGCATATACTCAGGGTACTGCACACACACACAGCATGTACTCAGAGTACTGGACACACACGGCATGTACTCAGGGTACTGCATACACATGGCATGTACTCAGGGTACCCACATACACATGACATATACTCAGGGTACCTGGACACACATGGCATGTACTCAGGGTACTGCACACACACGGCATATACTCAGGGTACTGCACACACATGGCATGTACTCAGGGTACCTGGACACACATGGCATGTACTCAGGGTACTGCACACAAATGGCATGTACTCAGGGTACTGCACACACACGGCATATACTCAGGGTACCAGCACACACACGGCATATACTCAGGGTACCCGGACACACATGGCATGTACTCAGGGTACTGCACACACATGGCATATATTCAAGGTACTACACACACACGGCATGTTCTCAGGGTACCTGCACACACACACACACAGCATATACTCACACAGACACAGACACATGAATAAAAGTAAATCTCTTTAAATTTTTAATTAATTTATTTTTATTTTATATGCATGGGCATTTGCCTATTTGTATGTAAGTGTACCAATGCATGTCTGGTACCTGAGGAGGCCAGAAAAGGGCAACAGATATCCCTGAACTGAAGTTACAAAGGTTGTGAGAGGCCATGTGGGCAAGAACAGTCTGTGCTCTTAACCACTGAGCCATCTCTCCAGCCCCATAAATAAAAATAAACCTTATGGCGCTGGAGAGATAGCACGGCAGTTAAGAGCACTGGCTGCTCTTGCAGAGGACTGAGATCTAGTCACCAGCACCCACATTATGGATCATAACCAACAATCCCTAATCCAGTTTCAGTTGATCTGATACCCTCTTCTGACTTCTCCAGGCAATGCAAGACATGAGTGCACTCATATACATGCAGACAAATACTCAGGCACATACAAATAAAAAATAATTATTTTTATTAAAAAAATAATTATTTTGGGCTGGAGAGATGGCCTAGCGGTTAAGAGCGCCGACCGCTCTTACAGAGGACCTGAGTTTGATCCCCAGCACCTACATGGTGGCCGAGAACCCTCTGAAACTCCAATTCCAGGAGAACTCCAGTTCCAGGGGAATCCGACACCCTCTTCTGACCTCTGTGGCATTGCGCGACACGGGTGCACACACTTGCATGCAGACAGTACATTCGTACACATACAGAAATAAAAAAAAAAAATTAAACAAATAATTATTTTTAGTTTAAAAAAAGTTTAAGGAAAAAAATTCAGTCTCAGACACAAACTCCAGCCACATTCAACCTGCTCATCTCTTGCCAGTTCTGGGCCACACAACCCTGGCCACCATCCGGCTCCTACCTCTGTCCCACCTTGCCTTCCCACCACCTATCGAATAGAAGGCACAGTGTGTGCCCGCTCAGCACCTCTACCCAGGCTGGTTCTATGATGTATCCCCTGATTTCATCTCTATCTTCTGTTCTCTGGGCCTCTTGTTTACGTACTTTCTAGAAGTTTCCCCCACTCTCCTTGTATTTGAGTCACGCAGCTTCCTGGCCCCCAGCGTGGTAAGCAAGGCCTGTTTCTGTTCATCTGAAATGGGATCCAGCAGCCTGGGAACCCTGCAGCCTTGTTCCTGCCTCAAGCCCAGTGAGAGCCCCACACCCCCAGCTGGTCTAGCCTGCCATCCACTGGGCCTGTCTGTAAGGACATGTGTTAAATATTTCACTTTCTCTGCTCACTTGGAGGTTTAGAGCACCAGTACCACCACTGGCTCAGCAGGCCTGTCTGCTGTCCTCACCAGGACCCTATAGCATCCTAAGTAAGCCAGGCTGGCCCAGGCGTGGGCACAGAATATGCAGGATAACTGAGGCCTTGCCCAGTTACATAACTGTTAAAAAGAGTTATATAGCACAATGACCCCAGAAACAAGAACCAAGTACTCCCCAGCACAGTACTGGACTGAAGACAGGACACAGCCCCTCACGAGCAGTGCTGCCAGCCCATCCTGTCCACCCAGCAGAGTTCTGGACTGAAGACAGGACACAGCCCTTCATAAGCAGTGCTGTCCACTCACCTCAAGCTCTGCCCTTCCTACAACCAAATCTTCCCAGGGTTTCCTCAAGGGATGCTGGAGGGAAAAGAGGGGTTGAGGGGTCCTAAGAAACCACTGTCTTCACTATCCACCACCCAGGGGTTCTATTCTACAGTGAGGACGTAACCCCAGGGAAAGGCAGAAGGCTGTAAGTCCTAGCCAGCCAGCCAGCTCCTCAGTGGCCACCTCACTTAGCCTGTAGCAGCCTTCACACAGCCATGCCCATTCTGGGAAGAAATCCATATACAGGAAACCCACAGCCAATATCATCCTAAGTGGGGAAATGACAGAAACATTCCCTTTAAAGGTAGGAACTCGATAAGGCTGCCTGCTGTCACCACTCCTCTTCAATATAGTGCTTGAAACACTTGCTAGAGCAATAAGACAAGAAAAGGAAATTAAAGTACTAATTGGAAAAGAGGAAGTCAAGCTTTCCCTATTTGCTGATGATATGATTGTTTACTTAAGGGATGCTAAAAACTCCACCAGAAAACTCCTAGAAATGATTAACAGCTTCAGCAAAGTGGCAGGATACAAAATTAACCTAAAAAAAAAAAATCAATGGCCTTTCTTTACACCAAGAACAAGAAACTGGAGAAAGAATTCAGAGACCTTCCCACTCACAATAGCCTCAAAAACAATAAAATACCTAGGAACAAACCTAACCAAAGACACCAAAGACCTCTACAACAAAAATTTTAAACCTTTAAAGAAAGAAATTGAAGAAGACATCAGAAGATGGAAAAACCTCCCATGCTCATGGTTTGGGAAAATTAACATTGTAAAAATGTCCATTCTACCAAAACTCTTGTATAGATTTAACGCAATGCCAATCAAAATCCCCAACAGTTTCTTCACAGGCTTGGGAAAAAAAGTGCTTAAATTCATTTGGAAAAACAAAAGACCCTGAATAGCCAAAACAACCCTGAGTGAAAAGAGCTACACAGGAGGGATCTCTATACCAGACTTCAAACTATACTACAGGGCTATAGTCATAAAAACAGCCTGGTACTGGCACAAAAACAGACCTGTTGACCAATGGAACAAAACTGAAGATCCCAAACCTGAGCACTACAATTTCAGCCATCTTATATTTGACAAGGGGGCCAAGAACCACAATGGAGAAAAGACAGCTATCTCCGCAAGTGGTGTTGGACAACCTGGTATCACCCACTGTAGAAGAATGAAATTAAACCCCTACCTCTCTCCCTGTACAAAAGTCCACTCCAGATGATCAAAGACCTCAACTGAAAACCCAACTCTGAAGTGATAGAGGAAAAAGTTGGTAGCAGGCTACAAGACAAGGATAGAAAAATTCTAAATAACAGCAGCTGTGCAAGAATTAAGGTCAATCAATTGACAAATGGGACCTCATTAATCCGAAGCTTCTGTACATCAAAAGAAACAACAAGGAAGTGAAGAGACAATCCACAGAGTGGGAGGAAACCTTCACCACAGTACAATCTGACAAGCATGATCTCCAGTATTAAACTACTCAAAAAACAAAGGAGAAAGAAAACAAATGACCCACTCATAGATGGAGCAAAGGTTGAACAGAGACTTCACAAGTGAGGATTAGAGATGGCCGAGAAACACTTCAAGAAGTGTTCAACATCATTAATCATTAAGGAAATGCAAATCAAAACCACTTTAAGATATCATCTTACTCCAATAAGACTGGCTAGGATCAAGAAAACAAATGCTGGAGAGGTTGTGGGGAAAAGGGGAGCACTTATCCACTGCTGGTGGGAATGTAAACTCGTGCAGCCACTATGGAAAGCAGTGTGGAGAACCGTCGGAAGGCTTGGAATGAACTTGCCACCCGACCCAGCCACACCACTCCTAGGCATGTACCCCCAAGACTCACCCCACCGCAGAAATACATGCATGGCCATGTTTATTTCAGCTCTCTTCACAATAGCAAAGAGCTGGAACCAACCCAAATGCCCCTCAACTGATGAGTGGATAGAGAAAATGTGGTACATCTACACAATGGAGTTCTATGCAGCAGTAAAGAAAGACAACATCATGAGCTTTGCAGAAAGATGGCTGGAGCTAGAGGACATCACACTGAGTGAAGTAACACAGTCCCAGAAAAACAAACGAAGAATGGCATCCCTCATCTGTGGATGCTAGTGCCAATTACCCAATTGTAAGTATTTCCTGTGCATGGCCCCTTGAGCTTTTGTCCAAAGCAGTTGGGAGTGATGCATATTGGAAACAACAACAACAACAACAACAGAAAGGACTGCATCAAAGAACTGACTGAAACAGTGAACTTCTGCTAAAACCTGTCAACTTCCCCATGGAGAATATTGAGAAAGACTGAGAAAGAGATGAATAGCATGTTTGACAGAATGCATGAGCTCTGGAGGGGTGGGGAGATGAGGGGTCATGGGTCTAGATTTGATAAAAAAATATATGTAATAATAAAAAAAAAAAAGATTGAACCTAGGGTGCTGTACATGGTAGGCAAGCACTCTACTGCTGAGCTTTATCTCCAGTCCAAACCCTGGGATAATATTCAGCCATGAAAAGGAAAAAAGCCAGGGGCTGGAGAGATAGCCTAGCGGTTAAGAGCGCCGACCGCTCTTACAGAGGACCCAGGTTCGATCCCTAGCACCCACATGGCGGCCGAGAACCGTCTGAAACTCCAATTCCAGGAGAACTCCAGTTCCAGGGGAATCCGACACCCTCTTCTGACCTCCGCGGCATTGCACGACACGGGTGCACAAACCTGCATGCAGACAGTATATTCATACACATATGGAAATAAAATTAATTAAAAAAATTTTTAAAAAAAGAAAAGGAAAAAAGCCTATGGGGGCTGGAGAGATGGCCTAGCGCTCAAGAGCACCGACTGCTCTTGCAGAGGACCAGGGTTCAATCCCCAGCACCCACATGGCAGCAAAGAACCATCTTTAACTCCAGTTCCAGAGGAATCCAACACCCTCTTCTGACCTCCACAGCATTGCATGACACGGTGCACAAACCTGCATGCAGACAGTATACTCATACAAATTAATTAGTTAATTAATTAATTTTAAAAATTTTTTAAAAAAGAAAAAAAAAAGCCTGACACCAGAGGCCACATGCTACGCCATTCTTACAAAGCAGGCAATGCCAGGCCAGCAAGATAGCAGGTAGAAGCGCTTGCTGCTTATTCTGACAACCTGAGTTCTATCTCCAGGACCTGTATGGTAGAAGGAGAGAACTGACTCCAGCTAGGTGTCCTCAGACCTCCATAGGCATACATGACAGGTGCGTAGGCACACATGTACGCATGCATGCGCGCGCGCGTGCGCACACACACACACACACACACACATACACACAATGAATACATATATAAATAAATGTAGATTTTTTTAATGCCACAGAATCAGAGCAGCTCAGCGGGGCCTGAGGCTGGGGAGTCAGCAGGAAGGAGTGCCCACTACGGCACGTACAGCAGGAGCGCCCACTACGGCACGTACAGCAGGAGCGCCCACTACGGCACGTACAGCAGGAGCCCCCACTACAGCATGTACAGACTCTCTCAGGTTGTGCAATGTGGAGCATCACTGGAGACCACTGAAATGGACGCGACCACAAGGCCGTCATCAAACCAGCTGACAGCTGACACCTTTATGCTGGTGTCTAAGCTCCCAACATCTCTGGGAGGTTGTGCAAACTAGGGAGCCCCATACCTCTGGGGAGGAGCAACAGGGGGTGGCCTGGACTGTGGCAGAACATCTGCAGTGTATATGGCCCTGATCACCCAGGAACTTGACCCCAGAGGAGGGTCTATGTGCAATAAGAACAAAGCTTTGCAGAAGGGTTGGACCAGGAAGGAGGCCTCTTGAGTCAGCAGTTCATGGCTATTCGTAATTATAGCTGCCTTCCTGGTAACAATGTGCTAGGCCCAGGCCAGGTACCAACTAGCATTATCTCAATCCTCAACCCAAACCCAGGAGAGACAGCAACATGCTCCCTTGAAAATCTGCAAGCAGCAGGGCGTGGTGGCACACGCCTTTAATCCTAGCACTTGGGAGGCAGAGGCAGAGGGATCTCTGTGAGTTCAAGGCCAGCCTGGTTTACAGAGTGAGTTCCAGGACAGCTGGGACTACAGGGAGACCCTGTCTCGAAAAGACCAAAAAAAGAAAAAAAAAGAAAAAAAAAAAAGAAAATCTGCAAGAACCGAGGGATGAGTAACGGGCAAACAGCAGGAGCCGGTCCTCTGCGATGCAGTTCTCTGCACAGCACCTGAGCCAGGGCTGTTTCTCCTACAAGGTGGAACCTACGGTTGGTATTTCCCATGATTCCTGGCATCCAGACCCCACAATAGTTTCCCTTCAGGGTTTCTTACTCTCCACAAGGTACAAGAGCCCAAATCCACAATCTAATCTTGCAGCATCTGCTCTCTGCCCTCAGCTATAGCCCAATGCCAAGCTCTGAGGAATCAACACGTTCCCCAGGACCTTGTGGAGGATCTGTACAGGAAAGTGGCCAGACCACAGCACACCTTCTCTGATTCCCCCAGCTCTCGTCAAAGCAGCCTTATGCCTGGCTATGTCCTTTTGTTCCTTCTGTCACCCCAGAAGCCCACATTCTCCAAACCTCCCCTACAACTTACCCTAAAGAAATCAGCCTCAAGGCCAGGCATGGTGGCGCACGCCTTTAATCTCAGCACTCAGGAGACAGAGGAAGGCGGATCTCTGCAAATTAAAGGCCAGTCTGGTCCATTTAGTAAGCTCCAGGCCACCTGGGGCTACAGGGAGACCCTGTCTCAAAAAAAAAAACAAAAAAAAACAAGAAAGAGAGAAAGAAAAAAAGAAAGAAAGAAAAAAAAAAAGAAAGAAATCAGCTTCAACACTGACTCTCTAGGCTGGGGCTGGGTGTGGTGGTTCATGGCTTTAATCCTAGCACATGGGAGGCAGAGACAGGCAGATTTCTGTGAGTAGAAGCCAGCAGTCTACATAGTAAATTCCAGGCCATCCAGGGCTGCAGGGAGACCCTGTCTCAAAACAAAACAAAATAAAATAAAAATAGAAACTATGACAGGCGTGGTGACGCACGCCTTTAATCCTAGCACTTGGGAGGCAGAGGCAGGCGGATCTTTGTGAGTTCAAGGCCAGCCAGGTCTACAGAGCGAGTTCCAGGACAGCTGGGGCTACAGGGAGACCCTGTCTCAAAAAGACCAAAAAAAAAATATAAAATAAAAACTGCTCCTCCCCTGAAGGGGCTCCAAGCACCCCCAAATTCAGATGTCACACCCCCAGCCAAGACCCTCACGTCCTACAGGCTCCACCCCCAGCCAAGACCCTCACATCCTGCAGGCTTCACCCCCAGCCAGGACCCTCACGTCCTGCAGGCTCCACCCCCAGCCAGGACCCTCACGTCCTGCAGGCTCCACTCCACTGCTCTACCCAGCCCAGCATTTGTACCCCCTGGGCCAGCTCCTCTTCCAACACCCATTTATCCACCACAGCACCCCTGAGGACCACAGCAGACACCAGGGACAAACCCACTCCCTATAATGTTGAGACAAGGTCATCTAAAGGTAAAACATTAAAAAGTCTAAAAGTCAAGCTCATGAGCTTGTCTGCTCTCTCTACTCACCAGGTATCCCTGACCTGGACCAATGTTGCCCAAGGTAACCATAGAAACCTGTGACACCCCTACCTGCCCTGCCACCCACCAACACCAAAGCCTGTGCCTGCCCCAAGGTTCCCCAATCTCGCATGCAGTGTGCTCTTCACAGCCTTGGAGCCTTCTGTCAACCCCAGTCCTAGCCGTGTCACCAGCAGGAGGTCTCAGGTTAGCCACATGTCACAGGGGCGTGAGCAGCATGCAGCCTGAACACCAAGTTCTCCCACAACAGCATCCATGGGGTGCATGGCAGGAAGCTCCTTCTGACTGGGTTCAAGCGAGGCTCTGAGGGGAGGTGGGAGGTAGCTAGCCCTGGAGACTTGTCCACACCCTCCTCTCCATGCCTCCTCAGATATGCTCACACGGCCAGACGGGAATGCCAGTCCACTCCAGCTCTGTCATACCAAGACAAGGTGGCTGTCACACAGCCCTGGCTAGACACCTGGATGGACAGAGTGGGACAAAGTGGGGGCCAGAATAGCCCCACTTCTGCCTCTGGGTGGGGTCCCTTTGACCACTGAGCTCAGAACTTTTAGGGGTCAGTTCTAGTCCCTGAAATACCCACCGTATATTTACTCTAAAGCCCCTCATCTTAGCACTGGACAAGATACAGCTTTCCTGTCAGGACAAGCCCCTGTGACCCTGGGATATCGCCTGTACACCAGGCTGGATGCCCGGCCCACTCCTACTAGGCCAAAAGCTAAGGGACAGCCCATGGCCTTTGAATCCTGAAGACAGCACTAGCCAAATACACCGGGAGGCCGGACAGGAAAGTGAAGGCCCCACCCACTGGCCCCACAGCACAGGCACATAGCCAGGCTCTTAGAAGGCAGCACGAGTAAATTATTAATCCTGCCAGGAGTGGTGCATAGTCACCGTCCTATCATGAAGCATTAATAATATAGGAGCTTGGGAAGGCCAATGATCGCAGCCACATCTTAAAAGACTCGGCTCAGGGAAAACCAAAAGGCCAACCAATACAACTGGAGATGCTGGAGTGGCTGTGAGGGGGACTGAGTAGATGTGCACACCACAGCCAGCCTGAGACTGAAGAGGCCATGGTGCTGGGCCCTCGCTCGCTCCACTCTACTCTACCGTACTCTGTGAAACACAAGCTTTGGAAGGAAGGGTCTCCTGGGTCTGTTCATTCCCAAGCCCGGCACTAGCTGAGTTCCTCCAGGGATATCCACTGCCTATTGCCACTGGCCACTGTATGCGACTGATGAGGGATCAGCATGGGTCAGTGACACACATCCTGGCGTGGACAGACAAGTTGGGTGCCAGCAGCTTCCAGAAGAGCCGCACCCTGCCCCAGCCTAGACCAGTGCTCCTGGGTGGCAGGATAGGCCACAACATTTTTTTTTTTTTTTGGTCTTTTTGAGACAGGGTCTCCCTGTAGCCCCAGCTGTCCTGGAACTCACTCTGTAGACCTGGCTGGCCTTGAACTCACAAAGATCCACCTGCTTCTGCCTCCTGAGTGCTAGGAGTAAAGGCTTGTGTCACCGTGCCTGGCTTTCACAACATTATTATTATTTTTTTTTTTTTTTTTAGTCTTTTCGAGACAGGATCTCCCTGTAGCCCCAGCTGTCCTGGAATTCGCTCTGTAGACCAGGCTGGCCTTAAACTCACAAAGATCTGCCTGCCTCTGCCTCCCGAGTGCTAGGATTAAAGGCATGTGCCACCACACCCGGCACAACATTATTTTTATACAAGATGTTTCTCAACCACCCAGAAAAATCAACTAACAAGGCAAAGAAATGCTGCCTCTGCACAAAGTGTCGAGCAGATATCCCATCGAGACCTCCCAGTGATCTCTGTGGGGTGTAGAGGACAGGAAACAGGGGGCGGGGAATCAGGCTGTGTGTGTGTGTGTGTGTGTGTGTATAACCAGCCTGGGCATGGCAGGGATCTGTCCATGTCCATGCTCAGCTTGACAAACCAGGCACAGTATATCTCTGCCCACACCAGGGCCTGCAGAAGTCTAGAGGGCTGCCATACTCACAGGATCCCTGAGCTCCTCGCTGTCCCGGGGCGAGGTCCTCGAGGTCTTCAAGGGGATCTCGTCTCCACACTCGGTGTCCGAGGCATTTGGGGACTCTGCTAGGTCAAGGAAGTCCTCTCTCTTGTGGCCTCTGAACCTGATCCTGTCCAACCTCCTGAGCATGTTCAGCACTGCACTCCTCGGCCTCACCTGGACATGACGGGAGGGCTCCCTGCGAGAGAAGGGGGCAGGTCACTGGCTACCCACTTCTGCTTGCCCCGCCATACTCGGTTCCAGTCCCATGTCTAGGTTGACAGTAGTTCCCAACTCCACAGTGAGTGGCCATCCAAGCTACTGCACTGGCCAGGTCAGGCCACACATTACCCCACCACAGACAGCCTAATTGGCTGCAGAGGTTCCTTCTGCCCCAGGCTCCGGTGGCACAGAAGGAAGCTGGGGGTCCTCAGGGGATGCTCCTGGCCATACAGATGTTCCAGCCTGGTCCACCATGGGAACCAGACCCAAAACCGTGGGGAGAACTTAGAGCTGGGAAGTGGGAAGAGGCTGAGCTCTCTATAAAATGCTAACAAACAGAATAATAGACTAGGCAGAATGCACTGCCTGGGCCTGCACCAAGGTTGAGCCTCTCAGCAAGTACCAACCCTGCCTTTGCAGACTCTGTCAGCCCAACACGGAGAAACAGGCAGAGACTCTGCCTGTGCTTCTGTCATCCCAACTTCCCCTGTGTCATCCACCTGGCTTGGCCCTCGACACTCAGCTCCAGGCTCACTTTCTCCAAGTCCTCCCAGAACCAGGCTGGGAACCGGGCAAAGGCCTGGCACCACGTCACATTGCAAGCTGTGTGCTGCATGCAAAGCTCATGTAAATTAATACACCGGGAGGCCTGTTCTCTTTATCTCTACCCTGACTGGACCAGGAGAGCCTTGGCAACCCTCGAAACTCCCAAGAGGCATGGGGGAGGGGATGTTCTTTTGCAGGGTTCAGCTGGCCTAACTCCCAGGCCCACCGAAGGGCTCCCCAGGTGGTGAGGGGACCGAGCTCCAATCCTGGACACATCTCCAGGTCCAGGGCTACAAGTCAGGGCCTACAGGTTGCCCTCCCACAGAGCCTGCCTCTAACATCTGTGAAAGCCCTGGGTTCCCAAAATATGTCTGACACACCTGGGCTTGGCCTGCTCTGCTGCTCACTGCCGTTCTGAGTTGAGATTCTGGCCTCTGAAACAGAAATAATCCTGACCAGGCAGAAGAATTCTGGGAATCTAAGATGACACACACTAAGGGCTGACCCTGGCCTGGGCTTGGGCCTGCTCCCAATCAACTGCAGGATTTTTTTCACAAAAGAACTGGGAAGTAAACAGGGTGGACCCCGTGCAGCAGGGCGGGAAGAGCCTCCTGTTTGGGGTAGCAGTACGGAAGCTCCAGGGGGCCAGACAAATCACAGCCTGGAGACGGCCTTGCAAGACACGCATGTCCACCCCAAGGCTCCTCTCTCCCTGGCATCAGGGCTCACAGCAAGACTCACTGAGGTGGGAAACCTGAAGACCTTGGCCAGAATGTACCAGAAATTGTTCTGAAGGGTGGGAAGTAGCTCAACTGCTGGAATACTTGCCTTGCATGCATGGAACCCTGGGTTCAAGCCCCAACAATGCATAAAACTAGATGTAGTGATACAATCTTGTAATCTTGGCACTCAGAAGATGGAGGGAGAAGGATCAGAAGCTCAGCTCAGCTCGTACTTAATAAATTGGAGGCCTCACTTTTCAGCTTTCTGGGCAAGATCGAGTGTAATAAATTGGAGGCTAGCCTGGGCTACATAAGACCCTTCCTGGGAAGAAAAGAAAGGAAGGAGGGAAGGAGGGAGGGAGGGAGGGAAGGAAGGAAGGAAGGAAGGAAGGAAGGGAAGAAGGAAAGAAGGAAGGAAGGGAGGGAGGAAGGAAGGAAGGAAGGAAAGAAAGAAGGAAGGGAGGGAGGGATGAAGGAAAGGAGGAAGGGAGGAATGGAAAAAGGAAGGAAAAAAGGAAGGAGGGAGCGAGGGAGGGAAAGAAAGAAGGAAGGGAGGGAAGGAGGGAGGAAGGAAAGGAGTAATGGAGGAATGGAAGAAGGAAGGAAGAAAGGAAGG
>VZQC01014537.1:618317-631060 GCA_009823505.1 Rhizomys pruinosus
ATATATATATATATATATATCAACTTGCTATGTAATTTATTTTTTATTTATTTATTTTTTGGGGGTTATTTTTGAGACAGGGTCTCCCTTTAGTCCCAGTTGGCCTGGAGCTCACTCTGTAGACCAGGCTGGCCTTGAACTCACAAAGATCTGCCTGCCTCTGCCTCCCAAGTGCTAGGATTAAAGGCATGCACCACCACGCCCGGCGCTATGTAATTTAGAAACACAAAGTAATATTTCTTTTTACTTGCATGTAACGCTACTGTTAAAAAGTGAATCCCTAAACATGTTTTGGACTTATCCTATAGTTTATTTTCAGACATCATAATTTGGGTATATGTATGGAGTGTATACATGCATACTTTGGAGTAACATAAAAGGGAACAACAACAACAAAAAGACTTGTTCAAAGAACTGACCAAAACAGTAAACTGCCCTAAACAGTAGACTTCCGCATAGAAAATTAAAGAAAAAAAAGGACTGAGAAAAAAATGCAAGACATGTGTGGCAGAATGCACGAGCTCTCGGGGTGGAGAGCACAGAAGGGGGAACGGGTCTAAATTCGAGAAATGTATGAAATGTGCAAAAGTTCAATAAAAAAGAGTCAAAAAAACCATACCAGCCAAAGAAAAGACTCCTCAGAGACATAGTGATCTACGTTAAGAGCCTGAAAAATAAAGTCTAGAGACAGCTGGACAAATGGACAAAAACAGCAACAACAAAAACTTTGCATTTACATAAAAGTAAAGGCACATACAACACAATCAGAAACGCAGGTTGCCAACGAGATCCAAGACAGCACGATTAAGTGGGGAGGAGTGAGGAACCCACTTTGCAAACTCCGCACAAGCTGTCCATGTCACCAGAGAGTGAACCAACAAGCACTGGTACTGCCAGGGCGTCAGGATCCGAGAACGCAGATGTCCTCAGAACCAGTGTCTCCCTCTGGAGATCCAATCCCAGCCTCAGATACAGGATGGGGGCTTCGACACTGCACGCTGCTCTCACCCGCCTCCAGCCACCAAATGCAGGGCAGGGACTTCCATCTTGTAAACCCGAAACTGTGCCCACTGAATGAACACTAGCTTCCCCTTCCCCTCCTCACCCTGCCTCTGGCAGCCACAATGCCTATGGCTTTAATTTGGAAAAATAAGAGCCGAGGCTGGGAAGAGGGCTCAGTGGGTAAGAGTGCTTGCTGAGCAAGCATGAGGACCTGAGTTCAAATCCTCAGCACCCATGTAAAAAGACAGGCATGGCCACGTACACTCAGAACCCCAATGCTGTGGCAGGTAAACAGGCACTGGCTGTGGGTCTAGGTCTGGTTTTAGTGACAGACGCTGCTCAAAGGAAAAGATGGAGAGTGACAAAGGGAGACACCTGACATCTTCCTCTGGCTTCTGCATGTGCACAGGACGCACATCCCCGTGCACGTGTGCACACACTGGGCATGCAAACCCCTGTGCACATATGCACACACAAATGAAAAGAGCAAAGCAGGCACAAGTGTGGCAACCTAAAAGCTGCTTCCTCTGTTCTGAACTCACACCCCTGCGCCCATTCCTGGACCCGCAGCAGAAGGAGGGCAGAGGACTATAAGATGCTGAGGCTGTGGGCACCTGGCCCAGGAGTGCACACACCTGGGTGGGACAGGCTCTACAGGCTGAGGAACGTGGGAACCACACTCTTCCATAGACCTCTTGGCTCCTTTAGGGCTCCACACTCACAACGGTTTCCTCAATCTGGGATTCTAGAGTTCTGTGGAACTAGAGCCAACTTTTGTGTTGAGCTTCAGCAAGCGAATGAGGCAGCCACACGGAGAGAGAGGACAGAGGGGTCTGAGCACCTGCCTGCCACCACCTGAATGCAAGGCACCACAGCATGCTGGCTGCCACTGAAGCTCAGCCCTCAGCCATCTGCCTCGCTCCAGACTCAGGGTCCTGCTAGGCTGTTCACACACACACTGAGGGGGGTCCATCAATGTGCAGACCCCCCCCAAGCAAGAGATCCCAGAGTACCCCTCCCAGACTTACTGCTTCTCCCCACTGAAACCCCTCAGGTTCCTCAAAAGAATGAAGCCTTCATACTGCAGTGGAAAAAGACTAAAGCTCACCCACCACAAAGAAGTCCAGCTGTCCTTCCCCCAAAGCACGCCCACATCAGCACGCCCTGCATTAGAGCAGTGTCCTACCTACCTGAGTGACTAGACTTCACAAGAGCTGCAAAGACCCTGTTTCCAGAGGAACACGAACTGGAGAGGCCAGTGCTCACCTCAACATACTCCCTGACTCAAAGAAACCAGGGCTGACACTGCCTGGGGCTGTGCTTCCTCCAGGGCTGGGTCTCAGAGCAAAGAGCCAGAGCTTTGCCCACCAAACCCACACCATGCCCAGGCCTTATCTTCTCCTGCTGTCCTCACTGCTACTGCCCAATGTCCCCCACCAGACCTTTCAGACCTCCCCACGTACAGGTGACCACCACCACCCTCAGGCCATGGGAAAAGGGAACTCCAGCCCTCATATGCTGCCCCAGGAACCCCCAGAATTCTCTGCACCCACCTCACACCCTGACTGAAGTCTCCCTTCCCCTAGTCCTATCAAGTTCCATGCACCAGCTCTTCCTGGGATGGGAAAGATCCTTCTTTTGCTGGTTTCCTAGGTACCAATGGGTTTTCAGATCCATCCCTTTCTCCTCGTACCCCTCCCTGGGCTGCACCAGGGTCTGCCTCGACCAACTGACCCTCTGCAGGAAAAGTGTGCCTTTCTCTCACACAGTTCCAGAAGAGCAGGTGCCACCTGAACTCAATTTCTCATAGCAAGCTACAGCATCCCTCATAGCATAGGCACTCAGAATGCAATCTGCCATGTCCCCAGCGGGGCTGTTATTGCGCCACCCCCCCGCCCCACGAAGGAGGCATGCTTGGACACACCCCAGCGGCAACTGTGTAGGGCATGCTTCTGGGACACAGTGACCACAGGTCTCTGAGAAGTAGCTCAGAGAGGGTGGCACCTGCCGCCTGGATTTGGAGGACCTGGCCCTGTGGGCCCCAGCAGGGCAGGACAACAGGGGGGTCTCCTCTCTGCAGCCTCCTCCAACTCTGGTGGGAACCTGCCAGGTTCCCAGCTCTGCTCTGTAAACAGGCCAGAGTTGAGCCTGCTGGCCCTGGCGCACCACTGCACACTGCTCTGGAAACTGGCTGAATAGCTTCCGGACACACAAAGGAGACAGTGTCTGGGAACCCCTGACTTGGGAACCACAAAAGGCTTTATTTCCCTTTCCAAGCCCAAGACTAAAAAAAAAAAAAAACATGGCTGCCAGCCCTGAATGCAGAACTGTCACAACTTCAGATGACCAAAGCATCTTTCTGATCTCAGAGTCTGAGTTCAGATTCACATGTCCACAGCCAGCGGGTCCCCAAGCAGAGGAATGGCTGAAGCCCCCTTCACACCCTCCTGATCTGGTAGCTTTCCCACAGATCCCCAGATAAAGCATCCTTTTTCCTATAGGATGCCAATCCTGCCCTCCTCCTGAACAATAATCCTGGGGGCCCCAGATGCAAGACCTGGCTGCCTGGCCAAGTCTCTATCCTCTTGGGAAGGTGGTCCCTGAGCCTGGAGCACAGGAAGGTCTAGGATGGGGGATAGACTTCCCATGGACAGGCAATGGGCTCAGTTGGTATTGTAGAGCACTGTCCTCCAAGCATAACGGCCATCTTCATCAGAGCAACTGTGACTACTCACGAGAGACTCAGGATCTTGCTTGTTAACTTTTGATGTTCCCTCATAGAAAAGGGGCACGGAGAGAGCCATGAGACCCTCACATGCACCTCCAGCCACTCCTTCCTACACCTCCCTCTCAGCTGAATACGACTCTGCCCAAGCTTCATGTAGTCTCATGGTCTTCAAAGGCAATACAGAAGGGAGAGTGTGGACGGTTAACTGGAAAGTCATCACCTATGCTGAAGTGAACCTTTTTGGTTGTGTGGCTATTTGAGGAGTCATTCCCCTCCTGTAAGTCACCCCTCATTTGTGCTCTGTAAATAAGCCTAATAAACACACTGATTCACCAAGTTGGACTTGGATAGTGTTGTTACTTTGGTCTGTCATTGGGGCCCGACCTGGAGTGAGCAGATGTTTGTCTCCTCAAGAAAAATTCACAAAACAGCTGGAGAGGAAGAGGATGGAGCAACAGTGGACTCTGAGGTGAATGGGGGTCAGGAAGCCACTCTGAGGTGGGTTCTAATCCACACTCCAACTCCATGGCCCCACTTATAGGCTTCCTGGCCACCCCTACCATGAGTCCAATCATCCCAATGTATGCACAAACCCCAGCCAGCCTGTATCCCCAGGCCCATCTGCATTCCTGAGCCCCTGGAATACTAGGCAGAAATACTCGTCTCTGGCTGGTGGGCATCACACCTCACAGCACCCCCACGACACAGACTCGAGAGACCTCAGGGGACCACGCCAGGAGAAACTACGGAAAACGAATCAGAAAAGACAAGGCCCAAGGATGTGACACTTCCACTTGCCTTCAAGCTTACCAACCAGATTTAAGCTTACATGTTTCTTTTCATGAATGACCAGCTCACAGAATTTCTAAAAGCTGGCTCTTGAGATCCGGGGCATGTGGCTCCAGCACACCTTTCAAGCTGAATGGCCTCACTAAGCAGAGTACAAGAATCATCCATGTCTTACACATGTCAGCCTCCTTTGCTTCGGGTTCAGGGGGTACAGGCATGAAATGGGCTAAGAGCTAGATGTGAAGTAAGAGCTCCTGAGAGGCCCAAATAGGCACAGAGGCCAGGGATCAGGGAGCACATGCTGGACCACAGAGGCCAGGGAAGAGGGAGCACAAGCTAGACCACAGAGGCTGGGGAGCAGGGAGCACAAGCTGGATCATGGAGGCCGGGAAACAGAAAGTACACACTGAGCCACAGAGGCCGGGGAGGAGGGAGCACAAGCTGGACCACAGAGGTCAGGGAAGAGGGAGCACAAGCTGGACTACAGAGGCCGGGGAGGAGGGAGCACAAGCTAGACCACAGAGGTCAGGGAAGAGGGAGCACAAGCTAGACCACAGAGGTCGGGGAGCAGGGAGCACACATTGGGTAATGGAAGTAGGACAGCAGGGAGCACACGCTGGGTAATTGAGGTAGGACAGCAGGGAGCACACGCTGGGTAATGGAGGTAGGACAGCAGGGAGCACACGCTGGGTAATGGAGGTAGGACAGCAGGGAGCACACGCTGGGTAATGGAGGTAGGACAGCAGGGAGCACACGCTGGGTAATGGAGGTAGGACAGCAGGGAGCACACGCTGGGTAATGGAGGTAGGACAGCAGGGAGCACACGCTGGGTAATGGAGGTAGGACAGCAGGGAGCACACGCTGGGTAATGGAGGTAGGACAGCAGGGAGCACACGCTGGGTAATGGAGGTAGGACAGCAGGGAGCACACGCTGGGTAATGGAGGTAGGACAGCAGGGAGCACACGCTGGGTAATGGAGGTAGGACAGCAGGGAGCACACGCTGGGTAATGGAGGTAGGACAGCAGGGAGCACACGCTGGGTAATGGAGGTAGGACAGCAGGGAGCACACGCTGGGTAATGGAGGTAGGACAGCAGGGAGCACACGCTGGGTAATGGAGGTAGGACAGCAGGGAGCACACGCTGGGTAATGGAGGTAGGACAGCAGGGAGCACACGCTGGGTAATGGAGGTAGGACAGCAGGGAGCACACGCTGGGTAATGGAGGTAGGACAGCAGGGAGCACACGCTGGGTAATGGAGGTAGGACAGCAGGGAGCACACGCTGGGTAATGGAGGTAGGACAGCAGGGAGCACACGCTGGGTAATGGAGGTAGGACAGCAGGGAGCACACGCTGGGTAATGGAGGTAGGACAGCAGGGAGCACACGCTGGGTAATGGAGGTAGGACAGCAGGGAGCACACGCTGGGTAATGGAGGTAGGACAGCAGGGAGCACACGCTGGGTAATGGAGGTAGGACAGCAGGGAGCACACGCTGGGTAATGGAGGTAGGACAGCAGGGAGCACACGCTGGGTAATGGAGGTAGGACAGCAGGGAGCACACGCTGGGTAATGGAGGTAGGACAGCAGGGAGCACACGCTGGGTAATGGAGGTAGGACAGCAGGGAGCACACGCTGGGTAATGGAGGTAGGACAGCAGGGAGCACACGCTGGGTAATGGAGGTAGGACAGCAGGGAGCACACGCTGGGTAATGGAGGTAGGACAGCAGGGAGCACACGCTGGGTAATGGAGGTAGGACAGCAGGGAGCACACGCTGGGTAATGGAGGTAGGACAGCAGGGAGCACACGCTGGGTAATGGAGGTAGGACAGCAGGGAGCACACGCTGGGTAATGGAGGTAGGACAGCAGGGAGCACACGCTGGGTAATGGAGGTAGGACAGCAGGGAGCACACGCTGGGTAATGGAGGTAGGACAGCAGGGAGCACACGCTGGGTAATGGAGGTAGGACAGCAGGGAGCACACGCTGGGTAATGGAGGTAGGACAGCAGGGAGCACACGCTGGGTAATGGAGGTAGGACAGCAGGGAGCACACGCTGGGTAATGGAGGTAGGACAGCAGGGAGCACACGCTGGGTAATGGAGGTAGGACAGCAGGGAGCACACGCTGGGTAATGGAGGTAGGACAGCAGGGAGCACACGCTGGGTAATGGAGGTAGGACAGCAGGGAGCACACGCTGGGTAATGGAGGTAGGACAGCAGGGAGCACACGCTGGGTAATGGAGGTAGGACAGCAGGGAGCACACGCTGGGTAATGGAGGTAGGACAGCAGGGAGCACACGCTGGGTAATGGAGGTAGGACAGCAGGGAGCACACGCTGGGTAATGGAGGTAGGACAGCAGGGAGCACACGCTGGGTAATGGAGGTAGGACAGCAGGGAGCACACGCTGGGTAATGGAGGTAGGACAGCAGGGAGCACACGCTGGGTAATGGAGGTAGGACAGCAGGGAGCACACGCTGGGTAATGGAGGTAGGACAGCAGGGAGCACACGCTGGGTAATGGAGGTAGGACAGCAGGGAGCACACGCTGGGTAATGGAGGTAGGACAGCAGGGAGCACACGCTGGGTAATGGAGGTAGGACAGCAGGGAGCACACGCTGGGTAATGGAGGTAGGACAGCAGGGAGCACACGCTGGGTAATGGAGGTAGGACAGCAGGGAGCACACGCTGGGTAATGGAGGTAGGACAGCAGGGAGCACACGCTGGGTAATGGAGGTAGGACAGCAGGGAGCACACGCTGGGTAATGGAGGTAGGACAGCAGGGAGCACACGCTGGGTAATGGAGGTAGGACAGCAGGGAGCACACGCTGGGTAATGGAGGTAGGACAGCAGGGAGCACACGCTGGGTAATGGAGGTAGGACAGCAGGGAGCACACGCTGGGTAATGGAGGTAGGACAGCAGGGAGCACACGCTGGGTAATGGAGGTAGGACAGCAGGGAGCACACGCTGGGTAATGGAGGTAGGACAGCAGGGAGCACACGCTGGGTAATGGAGGTAGGACAGCAGGGAGCACACGCTGGGTAATGGAGGTAGGACAGCAGGGAGCACACGCTGGGTAATGGAGGTAGGACAGCAGGGAGCACACACTGGGTAATGGAGGTAGGACAGCAGGGAGCACACACTGGGTAATGGAGGTAGGACAGCAGGGAGCACACACTGGGTAATGGAGGTAGGACAGCAGGGAGCACACGCTGGGTAATGGAGGTAGGACCGCAGGGACCACACACTGGGTAATGGAGGTAGGACAGCAGGGACCACACACTGGGTAATGGAGGGAGGACAGTGGGGAGCACACACTGGGTAATGGAGGTAGGAGAGCAGGGAGCACACACTGGGTAATGGAGGCTGGAGAGCAGGGAGCACACACTGGGTAATGGAGGCTGGAGAGCAGGGAGCATTTCTAGGCTGGCTGGAGGCCATGAAATAAGTCTAAGGAACAGAACACTCAAGCCATACAGCATGGAACATCAGACTCACCCAGCTCCCAAGAGCAGGTGGCCATGGCTCGTCCCATAAGAGGGTGGCAGGACCACTCTGGCCTCCAGATGATGCCTGAGCCATTCCTTCTGTCCTAATACCTTGCAGGCACTGGAATGTTCTCCAGCTTCTCACCTACCACCGAAGGCCAAGAATATTGACTGTCACGGGCCTGGGATGCATCTTACCCTCCTGTGCCTCACGCACCAAGTGGAGATGGAAACACATCTGCTCCAATCATCCTAAGTACTCTGGTTGGTGGGAAACAGGAGCTGGGTGCACCACTTCCACTAAATTGTCCGAGGCCATGCAGTGCAGGCGAGCCTGAAGCCAGCTCTTGTAGCCTTGGTCGGGGGACTCTTACAGAACCCGACTCCTCCATGCCCTGGGTTCTTCAGCTGGAAGGAGCCTTACTCCTAACTCAGGGCTGTGGAGGGTGAAGTGAAATGTTGCCAGAAGGACCCAGCAACATGCCTGGTCAGCATCAGTGACAGTGGTAAAGACACTGACCAACTTTCCAAAACAATGCTTGCTCTTCAGCTCCAGGCAATTCTCCATCACATAAACACTGGGCACTGAGGTAACCCTGCCATGTGAAGGGTGAGGGAAGCCAGGGTAAGAGGTTCTGAGACTACCTCAAGACTTTATCACCACCAGCTTCTGAGAAGAAACCCAGTCTGTGGTCCTGGGAACGATGGGAAGAGCCTGTAGGCGAAGGAGCCACAAGCAGTGGGGGAGAAGGACTCTGAGGCCCCAAATGCCAAGCAGCTCCACCCTGGAGGCCCCAGGGCAGGAACTTTAAGAAAGCAAAGCCTTTCCAGCCAGCCACCAAAGCTCAGCTCTGTCCTACCCAGACAAGCCCCTTCAAGCCCCTTGACTCTGTCCTCCAAGTAGCTCCACAAAGAATTGAGAGCGAGTTGAGTTTATGAGGCCAGTCAGGCTTGGCCTCCCTCAGCCTGGACTCTAACTAGAAAGAGGGCACCTGGATTGCAAATGCACCTGCCCACATGAAGACCACTCCAGGTGACCCTCCATCTAGACTCACTCTGACCCAGACACAGCCCAGTTGACCAAGCCAACCGAGCCACAGAGCACGGTAGGACCCTACCACTCCTTCCCCAAATCTCTGTGGGCCCTGAAGCCTCCTCAGGGTACAAAGGACCAGACTCCGAGGACAGAACCTTCCTCCCACCTCCAGAGCACATGCAAGTATCTGCAGCAAAGCAACCATGGTCGGGAAGTCAGTCACAAGCGCAGCAACTTCAGGACTTCCACCCTTAAGCCCAAAGGCCAGCATCTCATCTGGTGACCCTTTCTCAAGGGCCAGGAAGCAGAACAAGCTCCCAAACACCCATCTCCCCTATGCCAGATTTTCCTTTGTTCTGGACACTACAATGAGAAGGGCTACTGGGTAGCTAAGCTGGTAGGAACAGACAGCTGGGGAAACTGAGGCTTAGGGAGGCAGAGGAAGAAATGCCGCAACACCCTCCAGAACTCTAACCCAAGACATCCTTCCTGGTATAACCCTCTACTGGCGCACCAGTCACAGGTCCCTCTGCCTCTAAGATTGAGTACAGAGCCTGGCAAAGTAGCCACACCACTGGTTCATTTAGGAAATCAAAACCAGAGTCAGGAGTGGAGTGCACATCTGTAAGTCCAGCAGAGGCAGGCAGATGTCTGTAAGATCAAATCAAAGCCAGCCTGGTCTATGTAGTGAGTTCTGGGCCAGCTCGGGTTACAGGGAGACCCTATTTATTTAAAAAAAAGAAAGGAAAGAAAAGAAGAGATTAAAACTAGCCAGGAAAACCTAAATTTAAGCAGTTAGAAAAACCTCTGTTAGGTTAGTGAGTGAGTAAGCTAAGCAACAGGAAACCCTCACAAGAACTCCTTCCTAGGGGCTAGAGAGACTGACTGGCTCAGCAGGAAGAGCACTGGCTGCTCTTGCAGAGGACTGGGTTTGATTCCCAGCACCGCACGGCTGCTAACAGTCACCGCTAACTTCAGTTCTGGGAACCCAACAAACTCTCATGGTCTCTGTAGGCATCGCATACATGGGTGCACTTACACACATGCAAGCAAAACACACACAGAAAATAAGAATAAATAAATCATAAAAAATATTTAAAAGAATTTATTGGGGCTGGTGAGATGGTTCAGCAGTTAAGAGCACAGGCAACTCTTGCAGAGGACCTCAGATTCCCAGCACCCACATGGCTGCTAACAACCATCTGTAACTCCAGTTCAGGGGATCAAACGCCCTTTTCTAACCTCTGCAGGCACTGTAAGACACAGGTGCACTTACATACATACAGGCAATACACTCATACACATAAAAATAATAAATCAAATTTGTTTTAGAAGAATTCCTTACAGAGAAACCTTGCTATTCCAGCTCCTTCCAGAATCCCTGGATCCAACCCATTACCCTGCACTCGCCCTGCCCCGAAGTCTGGAAATTAGAACACAATGCAACTCTTGGTCCAATAGCAGGCAGCTCTCCACAGGAGTGGGACCCCACAGACGGTGCTGCGCAAACTCCAGTGGCAGGTGAGATAAGGGATCTCTGCCACAGAACCACAGGATGGCTATGTGCCAAGAAACGTTTACAGAAACATTCGGGATTAGGCAGCTGTGCAAAGGGACTCAAAATGACTCCTCTGCCTTAGGTCCATACAGCTTTGAAAACCATGAACCCCCACCGCTGAGGTCCACTCAGCCACATCTACCAAGCGGAAAAGACTGAGCAAGACAGCAGGAACTTCGGCCCTGTGGACACATACCAGGGCACCACTCTCAGATGCCTCCGCAGCACACACCTTCAAGAGAAGAAGCAGAGCCAGGCATGGTCCATCAAGATCAGGCCAGAGACAGAAGAATCTGTTGAGAACCATCCCTCTCATCCCACTTGTGTTGTGTGCTCAGCTTCTCTTCCCAACCCACGTTCCACATGAGGTAGGACGACCGACAAGAAGGGCCCCACCATGAGTTCAGAGAGCAAAGCCAGCTCTGAACAGCCATGCGCCCCATCCACATCTTTTTGTTTTGGGGTTTTCTTTGGTACTTTTGAGACAGGGTCTCCCTGTAGCCCCAGCTGTCCTGGAACTCACTCTGTAGACCAGGCTGGCCTTGAACTCACAGAGATCCGCCTGCCTCTGCCTCCCAAGTGCTAGGATTAAAGGCTTGTGTCACCATGTCCGCCCATCCACATCTTACCAGCAGCCAAGGACCTGCTGATAGCAGCCCTGTGTCCCTTAGTCTCCAATGAGGAAGACCTCGTAAGATCCAGCCCAGCCCAAGATGGATGGCAAGATTACCGCTCACTCAGAAGCTGGTCTGCCCAAGGCTTAGCCAGCAACTTCTCAGAGATTCATCCCTTGTTCCCCTACTCATCAGGTGTGTACAGAGTCCCTGGTGCTCAGCCAGGCCTGTAACCGCACTGCTTCCAATGCTACCACCTGGAAACCCCAAGCCACATTCCCAGACTCCTGCACAGGCTGTTCCACATCCCCCAGGGCACACTGACCAAAATCCAATGGCCAACCTCCCAGTATGTGTCTCTCCAGCTGTTGTGTAGTTACCGTGAAGCAATCCTTCCTACAGGGAGGGGGGGAGCTCCTGAGACGCAAAGCTAATGAAACTTACGCAGTTCACAAAGCTGAAACATTCCCAAGGCCCCTCCCTGAGGTTGTAAAAGCAACAAACAACTTCTGGGGAGAGGAGACTTCCCAACTGACCAAAAGTTGTGCAAGGAGCTGCCAGGATGCAGTCTTTTGAGTCATCGCCCAGGCCAGGGTGGGCTTTCTGGTGACACAGCTGCCTCTGAATCACCCATGGTCCTGTAAGTGACCCCAACAAACTCACTGGTTCACAAAGCTAGACTTGGTGGAGTCATTTCTTGGCTCAGCTGTCTGTGCCCCATCTAAAGTGGAGAAATGGCCTAGAGGTTAAGAGCACCGACTGCTCTTGCAGAGGACCCGGGTTCGATCCCCAGCACCCACGTGGTGGCTAAGAACCATCTGTAACTCAATTCCAGGAGAACTCCAGTTCCAGGGGAATCTGAGACCCTCTTCTGACCTCCGCGGCATTGCACGACACGGGTGCACAAACCTACATGCAGACAATACATTCATACACATAAAAAATAAAATTTAAAGTGAACAGAAGTTTGTTGACATCTCCCCAAATAAGGTCACACAGCAACTGGGCCTGGCAAGTAACCTGCCACCAACACATGGTGAATGGGAAGCCAGGGGAACCTTGTAGGTCCTGGTCCCCAGCAAGCCAGTCAGCCCCTAAGTGAACCCTCAGCCTCGAACAACCCCCCAGGTGAAGCTACAGTTACTTCTGATCTTAACTTGGCTCAGCTGCAGTCAGGGGCTGCACCAGGCTGAAATCCTCACACACATCAAGCCCTGGACATTTACAAGCCCAATGACCCGGCCAGCCCAGCTTCCATCAAACATTCTGTGTTTAAAACAACATGTGGCGGGCTGGAGAGATGGCTCAGCAGTTAGGAGCGCCAACTGCTCTTGCAGAGGACCCAGGTTCGATTCCCAGCACCCACATGGCAGCTAAGAACCGTCTTTAAGCGGGCATGGTGGCGCACACCTTTAATCCTAGCACTTGGGAGGCAGAGGCAGGTGGATCTCTGTGAGTTCAAGGCCCGCCTGGTTAATTGTAAGAAAAGAAAAGAAAGGAGAGAGGAGAGGAGGGGAGGGGAGGGGAGGGGAGG
>VZQC01014537.1:632518-775538 GCA_009823505.1 Rhizomys pruinosus
GGAGGGGAGGGGAGGGGAGGGGAGGGGAGAGGAGGGGAGAGGAGGGGAGAGGAGGGGAGAGGAGGGGAGAGGAGGGGAGAGGAGGGGAGAGGAGGGGAGAGGAGGGGAGAGGAGGGGAGAGAAAAAGAAAAGAAAAGAAAAAAGAAAACAACATGTGGCAAGGAAAAGGAAAAGGCCTCTGCCTGGCTGGCCACAGGATCTCCTGCACCCAGGGCCCCTCAACACCCTCCATGTTGAGCCCCTGCTGCAAAACTCAAGTCTGGGGAACAAGAGAAAAACTCCTGTAAACCAAAATGCAAAGCCCTATAGGTCCTGCCAGCTGTGGTCCAGGAAAGGTGCTAAAGGCTTCATGTGGCCTGGGCTGGCCCTGGGGCAGAGTCTTGCAGGGGCCTGAGGACAAGGCTGCTTATAAGTGCTTCCCGGAGAGCCTAAGGCTCAGCAACTACAGGGGTAGCTGCCAGTCAGTCAAAGAAGACATATGAAATGTGTGAAAGCCGATGCCCAGCTCAGATGCCAGACAGTCACTACCAGGTGGGCTCATACATGCCAGGCGTGATGCTACAGTTTTTCTCGTTTGAGACAGGGTCTCCTGTTATAGCCCAGGCTGGTCTCGAACTTACAATGTAACCCAGGCTGGCCTAAACTAGCAGTGATCCTCCTGCCTCAGCCTCCATGCTGGGATTACAGGCAGGAGCTTCAGGCACACTTAACTCTTAGAGCTGAAGCAAAGAGGCTGACACTGCTGGAGCCTCCTGCTAGCCCCACAAAGGCTGCTCTGACCAGGGAGAACCCAGACACAGAGAGTCACAGGCTAGGAGGCCATCCTGCTTAGTGAGGGCCACACCAAGGATACCGAGGTCAAGGGCTGGCTGGTGGACTGGAGAGGAGGATTGTGGAGGAGGGAGGATATGCAGGAAAGGGAGTGGCCAGTGTGGGCGAGTCCTCCAGCCAGAGTAAACCAAAGGGGAAACGGCGGGGGCAGAGGCGGTCTTGGTGGGGGACTCGCTGCATTCTAAGCACAGTGTAGGTCCCCAAATGATCCACAACCCACAAAGAGGAGAGAAGACAGGGAAGGCAACGGCCCAGCCAGACTGCATAGAGGCAGGCAGGGTGGCAAGGGGCAGTCATGGGCAATCCTCATCCAGCCCTTGGCAATTCACTGCCAGCCAGACTCTACTGAGGACACATGCTTCTCAGGCCTCCGTGAAGCCTTGCACATCACCCCATGAGCAGCTGGGGTCCTGGCTCCTCAATGCTTGGACTCTGGGCTTGGCATGTGCTAAGAAAACACAGGAAGTGCCCATGATTATAGTGGTCCTCTATTCCTAAGAGATAAGGAAATAAAGGCCACAGCTATGGGGAGATGGAAGGTAGAATCTGGCCTCGCTGCTGCAGCCACCCTCTGGAGCCCAGCAGGATGCAGAGTCAGGTGAGGTATGTGAAGCGCAGGACTGTGGATTCCTTGTGTTATCAGGTGGTTGTGCTGACCTGGCTTCTAGCGCCTGCAGCTGGGATGGCAGGGTATGGGGCACAGTCAGTCATAAGGTCACATGAAGAATAGCAGGCAGGCTTCTGTAAAAATGGAAGACTCACCAAGTGATCCAGCAAGCCCACTTCTGCGCCATCATACAAGAGAGCTGACAGCAGGGGCTCAGGAGCCTGGCCATCTCAGCAGCATACCCACGGGGCCTCTTGGTCATCCTCTGGACATCCAGTCACATGGGACACTCCAGAGACACTAGCACCCCTCTTCTCTAATTTTTCCTAGTAGTGATTTTTGTTAAGTACACTATGTGCTAACATAATAGGGCAATTATGGGTAATTTTCAATAAGTTAGTAAACATTTAAAAATATCTGTAGTTTCAATTTCTAAAACAGGAAGTAGCTATAAACATACCTACCCCACATGTACAAAGTTCTAGAATGGCCTCAGCCTCTGAATGCTCTAAGGGAGCCATGGCCAAGGCCAAGACCAAGCAGTCTGAGGAGCTGTGGCCCCTCCCATCATTCTGAAGGAGTGGGAGGCAGGAGGGGTGGGAGGTGTGCTCAGAGTTCTCCAGTTAGACACTGAGCCCCAGGGCAACCCCTGGACAGCCAACTAATGACCTCAGACCACACCACCTACACCTTGGGGGGGGGGTGCTGAAGCTGGGTCAATGGGGAGCTATATTCAGACACAAACTTGGACAGGGGTCAGTGTCAGGAAGGGCCCAGCAAAAGGTAAGAACAGAGGAGACCAAGGGTACCATTCCTGTCACAGGGCCAGCTAGGGCACCCAACTTCTTTCTGGTCATAGACAGAAATGGGCCTGGCCCATCTCTGAGTTACTATGATATGAGGATCCAAGTCATCTGACCGGCCTCATCTGCCTAGCAGAGGGCCTAAGGATCGCAGTCCAGGCTGGGTGGGTGGCTCCTTATATAAACCCCACAGCAGCCTTTGTACATGTACTGTCAAGCAGTACACGGCGCAGCAGGGCTTAGAAAGGGGCTTCTGTCCACATCACCCACTGACGGGCAAGACCTGGGAGAGAAAGGGACCAGTGGACAAGGCAAGGAGAAGGTGTAGGTGTTCACCTGGAGACCAGCGGGGGGCTCAGGCCAAGATGCTGTCAGGATAGAAAGGATGGCGTAGAAAGAAGCCAGAGCCAGGGTATCTCCCTGCCCTGAGCTAGGGCCACTGTGTATAAGTGGGTGGGCATGGGCAAGATACAGCTGGGGCTCTGCAGAGTCCTCAGTGATCCAACATCCTCCTTATGCATCTGCCAAATGGAAGCCCCACCCCAGCCATTACAGAGAAACCGAGGCACAAAGCCTCAGCAAGACTGGTCCGCCACTGCTCCTGGCCTCTGCACCACAGGTTTATGACATCAATGTCATAACACCAGTGCTCCTGAACCTTCACCCTCCTGACCAAGGCAGGCCCTTGCTCCCCCCTTGCTCTGCCCCTCCTGCCTGCAGGAGCCACACAAAGCCCCTCCCCCTCCCCCAGGAAGCCATCTTCAGCTCCCACTGTCCACGGGAATCGTTTGTCCTAAGGTACCTGGGCTTGCACATCCTGGTGGGCTTGAACACTTGTGTGGGCTCACACACCTGTATGGGTCTGCACAACTGTGTGGGCTCACACAGCCATGTGGGTCCATGTACCCACCTGCATATCTGTGTAGGCTCACACAGCTGCATGGGCTCACATACCTGCTACAGGTATACACACCTATTATGGATTTATACCTGTTATGGGTCTACACACCTGTTATGAGTCTGCACATCTGTGTGGACTCCAACAGCCATGTGGATTTGCTCAGAAAGTTCCATGCTTTCCCCTGCACACCTTTTTCGGCATAGGACACTCATTTCATAAACAGCAGCCTCCCTGATCAGCCTGAGCTATAGAAAGAAAGGTCCCTGGTGACCCGAAACAGCTGGGATGCTCACTAACTCACTCAAAAAGGGAGCCCCTCAAGGAGGGAACGCTGCCCAGCAAAGGCAATGATACCCAGCCTCAGCAAGGGTGGCTGACGGGGAGGCATGTGGTATTCTCTTGCTTCAAGAGCCTGATGGTGAAATGCTGTCATCTCCATCTTCCTCAGCACTGGGTGTCTCAGTGCAGAGAACAGAGCTCATTGGCTAAATTCAGGTTGCCAGGTAATTTCGCATAAGGAGATGTTAATTCTTTAAAACCAACACATGAATATCCAAAAGAACAGCTATGAAAATGACAGCTTGAGGGGCTGGAGAGATGGCTCAGTGGTTAAGAGCACAGACTGCTCTTTCAGAGGACCCAGGTTCAATTCCCAGCACCCACATGGCGGCTAAGAACCATCTTTAACTCCAGTTCCAGGGGAATCTGACGCTCTTCTGACCTCCATGGCATTGCACAACATGGGTGCACCAATCTACATGCAGACAGAACACTCATACACATAAAAAATAATAAATAAAAAATGTTAAAAAGAAAATGACAGCTTGAAGACCATCTCTGCACCCAATATCCTGGCATAATACAGCTCCCGGCTCACACAGGCTCCTACCCTGCCACCAGCTCAACAGAAGAAAAACCAGCACCGCCGCCTCCTCCATTCCCACTGACATCTCGAAGGGTCCAGTGCTTGTGTGCTTTGAATCCTCTCAAAGTCTGGGGCCATCCTGGCCTGACCTCACAGCTCAGTGCCTGCCAAGTGCACACCCTGACCCTCCCATTTCCTGTCCCCGGCACTTCCCAGGCACATTTCCCCTGGCTCACTCACACCTTTCTGGCCATCTGCTCAGCTTTCCTCTTTCAGTCTCAACCTGAAAGCCACACAGCTGGAAAGGGAGGCATCCTGACAAGACCTCTTGGCCTGTCTGCGCCCACACAGCTCGTGGACCTGGCTGTCTGCTCCCACTTCAGTGCCGGGTATCCCTGTTCCTCAGGAGCTTGGTGCTGCACTGAAGTCATTTCAACAGAAGTCTCCTGGCCCTACGGTCAAGTTAGCACTGCTCTGGGAATGGGCTCCTGATGCAGACAGACCCCACACATTTCAACCCACAAGAACACCCAGGCACCAAGCAAGACCCAGCAGCCATCAAGTCACAAGTCAAAGCCCTGCAATGCCCAAAACAAAGATGGGAAGGCGGCTCATGAAGGTCCAGGCCAGGGCCACCTGGACCACATCCCGAACCTTCTATATAATTAGAGTCCAGTAACACCACCCCTCCTTTTCCACCACCTCTCCAATCCCTCCCCTCTCTTTTCCCTCTCCACAACAATGTAGAGAGCGGACGTTGACCAAAATGGCGCCTTGGACCCTGGCCAGGTCTTATGATCGCCATTTTGTCGCCTAACTACCCAGTTCATTTCCCAGCCAATGGGAGAGCTTCAGTCTGGAGCACTCATTAGCATGATCACTGACTTCCGCTTATTGCCTGCAGACTGCGCATGACTACCGCTCTCTGAGCTCGCGCTTTTAATATGCAAATGAGGCATTGGCCCCTGTTGCGCTACGAGCCCATGCATTGGACATGCAAATGAGGCATCGGACGGTGCACCAATCCAGAGCATACCCGAACCCTCTAGACTGCTATATAAGCAGTGCCTCTTCCCCATTTCGGGGTCCTTCTCCTAAAAGAGCTGTGCACAATAAATACTGCTGCAGAAGAATCCTGTTGTCCGCGTGAAGTTCTTGCCGGCGAGACTGCTGCGCGGGACACAACAACCCTGTCCACTAACCATTTACCAGAGTGGCAACAGAGCCCGGAACATTTCAACAGATGTTTCATCAAAGTCTCACCCAAAAAGGCCACCACTGCCAAACCTAAGTAGACTAAAAAACCCACATGCGTGGCAGTTAGCCACCATGTGGGTGCTGGGAACAGACTTCGTGCTCTTAATCCACTGAGCCATCTCTCTCCCATGCAGCTAACCAGAAGGAGCCACCTCTGCGACAAAAGGCAAGTTCTACAGGCAGAAAGCAGATCAAGAACAGCCAGACCAGAACAAACCCTGCGTTTCATAGAAACTTGTTCCCAACAGTGACTTCAAATAAAAACACCTCGCTTTGTCCTAACTAAAACAACTCAAGAAAATCAACTGAAGTGAGAAGCACAGAGGGGAGGGTAGAGAGCTTGAAGATCCAAACTCACCACATTATCTCATGCCCACAGGCCTTGGCGCTCAGACCGTTTTCTCTTCAGGAAAACCAAAACTCTGAAGCTTGAAGGTCAAGTATGAAATAGCCTTGCTTCCTGGCACGCCTCTTCTCCAACCACACCACCAAGTCAAGGCCACACCTGGCCCCTGGCACCTGACACCTGGCAGCTGGCGGGAGGCCTTCCCTCTGTCATCTGACAGCTCTGGGCTTTGGTCACAGAGCCACTTACAGCCCTCCAGGCCAAGGGCCCAGAGCCCAAGGGGTGGGCAGCTCAAGAAAACAGGCGTGAAGACCTGGCTGGGCCAGATGAACAGGTTCACAGGCAATTTGGAGGAGGGAGGGGCCTGGTCCTGCTGGAGATGCACAGCAGCTGAGTCAACTGAGAGGTGCAGTTCTACAAAGAAGAGGGGAAGGTCCCAGAATGACGAGAATGCCCTCTGTGTGGTCTCATCTCCCCATTCCAAAGGATGAAATATCCTGCCCGCCTGTCAGCTGAGACTCAAAGCCCAGGTGGACATGGAAATCCGGAAGCCAGAGGTGCCAGCCTCCACCCACGAGGGGATGGGGACAGAGCCATATCAGGCTTCACATAGTCCTGTGTCAATAGCCTGGCTTCAAGCAGGGCCAAGTGACACCTGTCACTGTACTATACTCAGGTACACACACACCTGCAGGAACTGATAGCCATCAGCCTAGAAATGCCACCTAACCAGGTAAAAAACCATGCCCTGCACTGGCCAAGCATGGCTCAACACTGAGCTGGGTTTGGCTAACACGTCCTCTGGGTCAGTGCAGGGAAAGGCACCAAAAGTAGACTTCAGTCTGGTGGTCCTCCCCTCAAAGTGATAATGAGGGATAACAACGAGTGGTTCCCAGTGTCCACAGAGTAGTGATGAGGGAGAACGAGTGATTCCCAGTGTCCACAAAGCAGTGATGAGGGAGAACAACGAGTGGTTCCCAGTGTCCACAAAGTAGTGATGAGGGAGAACAACGAGTGATTTCCAGTGTCCACAAAGTGAATTTTGCAAAGGAAAATCCACCCAACACATGGGTTCCATCCTTCCAAAGCAGCCAGCAGAGCCCAGCTGTGCTGTCGTCAGCATGATCTGATGGACCCTCTGCCAGGTCCTGCCCCATTCCTTGATGTCCACCCCCTCCACCCCCTAGAGAAGCCAAGAGGTGGCCACCGTAGGGAAAGGTGCTGGATTTAAGGCCAGGGACCTGAAGAACCCAGAAGAACATTAGCCATGGGACCCTAACCAGCTACCTGTCAGCCCTACACCTTGCAGATGGAATGGCCCCTGGCCATGTGCCCCAGGCTTCATAGGTCTGGATATTTTGTCTCTGCCTCCTGACAAGACACAGCTATTCTACTTGTGGCTGGGAAGGGGCCCACAGACCAGAGGTATGAGGCAGAAAGAAGTGTTCTCCACAGCTACACAAAGGAATGATCCTCCATACGACTGAGCTGCCTCCATCAAAGCCCCCCTTTCCTCACAGAATCCAGAATTCACTGCACCTGGGGACCCCACTGTCCCTAATGGCCAATGAGCCCAGAATATCACGTGTAAGGTCACTTTTCCAGATATGCAGCCAGCCACAGATGATAACGGGGCTGTCGCATGAGTAAGCGCAGGCCTGTACAAACATCTGCTCCCCTCGGACACAGCACCAACAACTCACCAAAGCACAGTTCCTCCAGAGTCGATCTGGGGAGCCAAAGGGCTTATGGGGATCACTTACAGAGCATGGGTAACCCAAGCACTATCAGAAAGTCTCACCCCAGCATAGATGATGACTTCTCCATCGCTGCATGGGTGGAGTACCCCCTTCACTCACCCCTCCTCCCTCTATAAACTCTAGCACCTCCCCAAACCATGAGGCCACATGCAGTTAAATCAGAATGTCACACCCTAGCTGGGAGATACAGGAAGGAGGTGAAACCCCAGGTGAGGCCCATGGCCCTCCACACAGCCTCCTCCCATGAGGAAACATCCACAGTCAGCAGACCCCATCTCAAAGGTCTCTTGGAAGTGGTCTTGGCTTCAATGATGATGAAGAAGGCTATTACACAGAGAGGACAGTACTCTACAACAGAGGTTGCGGGCGAGGGTGACAAAGCTCCTGTGTCGGGTAGCATTAAAGAGGGATTTGCAAACCAGAAAGCCAGAGTACAACAACCTCTGCCTTGAAAAGCAGTCGGTTATAAACCTGCTCTGATGGCTGATCCCCCCAAATCACTTCTGTGCTGTGCCCAGGTACTGGGAACACCAAGCCCAGGGCTCCCACAAGTCTATCACATGGTTAGCTTCCCTGCCTCCCTCTGCGCATCCCTGTATACCCACATCTCTGGCGAAAACAGAAGGGGGCGCTTTTCTTGGCCTGGTGCTGGGGGTCCAGATCCCTGCTTCCCTTACGCTTCTGCCTTATGGCTATGGTTTCTGTAGCAGCCAGGCACAGGAAACAGGAACTAAGAGCTGGAAACAGCCTGGTCCTTTATCAAAAGGTCTGGATCTGGATGTATACACACCTCAGCAGGTCACAGGCTGGGAAAAGCAGGAAGCCTTCCAGCTGTCCGCCTCCCTTCCAGCTGTCCGCCTCCCTTCCAGCTGTCCACCTCCCTTCCAGCCTGGCTCACTTAAGCCCCTGTGTTTTTGAGGCCTTAACTTTCCCCCAAAGGGAAAAGTTCTCAAGAGCTGCTCCCTTCATCTCCAGCAAAGCACTCCTGTCCTCAAACATGGTCAATGGACCCTGGACAAGTTTTGCTTTTCCTCCTGATATATGAGGCTACCTGAAGCACCTGTTCTGCCTGGGGCTGCCCCCAAGGTCCCTACCAACCCAGAGGATGCCTTTTCCTTTTCCTCTGCTGGGAGCACCAAAAGATCTGGAAGCCACCCCCTATCCCGACTCCGTCTGACCCTTCACCTGCCCCCTTATGCCTTACACCACCCACCCCAAGGAGGCTGTGCATGACTGGTCCCTCCAGCTGCATGCTTCTACACCTGCCATGGCCTGGAATGATCTCAACCCCACCCAACCTGCCCTGTCTGATGAAACCACATCTACTAGTCATTCTATAAGATGGAGCAGGGAGAGGGGCCTGCCAGATGGGAGGAAGGTCCAGGCAGGCACCAGGCACCAAGCTCTGGGGACAAGCTGTGGTAGGTGAGGAGTGGCCCTGCAGCTTCAGAAGGCCAGGAAATGGGCACCCGGAACTGCAGAGGGAGGCCCTGGGGCACCGGGAGCTTGGAGAACCATGGTGAACCATGGGCATCTCAAGGCCCTGTGTTTTGTTCTGAAGGCAAACTTGTAGGTGCCCAGACCATTGAAAACAGCTCAACAGCCAGGCATGGTGGTACACACCTTTAATCCCAGCACTTGGGAGGCAGAGCCAGGCAGATCTCTGTGAGTTCAAGACTAGCCTGGTCTACATAGTGAGTTTCTGACCAGCAAGGGCTACAGGGAAACCCTGTCTCAAAAAGACCAAAAACAAACAAACAAAAACAAACAAAACAGCTCAATAAATTAAAAAGGGCCATATTTGACAAGAGATGGTAAAAGCATGCCATGTGACCCAAAGATGCATCTGAGGACCAGAACACAGAAAGCCAAGAATTGGGGGTCTCTCTCTCTCTCTCTCTCTCTCTCTCTCTCTCTCTCTCTCTCTCCCTGTATATAAACACACACACACACACACACACACACACACACACACACACCCCACACATGTATGCTCATGCATATGAAGCCAGAGATTGACACTGAGTGTCTCCTAGTGTTCTCCACCTTGTATACTAAGGCAGGGCCTTTCACTTGAACTAGAGCTCACCAATCTGTCTAGTTTAGCTGGTCAGCTTCTCCAAAGATCCTGTCTCTACCTCCTGCACACTGGCATTAGAGGGGGATTCTACCCCCACTCAGCATTTATGTAGGTGCTAGGATCCGAATTCCAGTCTTTACATTTTCAGAGCAAGCACCTTGCCCACTGAGCCATCTCCTCTGCCCTCTTTCTTAAAGGCCTGCCTCACCACCCGAGACAGTACAGACTCATCTCTACCTGCCCATGGGCACTCCCCAGTGGTCACAGGAGTCACCACCTGCCCTCACATGGGGCAGGCCTGGCAAGTAGGAGGCAATTGAAAACTAGTAGACAGGAGTCACACATCCCCTTTCCTCATCTCACTGCCTCCTGTGAAGACCTCCCTCAGCAAGAAGAGCAATTCCAAAGTCTGGGGAGAAAGAACACAGCAGGCAAGAACCCAGTGATAAACCTTGGATCCTCAGTTGGAGTTTACATTTCATTTCAGTAGGATTTCCCTTCCGCTACTGGTAAAGAGGGAAAACTAACAAATCAAACAGCAGAGGTAAGAAGATTTAGATGCTATTTAAGTGACTGCATTCTTCTCAAGCATTTGAGAACAGGGTAGATAAAATCATTTCCTTTCATAATGTTATTCAAACACTTTTTTTTTTTTTGAAAACCCATAAGGAGACAGCACTAATTTAGGTTATGTTTGTGAACCAAAATAATCACCGAGTAGGCTTCTATCTCCTAATTATATAGAATTTAGGACAAAATATTCATGTGATTCTGAAATACTTGATAAATAGGTCATAACGAACTCATTTTGCTGCTAAAAGTCTTCCCGCTCAACACTGCACAGTCAGACGCCACACGCAGAGTCACCACAAGGCAAGGCCGCAGCTGCATGCAGAGTCACCACAAGGCAAGAAGCCGCAGCTGCACGCAGAGGTCACCACAAGGCAAGGCCGCAGCTGTACGCAGAGGTCACCACAAGGCAAGGCCACAGCTATACGCAGAGTCACCACAAGGCAAGAGGCCGCAGCTGCACACAGAGTCACCACAAGGCAAGAGGCTGCAGCTGTACGCAGAGTCACCACAAGGCAAAGGCACAGCTGTACGCAGAGGTCACCACAAGGCAAGGCCGCAGCCGCACGCAGAGGTCACCACAAGGCAAGGCCGCAGCTGTACGCAGAGTCACCACAAGGCAAGGCCGCAGCTGTACGCAGAGTCACCACAAGGCAAGGCCGCAGCTGTACGCAGAGTCCCACAAGGCAAGGCCGCAGCTGTATGCAGAGTCACCACAAGGCAAGGGCGCAGCTGTATGCAGAGGTCACCACAAGGCAAGGCCGCAGTTGTACGCAGAGTCACCACAAGGCAAGGGCGCAGCTGTATGCAGAGGTCACCACAAGGCAAGGCCGCAGTTGTACGCAGAGTCACCACAAGGCAAGGGCGTAGCTGTACGCAGAGGTCACCACAAGGCAAGGCCTCAGCTGTACACAGAGGTCACCACAAGGCAAGGCCACAGCTGTACGCAGAGTCACCACAAGGCAAGGGCGCAGCTGTACACAGAGGTCACCACAAGACAAGGCCGCAGCTGTACGCAGAGGTCACCACAAGGCAAGGCTGCAGCTGTACGCAGAGGTCACCACAAGGCAAGGCCGCAGCTGTACGCAGAGTCACCACAAGGCAAGGCCGCAGCTGCTCCTCGGGCCTGCACATCCTGGAAGGGTAGGGTGTGGGTTCTGTGTGATGCCATGGCTTTTGAAAGCCAATTACAGGGCTAGCCCCCATCCATGGTAACCACAGGATCCAAAGCCCCTCAGGGTAGGAGGCTACCAAGCCCAGCACTATGCAGCCAGCCAGAATAGTGAAAACCCAGCCATGAGTAAGCAAGATGCCAGCGCGGCGGCTGAGCACTCTGAATCAGCGCAGCAATAAGCTGGACTATTTTCAATCCTACCATTAAGTAGTCAATTATTAAAAAATAAACCCTCGCCTACCTTAAAGGAACAATACTTATTTGTCAATTAAGTCAGCCATTAGAGGGGGGCATGCTAACAGGGGAAGTTAGCCTTGTTCCAATGGCAATGCTACCCTACAAAGACTACCCCACCTGCTGCATGGGCTATCCGGACCCCTAGAGGCCCTGCTGGCTCTACTTAGCCAGGCCTTGGGGACAGGATTTGTACTCAGACAACTGGAACAAATGGGCTATCTTCAGACACTACAGTGTCCTCCATATCTGTCCCAGGCCCCCAGGCCAGGGCTGGACACATGGAAAAGAGGAGATGCCTCTGCCTTTATGGAGCCTACTGCTGTGGGAAGGGGCAACAGCCTAGCCTGGTCTCAGGTTGAGGCTAGCCCTGCTAGTCCATCAATGCCATTTGACACCTCTGACTGTCCCTAGCTAACTGAAGGCTAAGATACAACTCACAACTGTCACATCCATTAGGAAGCTTTGGTGAATCTGCGTCTAAACCAGCAAAGCCCTTCTACCCCAGGATATGTCACAGCGGCAGGGCCTAGAGCTGCTGCTTAGCCAGCATCCCTCCTCTTCTCCAGAGTGACATCAGTGAGAGGCTTGGATCTACACCACGACCTGGCTCGGCCACTCGGTGGGGACACATCGCAGTTTCAGAGCCACCAACCTCATGGTTTTCTGGCTGTGTGGCCTTGGGTAGGCGCCTCACCTCTGTTCCATGTCATCATCCCTGAATACCTTCACTGAACAGCAGATAAACTCACATATCATGCCACATGCAGGGAAGTGTTATGGGGAGGGTCCCAGGAAGGACTGGGGGATCGTGTGGGGGGATCAGACTATATCCAGTGCAGAGGTATCTGCTAGGAGGCTCACCAGGGCTGGGAGACCTCCAGGGATGCGCATGGTGAGGAGTGCTGTCACCCAGAAGCCTGAGGAGGTAGCTTTGGAAAGACTCAGGAGCCACCTCACAAGGCCCATGCCCAGAAGTACCAGTGAAGACAGCACCTACCTTTGGAACAACATAAGCCAGCCGGGGGCCGACGAGGGTGTGAGCCCTGCCAGAGGGCAAGCCAGGACCCCAGTGCCCACTGCCTCACTTGCAATGGGGATCTCAGGGCCCCTTCCAGGGTCACCATAGGAAGATGGCAGCCTCCTCCACACGCTTCTGGCCCCTTGCAGGTATTTCAACAATGGAACCACCCATTCTCTCTCCCTCAGCCTCAGGCATCCCTCCCTGGGCCCAGCCAACCCAGTCCCCACACTGCCATCTGCCCTTGGGCTACCTGGGGCAGAGATCCTGCTAAGCAGAGTTTCCCCAAAGCCCAGGGCTTTCCTAGAACTAAAGCTCTTTCTTTAAGAACATTCCATGGCTTTGGTAGCCAGAACATGTAAAGAAGGTTCCTAGATCTGGGAGGAGTCCTCCCTGGAGCACAACAGCACACATCCTGCTTTACCCAGCAGATGGCTCTGATGGCTTCTGACCAGTGCTGGGGACCTGGCCCTGTCCTTGCACAGCCTAACAGTCAACATCTGTAGACTCAGCTGGGATGGGCACTTTCCATATGACATCTCAGTGTCTACAAGCACTCTGCACTATCACTGGTAGACAGGGCTGAGAGGCCCAGTCAGCAGCTCTGGGCCCCACCACTACGGCGTGTCCTAGGAAAGGCTGAGAGGCCCAGTCAGCAGCTCCAGGCCCCACCACTACGGCGTGTCCTAGGAAAGGCTGAGAGGCCCAGTCAGCAGCTCCGGGCCCCACCACTACGGCGTGTCCTAGGAAAGGCTGAGAGGCCCAGTCAGCAGCTCCGGGCCCCACCACTACGGCCTGTCCTAGGAAAGGCTGAGAGGCCCAGTCAGCAGCTCCGGGTCCCACCACTATGGTGTGTCCTAGGAAAGGCTGAGCGGCCCAGTCAGCAGCTCCGGGCCCCACCACTACGGCCTGTCCTAGGAAAGGCTCTGGCACCAGTCTGGGTCAGAGGTTACCACCCAGACCCATCCAACTCCAATACTCACAGGCTTTTCCCCCACAGCTTTCCTAATCAGCAAGGTCTACCCAAGTGCCAGAGATGTAGGACAGGAGGAAGTGTCACTATGTTACCTCAGAGATGGGAGAAGGGGGAGGGCATAGGGTTAAGGTGCCTGCGGCATCCCTAGGCAGCATGTGGCCAGAGGGAAGACAGGCCCGCAGACCTGAGGACCCAGCCGGCCGGAGGGAGGACAGACTCGCAGACCTGAGGACCCAGCCGGCCGGAGGGAGGACAGACCCGCAGACCTGAGGACCCAGCCGGCCGGAGGGAGGACAGACCCGCAGACCTGAGGACCCAGCCGGCCGGAGGGAGGACAGACCCGCAGACCTGACAACCCAGCCCCACAGACCCATCTTCGGGGGCTGATCCTGAGTGAAGAGTTGGCTATGTGGCTAGAAGAGGTCAGCTGGGGCCTTTAAAAGCCCAGAAAGCAGTTGGCCAGCACCCAGCTCCCCTTTTACTGCCTCAGAAGCAGTCCACCTTGCTCTAGCCCACCATCACTACGAAGTCAGCACTCACCCTAGCTGTCCCAAACGGCAGCCAGCCTGCCCCCCCCCATCCACATGACTCTGACTTCCTCTCAAGAAACTGGTCTGCAGGTCTCCCCAACCCTGAAGGACGCTACCTGAGGGACCTGTTCAACTGACGGCACTCACTGGTCCCTCACAGGTGGTGCTACTGCCAGCATCAGGATCACTGAGGCCTGCCCCTCCCTTCTAGGGACCCCTCTGAGAGCACAAGGGGCTGCTGCTGTGGATAGTCCCCAGGGCAGGTCTACTCCGTGACCCCCAATTATACATGTCCAGCTCAGAGAGTCTTGAGACTCAGACTACCCACGCCAAGCCCAACACAACCTGTCCTCCCTGACTCTCCTGACCCAGCAGACTAGATGCCACCAACTCCAGTCCCTGCTCTCACCCTCTGTGCCCCTCCTGACCAAGGCCTTGTCCCTCGCCCCTGGGCCATTTGCCTCCAACCCAGGGATGTGGTAAGCAAGCTGTGGCACAGACAGGCTCAGAGCCAAGGGGTAGGAGACCATCCTGGCCATCTTCCTAGGGCTCCACCCTGACTCTGCGGGCGGCTGACTCACGCTTCACTTCCTCCCCACAAAGCCAAACATGTGCAGCGAAGTGGCATGTGGGCCGTTCCTACTTACTGTTGGGCTGTGGCCCTGAGGACCAGCAACAGCCATTAGAAGATGTCAAGTCTTTAAATTCTATCTCCAGCTCCGGCAGGTGCCTTCCTCCACTTCTCTCTCCCTCCCTCCTTCTCTCTGTATTTAAGCTTTCTGACGAAATGTTTTCTGAAGTGATTCATACACCCCTGCACTCTTGAGTAGGCTGTTGAACAGAATGTCATCTCCTTCTTGGTCCACAATCTGTGAAGCATGCCTGTTCCACGTTCCTGGAGGGCTGCACCACCACCGACCCCCACCTCACCCCCACCTCATCTCTGGCCACCTGCCTGGCACCGTGCTGGGAAATGATATGAGATCTCCTCTCTTCTATCAGCCCCTGAGGCCAGTATGGGACCCCAAAGGGCATGCTCAGAGGCTCCCCAGGGCACAGACAGCACTGCTTCCGATTCCTAGGCTAAGGGCTAACTGTCAGTCGGTTTGGATATCTGAGCTTCGAGCTGCCTCTCTACACCACCCACACACTCCAACCTCATGGTTACACTTCTTGAACTTGTAAAATGACTCAAACACCTCCCTCCGCTCCTAGCAGACTAGGGATAGATAAATAAATAAATAAATAAATAAATAAATAAATAACGATCTCCTTTGGATCAAGGTCCCCAGCTCCCTGGTTCATCATAGCCCAGCAGGGTCCCACACTTGACTTATAGTTCCTGCTGGGTGGAGACTTAGCCACCAGCCTATGGCCCATCCGGCCACTCCTGCATCAGCTAGCTGTCAAGGGCCTCTCCTAAAGATAATTCATTTTGTGACACTGAAGGCTTGCATGTGTCTTTCTGTTTGTTTGTTTGTTTAATCTGTACTAGGGATTAAACCCCAGACCCTTAAACATGCCAGGCAACTACCCACACTGAGCTTTTTAATGTAGCCCAGGCTGGCCCTGAATTTGCATTGCACCTGCCCTAGCCTCTTGAGGACACAATCCTTTTTCAAGGATTCAGGTTGTTTCAGAGTCTCAAATGCCAAACTGCCCGACAAAAGGGACCATCCACAGTGTGCCTTCCTAACATTGTGGCTGCCCATCCCAAGTGTCCTCTGAGCTGTGGGCCTCAGGAGCCTGTCTGGAACACAGGGAAAAAAGATAGAGGATCATAGGCCTTCACCATGCTCACCAGAACTGCTTTGTTAGGCAACAGGTGTTCTTTCCACTCTCAACACCTACATGGTCACCAGGCAGCCACCTGGGAGACCAGAACCTCCGGAGACAGGATTCAGTGATGAGTCCTGAAAGTGGAGACACAGGCTGAGCCTCCCCAGGCCAGCAACCTCCCGCTGCCTCTGGCATAGCACGAGAGCCCCAGCTGGGCAAATCCTCTCAACTCGGAGGGCAAAATGGGCCACCATGGCCCAGCCAGAACCTGAATGGAGCCCTTGGAGAAGCCACTGTGAGCAAGAAACACAGACAGTAGGGTCGAAGCAGATTGGCCCCAGATCAGATGGGAACAGGCAGGCTTGCCCTTTGGCCTTCTACCAAGAAGGGGAACATGGGAGAGCAGCACCCAGCCCAGGAAGGGAGGGATCCTAGAAGCCCCACTCTGGATCCCAGACTGGGCAGAGTTGGCTCAGGCTCTGCACTCTGTGGCTCCAGGCTGACTCCGCCAGCTTCCTGAAGTATACCCCCATGGAGCTAGTGAAAGAAGAGGGGCCATGGTGTGAAAAAAGGGAGGCTTCAGATTCCAGTATGCATGAAACTCGGGGCTACACTGAGCCTGAGTGTCCAATGGCACCCTGATACTTTAGGCCCAGAAGAGATGAGAGCACCTGCCAGTTGGATCTCTAGGAACCCAGGACAGAAGCTGGCCTTAACAAGCTGACCTCAAGGGCCCCAGAGGAGGCAGGTATGTGACACAGGCCTGTCCCAGCCTGCTACCTCCACTCCTGAGTCCTATACAGGTACTGTAGGCCCATCTCACCCCCAAAGCATCAGGGCCTGTCTCATTCCACAGCCTGGGCCAAGTCTCCCATCCACCATGGACTCCCATGGGACATGCAGTATTGCCTGGTGTCAGAAAGGAGCAGATTCTTGGTAAACATGGATGGTTATACAGGTGGAGCTAGAGACTTCTTAAGCTGTAACATGAACCATCCCCCACAGAATTTAGCCCAACAGTGGGAGAAAAATACACTCTCCAGATCCCCCAAAACCTGCAGAAAAAATAGCAGTCAACATATGCAAGTGACAGTAAGCACACTGCTCCCCACTAGTGCAGACGGTACAGATCACTCACCACTCCCCCAGCTATCAATGACTGAGGTGACACCTATCCTGGGACACCCAGCGCTTGGCCTACAATGAACAGTAAACAGAGGCCCAGCTACTAAATCGTCCTACTAAGACCAGACCAGCATCCTCCCAGGATCCTATCTCACTTCAGCTCAGGGGGACACCAACATGAAATAGACATAGGTGGCATCCAGGTGTCAATGCTCATGTAGTAGTCACATACTTATGAAATACAGGCATCCCTCAGCCCTGCTCACCAGGAGGCAGGGGCTGCCGAGCCACACCCACCCTCCCACTGAGCCTCCACCCAGCTCACCTCAATAATATAACTCCTATCTAGATAAGCCCAGTGCATCGAGACCCCCCTCCTATCACAGCCACCAGCTGTAGAGGGTCTGAATAGCTGGGACAGGGCAGTAGCCACCATCAAGCTCATTATAAAAATAAAATTTTAAAAAGAGCAAGAGGAAGAGCCCAGGTCAGTGGACACAGGGTGCGCTGAAAATGGTAAAATGGTGTCTTGTTTAGAAATGGAGTAGAGATGAGTGACCACCCAGTTCCCCTTTCCTGCCATGGGACGCAGCAACGCCTGTGGCATTTCCCAGAAAGGCAAGTAGGTGCGTCTCCTGTGCTCAGAGAACAGTTCAAAGCTCCTGCTGAAGTGGCAGGTTCAGAGGCTGGGATGAGACAGACATAGCAGGGATCAGAGTCAAAGATCTCTGAGCTCCAAAGCAGCCTGCCAACAGCCCTCCTCCTCCCTGCCTAAGAAGCCAGACTGCGGGAGTTCCTTCAAAGTTGGGGGCCCCACTCTCAAGTTTCAAAGGGATGTCCCAGTCTGTGCCCATCCCACAGCCAGGCTGTTGAGCACAGCAGGGAAGTTCCCCCTTCCACAGCTCCTGCCTGCTTCTCCCTCCACAGAAGCAGTCACAGTGGCATCTCCGGGGAGGCAGCCACCCCTTGCTAGGCTCTGCAGGGCTACCGTACATACCCATTGCACGCGCTGGCAAAGTTCTGGGTTGGTAAAGCTCTTCCTGGGGGCTGCAGGACAACAGTTCTGATCTCACTGTGTGAAAACTGATATAAAGAAGGAAACATATGGGCAGATGAGAGAGAGAGAGAGAGAGAGAGAGAGAGAGAGAGAGAGAGAGAGAGAGAGAGAGAGAGAGAGAGAGAGAGAGAGAGAGAGCGCCTAGATTGATGATGTTGAGATGGAAACATTGATCAGTAAGGGGAGGAGACTAGAACCATCCATGGGGTGACCAAACTAGAACTGGCCATCAGGGGAACATGTTTCCCTTGCTACAAAGGCAGATGACCATGTGTGTAAATCCACACAGACAGATACAGGTGCATAGGGGTCAGAGCTCATGCATACATTTCCTGCTCCTCCAGTTGAGGAGACCTAGAAGCAAGTGCACCTCTGTAGCAACCAGTAACCCCAGATCTGGGTTTCTAATACTAGTCTCCTTAGAGAAAGGGCAGGTTCTAGGGCTGAACCTGGAGCATGTTATGAGCTGCACAGCACTAAAGTGCTCAGGCCTCACAAGGATACCGTGTAGGGGACCCAGGAATCAAAGCAGACCAACAGAACAATGAAAGAAATCAAGTGGAACTGCACAGTAACCCGAAGAGTAAGACACAGATTCATGAATCCACAATCATGGAAATCAATGATTGAATAAATGGCTCAAAATGGGGAAGAAAAGACAATTCTCCCATCCATACACAATTCCAAGTAACTTGGTTACTTGGGCCTTAAGGAGGTAGAACAGAATCCTCCCCCTTCCTTAGCTGTGGGCTACACTAACAGCCAGGACGCCTGACAAATGTACCTCAGCCAGGGGTGCCCAAAAGAGATGAGTCAGACTGAGAAGGCGCCAGGCCAGAGGGACGGCCATAGTCCTTCCCCAAGCCATCACATCAGGAAAAAAACATCTAGATTCCAAAAGAGGCATTCCAAATGTCCAGACACAAACTCCACTGCAGGGTCCGACTGCCCACCACACTCTTCAAGACCAGAGTCAACCAAAGAAGGTGCTGAGACAAGGTCACACACAGTCACACACAGTCAAGAGGAGCCTAAGGAGATTTGACAACTAGACATCACATAGGATGGGGATGGGGTCCCAGGACAAAAAAAAGCTCAGGCAGGGCATGAAGGCACACATCTTTAATCCCAGCACTAAGGAGGCAGAGGCAGATGGATCTCTGTAAATTCAATGCCAGCCTGGTCTACACAGGGAGTTCCAGGTCAGCCAGGGCTCTATGGTAAGACCTATCTAAAAAGCAAAAAAAAAAAAAAAAAAAAAAGGTTAGACAAAAATGAAAGAAACTTGTTAAACCAAGGACTTCATTAATCACCATGGATGGGGTCGACGAGAAAACTGACCAGGTAAAGACCCCCCCACTGCCTAGCCTGAAGACCTAAGCTTAGACAACCAGTCAGATCACTGGGACTCACATGGCAAGAGAGAAATGATGGCCGCAAGTTGTCTCCTGAGCCGCACACATGTCGTGACCCTGCCGGCACTGCCCCCACATAAATACAACAAAAAACCTAAAGGGGGTTAGAGGATGGCTCAGCGGTGAAGAATGTTTGCTGCTTTTGCAGACTCAGGTTTGGTTCCTAGCACCCTCATTGTGGTTCACAACCTCCCGGAACTCCAACTCCAAGGGATCCTATGCCCTCTTCTGGGCTCTGTGGGTACTGCAACACTTGTGTGTGTAATTATATAACAGAGGCAAAATACTCATTACACACAAAAATAAATTTCTTTTTTTTTTTTTTTTTGGTATTTGGAGACATGGGGTTTCCCTGTAGCCCCGCTGTCCTGGAACCTCCCTCTGTAGACCAGGCCTGGCCTTGAACTCACAAAGACCGCCCTGCCTCTTGGCCTCCTGAGTGCTAAGTAAAAGGCATGTGCCACCCACCTGGCCTAAAATCTTTTTTTTTCAATGTATGGATACTGGACCCTGAAGTATAACAAGACAAATGAACCACATGAGCGTAAGATGTCAAACAAACTGAGTATTGTGGCCAGAGCCCCTCAGAAGGACATCAGGCACAGCTACCACCCAGCACACTGTGCCTACAACAGAGGAAGAAAGTGACACAAAGGCCACTGCAGTGTAACTCTGGGTTTTAAAGCACCCAGAACAGGTATATCCATAGGAACTAGCACAGTGCCGGCTTCAGCTGAGGACAGGCAGTGGAGTTTTTTCCAGCCCTGGAAAGATTTTTGAAGTAGATCATGGTGAGGTTGTACAAGATTACAAATGCAGGGCTGGAGAGAGGTCAGTGGTTTTCACGCACTTGGCCTGTCTTGCAGACGGATCCAAGTTTGATTCCTAGCACCCACCCGGCAGTTAACAACAGTCCATCTCCAGTTTCCAGGGGACTGGGCAGGCCCTCTTCTGACCCTCCAAGGGCACATGCAATACAACACAGGTGCACAGGTAACATGCAGGGAATATTACGCCACACAACATAAATAATGAATAAAGATATATTTTTTAAAAGTTTTTTTTCAAGGTTTCCAGTGTGGTGGCACACCTTTAATCCTAGCAATCTTGGGAGGCAGAGCGAGGCAGGCAGATCTTTGTGAGTCAAGGTAACCTGGGTCTACAGAGCTGAAGCTCCAGGACAGCTGGGGGCTACAGGGAGACCCTGTCTTGAAACAAAGACAAAAAAAAAAAAAAAAAAAAGATTACAAATGCACTAAAAAGCAGTGAATTCTATTTGCAAAAGGATGGGTAGTGTGTATGTGAATTACATCTCAATAAAGGTGTACAAAGAGAATAAACAAACTCTCTCCTAGGATGGTCAATCCGTTGGGCCAGATCATCTGGCCTCTCTGACCCCCACAACCTGGAACATCGATGGCAGCAACCTAAAGCCATGGTCCCTGGAACAGAGTGACCCAGAGAAGACAGAGCACAATGTCCATGTAGTGCCGCTCCAGGTCACTATAGGCTAGTGGACACAAAGTGCTGAACAGGTGTGAAGAGGCCCAGGCTTCGGAAAGTGCAGCTTCCAGAAGGGAGAGGGGGCCAGCTGGGAAGAAGGCAAAGTCTTCTGCAGGAGGAACAAGGCAAGGCAAGAGCAAGAAAGGGTGTTGAGAGGAGGCCAACCTGCAGGCTGCAGCGCAGGGACGCCAGACATTGAGTCTACCAGCACGGACTGCAGAAGAGGGTGGTGCACCTGTTACAGCACATGTGGCAGGCTGGGGTGGCAGTGCCACCCCTGCAATCTACATCCTGACCTAACTCTCCACCTCTGACCACCGAAGTTTCCTACCCATAGGGGGTGAATAGATGCTGTGCCCTGTCTTACTGATTTCAGAGGATGCCAGCCTGGAGTAACCGAGGTCTTTGGAGCAGGCCAGGATCTCTGGAGCCTTCCTGCCTGCAGTGGACCTCAACAGCCTCCAGGTACACTTGCTTCCTCCCCCTCAGCCTGAGTTTGGTGGCACAGGTCTGGGTGCAGTCTCCCTTTCCTCTATCCCCCAACTAACAGATAAGACGTCACTGGGTGTGATGCTGCAGTGCCCCAAGACCCCCAGGTTCTGCCAGCAGCCTGCCAGCTTCACAAAGCAGAGTGGCTGATGAGAGCCACTCTTCTAGAAGCCCTCACTCTCAGGCCTCGTCCTGCCCCTTCACCACAGGTAAAGCTGATACTTGGGGGACTGGGTGGCTCCTGAGCAGCCTTCATCCTGCAGGGCCGTGACAGCCAGGCCTTGGCACCCAGCTGCCATGGCCTTGTCCACTAAACTGAGAGTCCAAGAGGTTGAGTATCTTGAAAAGAAAAATAAAATAAAAAACAGCACAGGACAAAGATGTTTTCCACTTGACCAACCCTGCACAAGGCGACCAGCAGGAACAGAACCCACTGGCTCAAGCTGGGCTCTGCCATGAGCCAGCCTGTGTCCTGGGAAAATCCCCAACCTTGTCTATGCTGGGCCCCCATTGCTGTGAGATAAAGCCCACCACAGTAGCCACCTCCAGGAATTATAAAAATAACCCATGAGAAATGCTCAGAGAATGTCACCAGACTCTGAGAGACACTGCCATGTATGTTTGATAGCAAAGAGATGTCACATCACACATCAGCACACATCTAAACTGGGTTAAACTTTACAGAAGGATTATCATGAGGCCTAAGACCATTACGGCCACAAGCTACCACCCCACCCAAGTTCACATCCCAGCTCTGCTACTGAACTAACCAGCCCATGGACCAGCTGTGCCCTTCTGTGTGCCTCAATTTCCCCATCTGGAAAGTGGGTAACAGTACACGTGTTGAGGACTTGTGAGGTGATTCTTTTTTTTAAACAATAGTTTCTTTTTTAATATTTTTATTTTATTTATTACTTTATGTGTACTATCTGCACGTAGGTTGGTGCACCCATGACGTGCAATGCCACAGAGATCAGAAGAGGGCATCAGATTCCCCTGGAACTGGAGTTAAAGACGGTTCTTAGCTGCCATGTGAGTGCTGGGAATCAATCCCGGGTCCTCTGCAAGAGCAGTCAGTGCTCTTAACCGCCGAGCCATCTCTCCAGGCCCATGAGGTGATTCTTGAGAGGCACGCAGAGCAGTGTGTGGCACGTGGACTAAGTGACTTCTCTTTTTACTACTACTATTTTCTTTATGGGCCAATACTTCCTGTCTTCCTGTGTAACCACAGGGGACTTTAATCACAGGATTTAAACATAATCACAATCCTGGTTATAACTAAAATGCCAAACAGCTTTAACAATGGCCTTCAGATGTCAAATGTTATTAGTGGTGAGTTACAGCCCAATACCCCTCCCAGGCCTTCCTGCACATAGAGGCCACGTGCAGACACCCCTGGGGAAAAGAACAAAGTTTTCTCTAATTAGGGAAACCCTGGTCACTTTCAGTTGGAAGAGATGTCAGGACACTTCCCCACCAACCACAGGCTCCCTGCTGGTGCAGCCCCAGCTGCCCTGGGCCCACCCACATGGGCTGCACTAAGCTTAGAACTAACCCAGTCACCTTCCGGGATCCAGCCCTCTTCCCAGCAGCCAGCCCACACCTGTCTATGGAAGACTTGGACTTTCACCTCCTTTACAAGAACTGTTCTTTCCAGAATGAATGGAGAGTAAGAAGGCCATTGCCCCATCAGCACAAAGCCAAGGAGGAAGCAGCCCCAAAGCCACCATGGGCCAAAAAGCCCCAGGCCAGCTAGCAGGGCGAACATTCCAAACCTTCCTCAGCCCCTGTGAGTGGTCAAACTAGCCGGGGGTGGCCTCCCAGAAGATGGCTATCCCAGGGCCAGGGAAAGAGGAGCTGCCTCACAGCAAGTCTGTCTATATTCAGCCATTACTCACTTTGCATGGCCCAAGTCTTATCTCCCTGGATTCATTATTAATGTCTCTCCCCAGAGGATGCCTTGACGCACTGTGGCAAAGCAGTCAGCAGCTGCTACAGCAGCCACCTGCACCAGCAGGCCACAGGCACACATACCTCTGCTAACAGCGCCCGTCACACCCTAACAGACTACCTTATAGGAAAGAAGGCAGAAACTCAGAAAGGGTGACCTAGCCACTCGGCCTGCCACCCCTCACACTAACAGTGCTTGCTACCACAGACACCAAGAGTCCCCATTCTGACACACATAGATGGACAAACAAGAGGGGTTTGGGTAGGGGGGCAGCCCCCAAACATGAGCTTCTGGCTACAGGTACATCACCTAAGAATGAGCATCCCGATCCTATAAAAGGCTCAGTAGATCCAGCTTCCAGAGGGAAACCGCACCAGAGCAAGGAGGGCTGGATGGGGCTCCATGTGTCCCCAGTGAGGGAAGCGACACCGACAGCAGAACAGTGGACCTTTGGATTCCCATTCCATCCAGATGTGGCAGGGCTGGCCACGGCGTTTCTGAGCATCTCCTTACAGAAAGCAACTCTGGGCCACAGTTAACGACATGGCACTCTGTTTCCACTGTGCAGCAGAAAACACTGATTCAGGAAACAGGTCTGCTTCTCCTCTGAGCTCTCCTGGTGGTGAAGGTGAAGCCCAGCAAGAACCAGGGGGCAGCAGAGGCTTTCGCTGCTGGCAGTGGCAACTGTGCTGTCCACTGGCGCCACTTTGGGTTCAACTCTACAGATAACAGAGAGCACTGAAGAGGTTTGGAGAGAAGCCACCGGGTCCTTCTTGGGTCCTCTCTGCCTGGGTAGGAGGCACGGGATAAACAGGCACCCACGGCTGTGTGGAAACGGGCCTCAGCTCTGAGACTGTCCCAGGCCATTTCCAGGAAATGACTCTCTAGCATGTACTCATAGACAGACATCATGGGAACAAGCACTAACAGTCACACTCTATACCATCAGCCAAGATGGCCAAGGAAAGACAAGCTGAGCAGAAAGCTGGTAGCCTACTTAGAATAAGACCCCAGGCACCTGACCTCCCAGCCATGTGGGTTTATCCCTGGGATAAACCCACACTCCCTGGGAGTGCAGCAGCCACTGTCACAGCCAAGGCAGAGGGATCCTGAAATCCAGAAGGGGTTTAGGCAGGAAAGAAGAAGAGCAGGCTTATGAGGGAACCCCCCCCCGCCCCCCGCAGTGAGGGTGTTCCAGATAGCATCTGTGGAATGTGGTTTCATCCTAGCATAAGGCAAGGGTATCTAGAACACCTCACTGGGCCAGACCTTGGCATGTCCCCAACTAGAAACCAGAGATTATTCACAGAGTTCTGCAGCCAAGGCCACTTAGGAGGCAAAGGGCAGGCCAGCCTGTCCTGACCCAACCACAGATGTGTCTGGCCAGCGTGGCACCTGTATCACCCCATTTAATTCTCTTTTCTGCTTCCTCCCCTTCCACTGATGAGGAAACTGAGGCACAGGATGCTCCCTGCCTTGCCCAAGGTCACAGAGCTGGTTCATGAGAAACACAAGTTTCTAACTGTCCTCATTTCAGACCCAAAACTGAGCACCTGGGCCCAGCCATGGCCCTAAGGCAAGCCCCTCTGCCTGGCTGGGCTTGGCAGTGGGGAGGGCTGAGATGCACCTTAGAACCTGAATTTCCTCTGATAACCCACACAAGACAAGACAGGAAGGGAACCCACCTTGCAAAAGACCTCCCCCAAGCTGAATCTCTTCTATCTGGAAATGGGGTCACCAGAAGGTAGACTAGTATCTGGGGGAGGGTCCAACACATGCGTCTTGCCCTGGAAGCCTGAGGTTCCTCTTGCACAGGGCCACAGGCAGTGGCAGGTGTGGCAGCGCCCAGCCACAATGGCCCCTCTCCACCCGGACAGGTGAGGTCTTAGGCTGGGAACTGCTCCATAGCATCCCACCTTAGCGGTTGTATAAAGACACCAGCCTGGAGCCAACTGTCCCCAGAACCCCACAGGCTACCGTCCAAACAAAAGGAGCGGACCTTGCAGGAAGCGACGGTGCAGGAAGAGGCGCAAGGTGTCCACAACTTTTCCCTGGGTGACCTCTTGGGACACAGGAACCTGGAGCGCCCTCGTCCTTTCCTATCCCCCCTCCCCCAAGGGTGAGTGGGTCAGTAGGACGACGTCTGCTGCGCGCGTCTCATCCTGTCCCCCTCTAGCGGCCTAGCTGAGTGACCCCTCCACCCCCGCCTAATGACTCCCCTACACGGCAGCCCGGGCCCCGCTCCCCTGCGACGTCCTCCTCCCGCCCAACAGAACCCGGACTCAGAGGTGCGCCCGGGGGGCAACCGTGAAGCGTGCCCCCGGGACGTGGGAGCTGGATGAGCCCACGCCGGGCCCTGGACAGAGGGTGGCTGCTGCGGGCCGAGGTGCTGCCGGGGTGAGCGCGACGGAGCGCACCGGCCCTTGGCCCGCACAGAGCGAGGCGACGGTCCCCAGGTCCCTGTGCCTGTCCACGCGCGCCGCTTACCTTGCGCGCAGATCGGGACCAACTCTCATCCACCCGCCGCCGCGGCGCCCCCCTGGCCGGCCACCCGGCCGCGCTGCACCTGCCGCCCGCCCGGGAGCGGGGAGGAGGCGTCCCCGCGGGTCCGGGCCACGAGCGCGGAGGCGGCGGCGTCAAGTCGCGCGCTCGCGTTCTGCTGCTAGGAGTCTGCGCGCCCCCGGCCCGGCCTGCGCAGCCGCCGCCCCGCCCCGCCCTGCCTGGCCCCGCCCCTCCCGCCGCGGGGATGCGCCCGCCGTGCCGAGGCCGCGCGCGCGCGCGCCTGATCACGCGGCGCCGCCTTTGTTTGGGTGACCCACGTGGGTCTTCGCCGCGCGTCCCCACGCGCACGCGCGGCCTCCTGCCAGCCGCGCACAAGCACGCAAGCCGCTGACACCCGGGTGTGCGGGCCTGAAGGTTTGGAGATAGATCAGTGGTTTTTCTGCCAGTGGTAGCACGCATTCGGAGTACCTGTCCCCTGACTGTCAGAGCTGGAACTTGAACACAGCCCTGCGCTGGGGCCAGGACCTGGAGCCTCCCCCGGGACGGGCTGTGGGGACCCCCTTCCTCTGCCCTGACCCAGTATCTCCAAGCTTTGAATGGCCAAAACACACCCTTAATTTTGGAAACAAGGTATTCCTGCAGCCCTAGCTTTCCTGGAACACGCAATTTAGACCGGGGGGGGGGGGGGCGCTCGATCTCATAGAGATGCGCTTGACTCTGCCTCCTGCCTGCTGGAATTTAAAGGTGTGTGCCACCACAGCAGGCTCCATACACCTTTAAATGTCACTTAAACTGTGGGAAACCCTTGCCCACACCCTGCATCACCCTAGGCATTAGGCACTAGGCAGGACCCTTGGAACTGAATCCTCTAATAGACACTTCACACCACCTTTCAGAAACAAGGACTGACTAGCTCCCAAAGTGGGGACTGACTAATGGACCCGGTAGAGGGGAGGCCTAGCCTGGTTGGATCATCCACCACCAGCACCCCCTGAGAGGGTGGGGGGCCTGAGGGAGCAGGCACACAAGGCCAAGGCCTCCAGGCTCACTCTGCTAGCCTTTCCTGCCTCCCTTCACCTGCAGGACCCCTCTGCCATGTGTGCCACAGGGGTCTCCAGACCAGCCCTGAGGCTCCATCTCCATCTGATGACTCTGGGCTTGCTACAATCACTTGCAAACCTCTCAACCCACACGTTCTGTCTCAAGCGCCCCAGCTCAAGGGCCTCTGAAGTCCCGTGAGTTAGGATTCAGGTCTCTCATGCTCCTCGGCATTGCGTTCCAGGCAGCCCTTTGCATCTGGGGCTGGCATTCAGATGGGCTCCCCTGGGTGGGCTCTGTTTCCTGTTGGCTGCTCAAATTCAATGACTCTTGGCGGGGCAGCATGGGGTGCCAGGGTGAGCTGCCTGCTGGGCTTGGGCTTGGCAAGATGACAGCTACTTTGGACAGGAACTTCCTCTGAGTCACCTTTGTGCAGGGCATCCCAGCTCCGCACCAGGCTCAGCCACCAGCCTTGCTGGTTCCTCCTACCTCTCTTTCCTGGCCCCTCTTTGTCCTCCAGCAAAACAAGACTCCAGTTTCCCCCCAAACATAAGCTTTACTTTCCTGTTTCTAGGCAATATCCTCTCAGGGGAGCGTCTCCATTCTGACTCTACCCAGCCTACTAGGCTGGGCCCAAAGCTTGGGCTTCACAAAACTTGGCCAGCCTAACCAAAGGTGGTCCCAGCCTCCCACAAAGCCAGAGTTCTTAGGAGTCCTCGTGGCGCGGGTGCGCAGGCCGGCACACACACCCGTACTTTACTATGACCTCGGCTGGGCAGCTTCCACAAGGAAAAGCTCATTTGTTCACACAGGTGTCCCTCCCTAGTAGGATTTAAATGTGTCCCACAGTCCATCCCCGTGTTGCAAATTTAACCCCTGGTATGACAGTGTGAAAAGTGTTGACTGTGGAGGGCTCTGACCTGAGAATTGATTTATGATTGATGCTGAGTTTACAGGAGTGGGTTCCTTGGGGAAGCAGATGCTCTCTAAAGCCAGGCGGTGGAATCCCCAACCTCCAGAATGGTAGAAAATGGATTCATTATAGACATTACAGACTAAGCTACTCCCTGCTTCCCCTCCCCCACCCCACCCCTGGCTCAGGACATTTATCAGGACTCTATGCAATTATTAGGACCACTTTTTTTCTTTTTTTTTCTTTTTTTTTTTTTTGGTCTTTTCGAGACAGGGTCTCCCTGTAGCCCCAGCTGTCCTGGAACTCACTCTGGAGACCAGGCTGGCCTTGAACTCACAAAGATCCACCTGCCTCTGCCTCCCAAGTGCTAGGATTAAAGGCATGCGCCACCACGCACGGCAGGACCACTTTTTTTCACATAGAACAGAAAGCCACTGTTAGGTCTAGTTCTCCCAACATTCCAAGGGACACACAGGTGTCCACTGCCTCCAGAAACTGTCAATCTATGACCTCTTCCCCTTTACCTGAGGTCCCACCCAATGGGTTTAAAGGAGCTTGTCCCAGCTGTGATGTGTTAACAACAGGCTTGCCAGCCCTGACTATTCCACAAGTAAATATGTCCCAGAGTAACTTATGCCTGGTGTCTTTATCTGGGGTTCGAGCCTGCATAGATCTATTTTTTTTTTATGTGTATGAGTGTACTGTTTGCGTGTAGGTTGGTGCATCCATGTCGTCCAATGCCATGGAGGTCAGAAGAGGGTGTCGGATTCTCCTGGAACTGGAGTTAAAAGACGGTTCTTAGCCGCCATGTGGGTGCTGGGAACTGAACCGGGGTCCTCTGCAAGAGCAATCGGTGCTCTTAACCACTAACCAATCTCTCCAGCCCCTAGATCTAATTTTTTTTTTTTTGGTCTTTTTGAAACAGGGTCTCCCTGTAACCCCAGGCTGTCCTGGAACTCACTTGTAGACCAGGCTGGCCTTGAAATCACAAAGATCCGCCTGCCTCTGCCTCCTGAGTGCTGGGATTAAAGGCGTGCACCACCACGCCGGCTAGATCTAATTTTTAACAGCCACCCCAAACAAGCTATTGTATGAAGCTGCCTGCTGCAGCCCCAAGAAAGATACTGTGCTGGTCACTACAGGAAGTCCTGCCACTCACCTCTACTCTGTCTTCCTGCTCCTCCCTTCTGCAGACAGGGCCTGGCCCTAACCACTGGGAGACTCCTCCCTGGCCACATCCCTATAGCAATACATGGTCTTGGGCTAAGCCTGTGATGCAATAATGTCTGGGGAATGATTGGGCATCCAGGGGATGCTGGGGCTGCCCATGCAAGTTGAGCCCCAGATAGTACCCACCCCAACAGGAAAGAAACAAGCAGATACATGTGGCAGCTTGACCCAGGCATAACACAGAGCAGTTGACCAGGGAACATTCGTTGCATCAGTGACCAGGACAAGAAGGAAACAGACAGGAGCCAAGGGAGCTAGACTGCGGGGGACCATCAAACCCCTCCACTTCTGTCCGCAAACATCCACTAGGTGCCCACTCCCAGCCACTGCCTGGCAAGGAACAAAACTGGTCACTAACTGAGGCACACTCTAGAGGACGGGCCTGGATAGATACTACACCCAGGAAAACTTGAGGTTACCATGCCCACCAGCTACTTTGAGGTTTTTCAGGTCACTTTCTGGAATCTCTGACTTAGGTGAGCTAAGACTTACACCTCATGGCCACAACTCCCCATTTACAGATAAGCACAACTGTGGTCGAGACTCTGCCTCATGCTGAAGCCCTGATCCACACCATCTCAGAACATGACCTTTGGAGACTGGGGTCATTAGGGTAAAATGAGGTGATGTGGGTGGGCCCTAGTCCAATCTACCTGATTCTTTATAAGAAGATAATCATTCCAGGTGTGGTGGGGCATGCCTTTAATCCCAGCACTCGGGAGGCTGAGAGAGAGGCAGAGGCAGAGGCAAAGGCAGGCAGATCTTGTAAGTTCAAGTCCAGCCTGGTCTTCATAGTGAGTTCCAGTCCAGCTACTTCCTGTAGCTGGGACTACAGGAAGACCCTGTCTCAAAAAGACCAAAAAAAAGAACACAATCTGGGGGCTTGAGAGATGGCCTAGCAGTTAAGAGCACCGACTGCTCTTGCAGAGGACCCGGGTTCAATCCCCAGCACCCACATGGCGGCTGAGAACCGTCTTTAACTCTAGTTCCAGGAGAATCCGACAACCTCTTCTGACCTCTGTCTTTAACTCTAGTTCCAGGAGAATCCGACAACCTCTTCTGACCTCTGCGGCATTGCAAGGCACTGGTGCACAGACCTACATGCAGATAGTACATTCATACACATAAAAAATAAATAAAAATAAATAAAAATTTGTTTAAAAAAGAAGACAATCTGGACACAGCCACACAAAGCACCATGAAGATACAGGGAGAAGATGGTGATCCTGGCCACAAGGAGTCAGCCCTGCTGTACCTTGACCTTAGACTTCGGCCTTCAGGGCTGTGAGGAAATCTGTTGCACCAGCCCTAGCAACTAATACAAGCACACAGGAGGTCAGCTGCTGCTAGCGGCCACACAGCAGAGAATCAACCTCCACTGACTCCCACCTCCGCTGCTCAGAATAGGCTGGACATGGACAACAAGAAAGCTCGGTGCTGGGGCTGGAGAGATGGCCTAGCGGTTAAGAGCGCCGACCGCTCTTGCAGAGGACCCGGGTTCGATCCCCAGCACCCACATGGCGGCCGAGAACCGTCTGAAACTCCAATTCCAGGAGAACTCCAGTTCCAGGGGACTCCGACACCCTCTTCTGACCTCCGCGGCATTGCACGACACGGGTGCACAAACTTGCATGCAGACAGTACATTCATACACATACAGAAATAAATAAAATTAATAAAAAAACAAACAAACAAAAAAGAAAGCTCGGTGCTGCGCCAGCAGGCATTGCCAAGTTCCTGAGCCTGTCATCTCTAGGAAGGTGGCTAGGACCTGTGTACAGACCTTCAGGTCTCCTATGTCCCCACCTCAGAGCCCAGAGAAACACCAAAGAGTAAGGAGACTGGATACAGGGACTTTGGTGTCCAAGCATAGGCACACAGAAATAAGTGGACAAGTAGCATGGGCAACAGAGAGTCAGCCCAACCCAGGCTCCAATCTGGACTCCTCCCTCACTTTCTGAGACAGAACCCAGCCCCTAGAAGGTGCCCCAGAAAGAGACTTTAAGCTGACCTCAGCACGTAGTGTCCAACCTGTCCTTCCACACAAGCAAAACCCCATGTTATGTAGGACACCACACACAGAGGGCTCAGGAAGCTCCCAGGGTAGCCACAGAGAGGGAAGATGGGACTCCCAGCTCTGGGACCTGCCAATAGCAAGTTCTGGGCCTCTTTCCTCTTGTCACCTTGTTCCAGGAGATGGCAGTATCTGCACTGAATGACCCAGGGCATTTGTCATGACTTCTTTATTTTCGTTCTGAAGAGGCATGAAAAGCAGCAGGGAGGGCTGGAGTGCCTGGGGGAGGCAGGGAGGCAGCAGGGAGGGTGGGTGATGGATGAAGGGTGGAGACAAGGGCAGCCAGGAAGCTTAGGAAGAGTGGAAGAGCCCAGGCAGGAAAATGGAAGAGACTTCCTAGGGCAGCTGGCTGCCAGGCTGAGCCCTGGTGCAGAGATGGCAGAGCACAGCTAGAGAGGGCCGCAAACTCACAGAGCCCAGCAGTGACCTCACCTTACTTTGCAAGTACCACCCTGGCAGCTGTCCCTGTCTGGCTCAGGTGGCAAGGAGGCCCTTTCTTAACTACTCCTGAGTCACAACTGCTCCCCAGGAAGCTAGGTATGCAAGGATCCTGTGGGCTGGGCCTGGATGCAGTCATGCACCATGTAATGCTGGGGGGCCAGCAGAGACCCACTGTTCCAGCACCTCCCTGGGACAGGCGAGGCCCAGCCCGCAGCTTCCCATCAGGCAAGCCTACAGAGGGTGGAGCAGTGTGCATTGGCCGACATGACTCAATGAAGGTCCCTTACCACTTAGCCCTAGGTGTCTCAGTTTCCCTGTCAGTGCACGCATAAATGAGTGGGCCTCCACACCTACATGCTGTCTAAGACTGTGTCTTAGCATCTATTCCTACTAAGGAGGTAGGCAGCAAATGGTGGGGCAGGCCAGAGCTCATGAGACTAGTGCTGCAGGCTGATGGTTCTCTGGAACCCACACAGATCAAAGTGTGTCTGTGCACAGTGCATGCATCACCCCACCCCTGCTCTGCTTTATGGGCACTCGGTAGAAGCTCAGTAAGAGGCAAGATGCCATCTAGAAACCTAATTCAAAATGCTATTGAGATGGCTTACTGGTGAGAGCACTGGATGCTTTTGCAGAGGACCTGGGTTCAGTTCCCAGCATTCACATGGGAGCTCACAACTATCCATAACTCCAGTTCTAGGGGATCTTATGGCCTTTTATGGACTTCTCAAGCATTGCATGCACATGGTGCACTTACATACATGTACTCATACACATTAAAATAAATAGATATTGTAATCCCATTGATAGTGAAAGGTCCCACCAATGTAACAGCTAGTTTTCAAAAAAAGCTGAAACCCTGGCAGGGTCAGGTGCACCCCTTTCTTCATTGCCCCTCCACTACAGTGTGACATGGGACTGCTGAGCATCTCAGCTGGAGGGAACATGGACGTGATGTAGCATGACATGCAGAGGGTTCCCTCCAGGTTCTGCACTCTGTGCACCCCCACTCTGGTTGTGACTCTCGGAGACTGTGTTCTTGAAATATAGGGGCTTTTTCAGGGTGCTGCTAAGCCCCATGGGGTGGCTGAAAACAAGCTCTGAGCCTGCCAGCCTGGGACGGGGTGCTGCAGGAACCTGGGGCTCTGGATTCAAAGCCTGGTCAGTCCTCCCCCTTGTGACTGCATGTGGTAGCACAGCACAGCACAGCACAGGGGCTGTATGCTGCACACACACACACACACACACACACACACACACGTGCCTGCAGCACCCTGCCCCATCTCCCTGCCCAACAACTTGCCAAGCTCTGGCACTAGTGGAGCCACATAGCGGGGTCTTTCTCCATTGCACAGTCCGGTTCTGGTGCAGGCTCACAGTCTCACCTGCTAAGTGACCTTGGCAAGTCCCTGTAGCTCTCGGAGCCTGAGTTGTCTTACTTCAAAGGACAGTAGACTCCATCCTTCCTTCTTGCATGTCCCTCACTCCCTTCACAGCCATGCTCAGAGGCCCGTGCTCAGCAGATCCGGCCCACAAAAAGCTTCTGGGGATGAAAGAGCCAAGCATGAACCATCTGCCCATGTGCTCACGGGGGGATAGAGGATTGAAGGGGGGCCTGTCCTGGTGTCAGCCATGGGATTACCAAGAAGGGGGGTTAAAGCCCAGGAAGACATCTGAGGACATTAGATCATGGAGGGACGACAACCTTCTTTAGGTTCCTTGGGGGCCAGGTAAACATTGGGCTGAGGAAGCTGGGGACAGTGAGCCAGTGCAGTGGGCTGAAGGAGCTGGGGACGGCGGGCCAGTAGGGGAGTGTGGGGCTATCCAGAGAAAGCTGGAGGAGGTTTGTGCATGGGAAGGAAGAGAGGGAAGGATGGTAGGTGTTGGGTCAGCTTTCACTGGGCCTGGACTTGTGTGGAGAAAGGAATTTCCTGGCCTGTGGTCTGTGGGCCCAAGGGGCACAAGAAGATGCTGTAGTATGGACAGTCTGGGCACGGAGGACCCCCAGACAGGGCTGCTTTTCCAAAGACACTGCCCTGAGGATAAATCCTCTAAGTACAGTCCACTCAGAGGATGACAGGGACCATGGAAACAAAGGAAAGGGCCATCCAGAAGCAAAGAAGAGGCAGGCAGAAGAGAGGGACCTGGGAATCCAAGCTTTTAGTCTGTCACCTGGGGGACCACAGAGGAAGGAACAGGGACAGCAGTCAAGGGTTGGTGGACAGCAAAGCCTTCCTGATCCCTGTGGTCCCTCAATGCAGAGGAAACCAGTAGAGAGAATACTCACATACCCCTCATCTCTTAACATCAAAGTGTCCTCATACAACAGAGTGTAACGCACACAGAAGGCCACAACTGGCTACGTTCTAGAGAATGAGAGACTGCAGAATGTGTGTCCCTGGATAGGACTCCTACATTAAACCTCACCCACCCGCCACTCAGGGACATTGCAGAAGAGGGGATGGAAAGATTATAAGAGCCAGGGTCAGTACATGAACATAAGGAAGCAAAGACTTTCAGCCACTGGAAATCGTTCATATGAACTCACAGCAACACTGACGGTGCGCACAAGAGCCACCCACTCACTCAGACAAAACCCAGCATGGGGAGGGGATGCGCAGCAGGGCCCGACTCCAGTCAAGGAACTATTGGCAAATAATTACTGTAGGGCGAGGGAGAGTAGATCTTTAAGGGAGTGACCAGATAGGCTGGCCAGACTCCAGTGCGTGAACTCCACTCAGGGACACCTGGATAGAAATGCTTGATCAGACAGGACTTAGCATATATGACAGAATACCTGAATTCAGGTGGGATGGAGGGTAATGGGGGGGGTCTAAATTTAATTAAGGTATATTATTTGAAATGCATAAAAACATTAAAAATGAAAAAAGCAGGGAAAGCATATATCTGATGTAGAAATGAACTGTACACAGGAGGGTAGTAGGGCCCCATCAGCCACAGCTAGGCTGTAGCCACTAAGCAACCACTACTGAGCTGCAGCTGCGGGAACTAAGTGGCTGAAATGTGGCTAGTACAACCAGGAAAGGGAACTCATAATTGTGTTTGGGCTTCGCAGATTCAAGTGCAAGCCCTGTGTGTGGGCACCAGAGGCAGCAAGCTGACTGCCAGCCCAGATGTGGAGCACAGCAGAAAGATGGCCACACAGCAGTGGGAACTGGAGCCAGAGGAAACCACAAAATGACAAGGACAGCATGATTCAGAGCCCGGAACAAACAGCATTAGAAGGAATCTGCTAATAATCAGAAATGAAAGGAAGAGATTTTAGAAATGAAACAGAACTAAAGGCATGAATGAACGAACATACCAGATTATACCTTCAGATAGACAGACAGAAAGGGGGACTTTAAAAAATAGTTATTTTAGGGGGCTGGAGAGATGGCCTAGCGGTTAAGAGCACCAACTGCTCTTGCAGAGGACCTGGGTTCGATCCCCAGCACCCACATGGCGGCTGAGAACCGTTTTTAACTCCAGTTCCAGGGGAACCCGACACCCGCTTCTGACCTCCGCGGCATTGCACGACACAGGTGCACAGACCTGCATGCAGACAGTACACGCATACACATAAAAAAAAATTAGTTATTTTAGGGCTGGAGAGATGGCCTAGTGGTTAAGAGCACCGAACGCTCTTACAGAGGACCCGGGTTCGATCCCCAGGACCCACATGGTGGCCAAGAACCGTCTGAAACTCCAATTCCAGGAGAACTCCAGTTCCAGGGGAATCCAACACCCTCTTCTGACCTCCACGGCATGGCACGACATGGGTGCACAAACCTGCATGCAGACAGTACACTCATACACATACAGAAATAAATAAAATTTAAAAAATAGTTATTTTATTTCAGCCATGCATGGTGGCATGCACCTTTAGTCCCAGCATGGAGAAGGCAGAAGCAGGAGGATCTCCATGAGATCGAGGCCACCCAGTCTGGTCTACATAGCAGATTCTAGGTCAGCTGGAGCTACAGGAAGACCCTGTCTCAAAAATATCTTATTTTGCATTTGTGTGTGTGTGTGTGTGTGTGGTGTGTGTGTGTGTGCGGTATGTGTGTGCTTTGTGTGGTGTGTGTGTGGTGTGTGTATGTTTGTGTGGTGTGTGTGTGTGTGTGATGTGTATGTGTGAGTGGTGTGTGGTGTATGCGTGTATGTGGTGTGTATGTGTATGTGTGGTGTGCATGTATGTGGTATGTATGTGTGTGGGGTGTGTGTGTATGTGGTGTATATGTGTGTGGTGTATGTGGTATATGTGTGTGTGGTATGTGTATGCTGTGTGGTGTGTGTGTGGTGTGGGTGTGTGTTGTGTGGTGTGTGTGTGTTTCTGTGAGTGTGGTGTGTGTGGTGTGGTGTGTGTGTTTCTGTGTGTGTGGTGTGTGTGTGGAGTGTGTGGTGTGTGTCTGTGTGTGTGGTGTGTGTGTTTATGTGTATGTGTGTAGTGTGTATGTGTGTGGTGTGTATGGTGTGTTGTATGTGTGTGTGTGGTGTGTGTGGTATGTGGTGTGTGTGTGGTGTGTGTGTGGTGTGTGTGGTGCGTGTGTAGTGTGTGTGTCTGTGGTGTGTGTCCGTGTGTGAGTTGTGTGTGTGGTGTGTATCTGTGTGTGGTGTGTTTATGTGGGTGTGTGTGGTGGGCATGTGTGTGGTGTGTGTCTGTGTGTCTGTGTGTGTGTGGTGTGTGTGTATGTGGTGTTTGTGTATGTGTGTGTGTGTGGTGCGTATGTATGTATGTGTATGTGTGTGGTGTGTATATGGTGTGGTGTGTATGTGTATGTGTGTGATGTGTGTGGTATATGTGTGTGGTGTGTGTGTGGTGTGTGTTTGTGTGTGGTGTGTGTGTATGTGTGTATGTGTGTGTATGTGTGTGGTGTGTGGTGTGTATATGTGTGTGATGTGTGGTGTGTGTGGTGTGTGTGTATGTGTGTGGTGTGGTGTGTGTGGTGTGTGGGTGGTATGTGTGGGTGTGTGTATATGTGTGGTATGTGTGTATGTGTATGTGTGTGTGTTGTATGTGTGTTGTGTGTGTTGTGTGTGGTGTGTGGGGTATGTGTGTGGGTGTGTGTGGGTGTGTGTGTTGTGTGTGTTGTGTGTGGTGCGTGGGGTATATGTGTGGAGGTGTGTGTGTGGGGGTGTGGTTTGTGTGTGGTGTGTGTGTGTGGTGTGTATGGTGTGTGTGTGGTGTGTGTGTTTGTGTGTATGTGTGTGTGTATGTGTGTGGTGTGTGTGGTGTGTGTGGTGTGTGTGTATGTGTGTGGTGTGGTGTGTATGTGTGTGGTGTGTGTGTGTATATGTGTGTGGTGTGTGGTGTGTGGTGTGTGTGTGGTGTGTGTGGTGTGTGTGTGTGGTGCAGTGTGTGTGTGTGTGTGTGGTGTGTGTGTATGTGTGTGGTGTGTGTGTATGTATGTGGTTTGTGGTGTGTGTATGTGTATGGCATGTGTGTGTTGTGTGTGTATATTTATGTGTGTGTTGTGTGTGTTTTGTGTGTGTGGTATGTGGGGTATGTGTGTGTGTGTTGTGTGTGTGTGTGTGTATGCGTGTGTGTATCTGGTGTGGATATGTTGGACATGAGACCAAGTACCCAAAGAGACCGGAAGAAGGCGTCAGATCCCCCATAGCTGGAGTTATAGACAACTGTGAACCACCCTGTGTGGATGGTGGGAGCCAAACTTGAATCCTCCGGAAGAGCAGCAAACACTCTGAAGCACTGAGACATCTCTGCAGCACCAAGATTCATGGTTCTTATAGCATCCTAATCCTTAAGATGCTTTCCAGCCATTGGTGAGAAAGCTCACCCAGGATTTCTGCCTGAGCCTGCAGATTGCAGCTTCACAAGGCTTAGGAAGCACACCTGGTGGGCTTGTCTGCAGTGGTGGCTGTGCACGCCAGAGACATGCAGTAGCCTCTCATGATATGGGAAAGCAGTTGAAATGAAGGGAGGTGATTTTAGAAAAAATGTTACAATTTATTTTAATTTTATGCATATGAGTGTTTTGCCTGCACGTGTGTAAGTGCACTCGTATATGCGGTGCCCATGGAGGACAGAAGTGAGCTTTGGATCTCCTGGAACTGGAATTACAGACCATTGTTAGCTACCATGTGGGTGCTGGGAACGGAACCCCAGTCCTCTGCAAGACCACAGTGCTCTTAACCACTGAGCCATCTCTCCAGTCCCTTACTTTTTTACATTTATTTTTACTATATGTGTATGAATGTATTGCCTGCGTGTATGTAAGTACACCTGTGTTGTGCAGTGTCTACGGAGGACAGAAGGCATCAAATCCGCTGGAACTGGAGTTATGGTGGTTGTTAGCCACCATGTGAGTGCTGGAATTCAAATCTGTGTCTTCTGCAAGAACAGCCAGTGCTCTTAACCACTGAGCCTTCTCTCCAGCCCCTTACTTTTTGACATTTATTTTTACTATATATGTATGAGTGTGTTGCCCACATATGTAAGGGCGCCCAGGTTCTGCAATCCATTCGGAGATCATGAGATGGTGTTGGATCCCCTAGAATTGGAGTTATAGCCAGTTGTGAGCCACCATGTGGGTGCTGGGAACCAAACCCAGGTCCTCTGCAAGGACAGCCAGTTCTCCTAACACCTGAGCCAGCCCTTCAGTTCCTTTTAGCCCTGTTTTTAATAGCATTCAAAAATTCATTCTGCAATCTTCTTTGGCTTGCATGCGAGTTTTCATATGCTGCCTTTGTGGCTGTCATTGCTTCCTTCACTCAGAAGTGTGAAGTGACTGATCACACACCTCTGCTGCCCGAGTTCTTGGCTCTGCTGTGACAAGCCACTGCTGTGCAGGAGGGATGCTGACGCTCCCTGCTTCTCAGATGTGTTTCTGTTTAGTAATGCCGTGAGGGGAGCTATTAAGGTACTAGAATTGATAAATAAATGTGCACAGGTCCTTTTCTATAAATTGATTACGACTTGATTCTAATGTTAAGTCTGACTATAGAAAAGTAAACCTCTCAGGTACAGAGTACACTATGTATATATAATAGCTATTTTATAAGTCATAGTGACAACATCTTATTTTATTTTAACATTTTAAATTAAATGTTTTTTATTACCAAGTGGCAAGGAGTTTTATCATTGAGGTGTTGCATAATTTACAGTCCATTTGGTTCTTTCTAACTAGACTCCACTGATTTTCAGAGTAGCAAGATGCTAAGCATATCGTGCCTTGCACAAATCCTTAGTCTAGCGTGTTAACCAGCTCCATAGCTGACAATACAAACACTAATGTGGAAACTTTATTTATAAACGTTCTACAGTTAAATAGCAAGTTGTTCACATAGCACACGCTATAACTAATACCGTCGACTGCTGTCAATTTTTCACTGTTACACCAAGGTTGTTTTTTTCTCCAAGGGGAAACCACGCAAGATCATCTCTTTGCATGTTCAGTGTAAATATGTGGGAGGAGGGAAGGCACAGTTACTCCTGCACACAGCTACAATGATTCTGGTCAGGCTACTTCCGGTTACTGTCCTATAGAGACAGCCCCTCTCCCCCACGTAGTTTTTAAAATTTATCCCAGAGACTCAAGATGGCTCATCACCATCAAGCATGATGATCTGAGTTTGATCCCTGGGGCCCCAAATGGTGGAAGGTGGAGCCAACATCTGCAAGGGGTTCTCTGACTGCCAGGTGTGAGCCACAACACACATAAAATAAGCAAAATGTAATAAAAATGTGTAAAATGTATCCATATTCAAGTTTTTAGATAAATTTTGTATGTTTACTAAACGTACAAATAAACTTGTTTGAGTGGGCCCTTGGTGCTGGTAAATGCGTCCCAGTGCCCACTCAAGGTGAATCTAGAGGGCTGGGGAGATGCCCAGTCAGGAAGGAGTTGCCAAGAAAGTGAGGACTGAGTTCAGACCCCTAGCACTCACGTTTTAAAAAGCCAGACACAGTGTTGTGTACCTGAAACCACAGTGTTGAGGGGCAAGCATAAGAAAGCCCCTGGGTTTCTGGCCAGCAAGCCTAGCTGACTTGGAGAGTTCCAGGTCCAGGGAGAGATTCTGTCTCAAAAAAAAAAAAAAAAAAAAAGATGGAGGGGGAGGGCCTGGAGAGAGGGCTCAGTGGTTAAGATGACTTGCTGACCAGTTCTTCAGTTCCCAGCACCCTGTCAGGTGGCTCACAACCACCTGGAACTCCAGTTCCATGGGATCCAATGCCCTTGTCTGACCTCTGGGGGCATCTACACACTCAGCCGCACACATATAAAAACAATAAATAAATAAATAAATAAATAAATAAATAAATAAATAATAAGATGAGCTGTATACAGTGGTGCATGCCTTAAATTCAAGCACTCAGGAGGCAGAAGCAGGAAGAGTTTTGTGAGTTTGAGGCCAGCCTGGAATACATAGCTGGTACCAGGACAGCCAGGGTTATATAGTAAGATCCTGTCTCAAAAAAAGATGGAGCCAAGCAGGTGGCACGTGCCTTTAATCCCAGCACTTGGGAGGTAGAGGTCGGTGGATCTCTGTGAGTTCAAGCCAGCCTGGTCTATAGAGCAAGCTCCAGAACAGCTGGTACTAAAAGGGAGACCCTGCCTCAAAAATATCAAAAAAAGTTAAAAAAAAAAAAGATGGACAATTGAGGCAGCCTTCACCCCCCCCATATGTGCACACACATGAACATGTATAAATCACACATACACACAGGGGTGAACCTAGAACACTAGGCTCAACATTAGGCCCAGCCTCCAGTGTTGCCGCCCACTGGAGACTCCACAGCAGGGAATGGGAACAGGGACGTGGAGGGGGCTGTTGGTCAGGGTGACGTGCACTTAGCCTGGGACCGCAGCAGCGTCGGACCATGTAAAAGACCAGGAAAGAGTGGTGAGGGGAGGCAAGGCCCTCTTGCTTCAAACCAGGCTGAACGGATGGGGAAAGTTAAAGATTACCACTAAGCTGGGTGTGGATGCAGCATGATCCCAGCACTCAGGAGGTAGAGGCAGGAGTGTCTGGAGTTCAAAGCCAGCCTCAGCTACATGGCAAATTCAAGACCAGCATGGGCTACATGAGCTCTGTTTAAAAAAAAAAAAAAAAAAAAAAAAAAAAACAGAAAACAACTTTTAAGCCTTAGATTTTCCATTTAAAATGCTAATTTATTAGTTATTGTTCCTTCTAGGGAACTATGGAAAGTTGGAGGAAAAGAAGAAAGGAAGGCTACGCATAGACAGTGAAGGAGGAGGCCAAAGAAATAGAGGGACAGAGGGGAAGAAGGGAGCAGGCACGTTAGGAAAATATCATTAGTCAAACTATAGAAAGTGGGGGCCATCTGTGACCCTGGAATCCATGGGGGACGTTGGAAGTAAGAGTGACCTTGCTGGAGAGCAGGGTACGTTTGGGGTTTACTGTACTATCATCTCTGCCTAGGTGTCTGACACTTTCATGTTAACACATTGATCACTGGGTGAAGGGGCTCACAACGCTGTGTGGCTGCCACCCCGGCCCCAGCAGCACCCACCACCTTCCTCCAGGAGACCCTTCAAAACCAGGGTGGGAAAATTGCTTGGTCCCTCTTAGCCCATAAACACTAGGCGGTGGCTTCCGGGGTGTTAGCCATCTCTTGCTTCCAGGGTGTGAGCACTGGGCTCAGCGAGGGGACCCACACAGAGCCACATCTTATGGTGTACTCTTGGTAGGGACAGCTACAGTGGACAAAATATAACTCACTACAGACCCACGTCGCCATGTGTGCCACGGGCATCCATGGTAGCCAGAGTGAAGGAGAGTTCCTGGTGAGAGGGGAAAACCAGCAGAGCCAGGCATGGTGGCACATACCTACCATCCCAGTACTCGGGAGGCAGAGGATTGCTGTGAGTTCAAGGCCGGTTGGGGGCACATAGAGAGCACTGGGCACCAAGAGCTACAGAACGAGACCTTGTCTCAAACAAACAAGCAAACAGAAGAAAAAACAATGGCTTTCTTCATGTTTTTAGTTTTAAAATTTTTATTTTTATTTTAGGTGTTGTTTTTTGGTTGTTTTTTTTTTTTTTTTTTTTTTTTTTTTGGTTTTCGAGACAGGGTACTTCCCTGTAGTCCCAGCTGTCTGGAACTCTGTAAACCAGGCATGGCCTTGAACTGCAAAAGATCTGCCTGCCTCGATCCAAGTGCTACAATTTACAAGCGTGTTCCACCATGCCCAGCAATTATTTTAGGTGTTTTACCTACATGTATTCAAGTATACACCTGTGTTCAGTGTCTGCTGGATGGTCAGAAGAGTGTGTTAGATCCCTTGGAACTTGTGAGTTCAGCAATTGTTTCTCTTAGTCCATTGGGTGTGGAATCGAACCTGGGTTCCTCTCTGGCAAGGAAGCAGCAGTGCTCTTAATTGCTTAATCTATCTTTCCAGCTCAAAACACAACTTTGGACATTCAATAGTGTGTTTGATGGGTTGTATATACTGTATGTGAGTGCAACCATTTGGAGGCCCAGAGCGTTGGACACGGGGTATCTTCCTCAATTGCTCTTTGCCTCTCTCTCTCTCTCTCTCTCTCTCTCTCTCTCTCTCTCTCTCTCTCTCTTGCTCTCTTTCCCTCTGCGGGGAGCGTGTGTGTGTGTGTGTGTGTGTGTGTGTGTGTGTGTGTGTGTGTGTATGTGTGTGTTTTGAGACAGGGTCATGGTATGTAGCCCTGGATGGCCTGGAACTCTCTATGTATGCCAGGCTGGCCTCAAACTCAGATATCACCTGCCTCTGCTTCCCTAGTTCTGGCATTAAAAACATGCCCCCCAGCTCCACTTTATCGTTGGAGACAAGGGTCTATCAGTGAACCCAAAACTCACCAACTAACTAGACTGGCTGGCTGGTGAGGTCCAGGAATCCACCTGTCTCCACACACCTCCAAGCATGGGGTTCTAGACATGCATGTCCATGGCAGGCTTTGTACATGGGTGCTGGGAATCAAGATTCAGGTCATCTGCTTGTACAGCAGGCATTTTGCCCGCTGAGCATCCCCTGCCCACTTTCGACATTTGCTTAGATTTTTTCACATATTTTTGGCAACATTAAGCACCTGTACATAAACCTCCTGCAATAGCCACTGTCCATCTCCAGAACACTTTCCATCTTGCAAGCTTCAGTTTCACCCCTGCTCAACACTAACCCCCAGTCTTCTCCTCTCCCTCGACCTCGGGCAGGGCCATTCTACTTTCTTTCTCTATGAAGTTGCCTCTTGATTAGGCTCATGCAGGAATTGTCTTTTGTGACTGGCTTCAAAGTTCATCCACATTGGAGCAAGAGTTATTTCTTTCCTTTTTTATTATTTTTAAGAAATATTTTATGTGTATTATGTATGAGAGTATTGGCTGCATGCATGTAAGTGCACCTGTGTCATCATATGCCTACATTGGTCAGAAGAGGGCATCGTATTCCCCTGGAACTGGAGTTATGGTTGGCTGTTAGCTACCAGGTGGATGACGGAAATCAAACCCAGGTCATCTGCAACAGCAGCCCGTGTTCTTAACTGCTGAGCCGTCTCTCCATTCCTCACTTCTTTCCTTTTAATGGGTGAATAATGGAGCACATGCTGTCTATTAAAGAACAGTGGGGTTGATTCTCCCTTTCCAACACTGTGCTCAATGCTGCTGGGACATGGTATGCAAGGGTCTGTTTTAGTTCCCAGAGTTAGCTCCACTGGGCACACACCTAGGATGCAGATGCCAGGCAATATGGTGACCCTGTAGCCTTTTGAGGAGCTGACAGGCTATTTCTTGCAGCTGTGCCTCATCTTGCATTCCACCAGGAGTGTGTGAGAACCTTGTCACACCTCAGCAGTGGAGTATTGTTATTATTTTAAAAATACTTTAGTGATCAGTTTTATTTTATGTGTATGAGCATATTGCCTCCATACAATCCCTATGGAGGTCAGAAGAGGGCATTGGGTACCTTCAACTGGAATTACTGACAACTGTTAGCCAATATGTAGGTACTGGGAATCTATCTATCTATCTATCTATCTATCTATCTATCTATCTATCTATCTATCATCTATCCTATCGTCTAACTATTCTGTTATCTATCTATCTATCATCTATGTATCTATTCTATCTTCTATCTATCCATTTTCTATCTATCTATTCTATCATCTATCTATCTATCTATCTATCTATCTATCTATCTATCTACCTACCTACCTATTCTATCATCTATCTATCATCTATTGTAGGAAGCTTTCTTTTTTAATTTTTTTATTATTTATTTTTAAGGGATTCTACAATATAATAACAGTTGTTTTCAGATAACATTGATGTTACTCAGTTTGCCATACAATTAGGTAATTGGTGCATTTTGCAAGTATCTATGTCCAAATTTACTTTTTTTAATTTTTAAATTTGATTTATTTTGTATGTGTATGAATGTAATGTCTACATGTAGGTCAGTTCACCCCTGTTGTGCAATGCTGCAGAGGTCAGAAGAAGGTGTTGGATTCCCCTGGAAATGGAGTTAAAGATGGTTCTCAGCCGACATGTGGGTGCTGGGGATCAAACCTGGGTCCTCTGCAAGAGGAGTCAGTGCTCTTAACCACTAGGCCATCTCTCCAGCCTCAGGAAGCTTTCTTTTTATGCCAAACAGGACCACATGGCCCTGCTAAGGGAAGGGGAACACAGTGTCCTGTTGTGGACACTGTGGGGAGCTGACCCCTTGATGCAGAGGCCAGCCGGCTACTTCCCGTAACCTGGCCTAAGTGGTACTTCCAACTCAGGCCCTTAGCCTGGACCCACAAAACACATTTTCCACTCTTGGCCGTGACTTTCCACCTGCCCAGAGACTGCTGAACCCTGGACAGGAATTTCAGGCTGATGGCTGACAGCCTATCTTCAACCTATGTCCACCCACAACACTAGCTACCCAGATTGGTGGTCCGCAAGAGGAACCTTTTTCCAACCCACTGGCCACCCAAACAAAATGCTGGCCTACCTTAGCCTGTATGTGCGCAATGATAATAAAAATAATGGCTGGGGATTCCATGATGATGTTACTATGAAATTCAAATTTATTCCTTGCTACAGCCTGCTTTTATAAACTAAATGACGTCAGTTCCCAGGACCAATCATAAGTCCCCCAACTCTGTGCTGCTGCACACCATCGCCCCACCCAGCATCACACACCTAGGCCATGTTGCTTGCTCCTCCTTGGGGTAGGGTCAGACCCTTGGCCACATGGTGCTTTGAGGTGTACTAGCTGAAAGCTAATCTGCAATTTAAGCTGGATTTTCCATCTATCTATCTATCTATCTATCTATCTATCTATCTATCTATCTATCATCTATCATCTATCATCTTTGTGATACCAGGGAGGGACCCAGGCCCTTGAGCATGGGGGGTAACACTATTCCACTGAATCACACACCCTATGCCAAATTTTATTTTTTGAGATGTTAAACACTAAATGTCTCTATTTCCCCAAGTGTCCATGTGGAGACCCTTCCCCTCAGCATAGTAGCACCTGGAGACAGGGCCTCGAGGGTGATTAGAATTAGACGAGATGGCAAGATCGGGGTGCTAGAGAGATGGCTCAGTTGATAAAGTGCCTGAGAACCTGAGCTCACATCCCCAGCACCCAGGTAAAAGGAAGGCATGGAGGGCCCCAGCACCAGGGGCAGACAGGAGGATGTCTGGAGCCTGCTATCCAGCCAGTCTTGCTGACCCAGGGACCTCTAGGTTCAGTGAGACCTGCCTCAAAAAGTAAGACAGAGAGAACTGAGGAATGTGTCTACCTCAACCTCTGGCCTGGGCATGCTCACCTGTATGTGGGCATGCTCACCTGTATGTACACATGCACACATACATGGGCATGTATGTACACACATTCATGTATACACGCAGACATGGATGCACAGATGAACATGTACATGTACAAACAGACATACACAGGACATATACCCCCCACAGATGTGTACTCACACATAGACACATACATACACAGCACATGTACCCCTACACAAAGATGTGTACTCACACATAGACACATACATACACAGCACATGTACCCACACACACAAATACGTGCTCACACATAGACACACACATACACAGCACATGTACCCACACACACAAATGTGTACTCACACATAGACACACACATACACAGCACATGTACCCACACACACAGATGTGTACTCACACATAGACACATACATACACAACACATACACAGATGTGTACTCACATGTAGACACATACATATATAATACATACACAGATGTATACTCAAACATAGACACATACATGCATAACACATATACCAACACACACAGATGTGTACTCACACATAGACACATACATACACAGTATATGTACCCACACACACAGATGTGTACTCACACATAGATACACACATACACAACACATACACAGATATGTACTCACACATAGACACACATACACAGCACATGTACCTGCACACACAGATGTGTACTCACACATGACACACACATCCACTTTCACACAAATACACATGGACACATGCATTGAACATACAAACACACAGGTACACACATACATATGGATATATATACACATATACATGGGTATATACACACACAGACATGTGCCAGAATACACATGAATATGTACACACATGCACATGTGCATACAAAGACATGTACACACATGTATGCCTACACACATATACACACATGCATGTGTATATGTACCCACACATACACATGGATACATATACACATATGGACACACACATATACACATGGATATGGCCACATTTGGACACACATAGACAGGTACACACATGGACATGTTCACACACATGCATAATAAAACATGAATGCACATGGCCATCTACATACGTCCACATGGATATGCACACATACACATGGACATACATCACAGAGACATGAACACACATATATACATGGATATGGACACACATACACATGGACATGCATAAATACATAGACTACACACATATGCAGACACACGAGGACATGTTCACACACATACACATATATACACTACACATGGACATGGACATACACATAAATGGACATGTACACAAATGGAGACATCCATGCATATGTAAATGGACATGGACATGCACAAACACATTCACACATACATGTGGGCATGGATATAAATGGACACGCACAAATGCATTAACATAGACACTCTTGTTCACATGGACACATACTTGTATATGAACACATACACACGGGGTACACACATGCACATGGACACACACATACCTGCGTATACATATAGAAGAGGATAGGAGGGCACTGGGGTTAGTGGCTTTGTGAGGAGAGGAAAACCAAGGCCCTCCTGTCTGTGCTCACGCTGAAGAAAGGGCACAGGAGGACACCAGGAGGACCGGCCATCTGCCCTCTGCACCTTTCCCAGGCAGCATCTGGATCCCTAGCTCCTAGCCTCCAGACTATGAATGAGGTTCTATTGCTTAGGCCATGAGCCTGTGGCATTTCACCATGGCAGCCAAGTGGGCTAAGATGGTGACTCAGTCATATTCCTGTGGGTCAAAACCAGCCAGTGACACCCCACAGGCACGAAGGAGCCTTGGGGAGGGGACAGTGGGCTGAGACTTGTGGAGAAACAATCACATGGGAAGAGCCTGTACAAAGGCCCTGTGATGAGCTGGAGGTCCAAGGAGCAGAAGGGCAACCAGGGAGGCTGGGAGGAGTGGCTGCGGAGGGCCAGGCTGCTGCACTGGGGGTCCCTCTTAAGGGCTACAGAACATGGCAAGCCACAAGACCAGACCCCTCCATGGCGGCCATTCCACCCCCCCACTGTGCAAGAGCCCCACCCTCTCCATGCTTCTGTTTCTCATCTGTGCAGGTAGAAAAGCTGTTGCGTCTAGATCACAGGTCACAGCAAGCTGGTTTCTGTAAAGCCCCTAGAGGAGTGCCTGGAGAAGTCAGCCTGTCCCTCGTCCCTGTCACCCCAGAGCAGGTGCAGGCCAAGAGCTTTCACATTTCCTAGGAAACTGAGGCAGGAGGATTGAAAGTTCAAGGCCAGGCTGGCTTGAACCAGCACCACATTCCGTGTGCTATTTCAGGTGAAGAAAGCTGTGTCAGTGGCACTCTGGCCCATTCTGTCAGTTTCTGAAGGAGATCAAGCTCCTGAGAAGGCTGAGCTCCTGAGGTTGAGGTTCTGCCAGGAGGGTCTCGGAGCTGCTGGGGCAGCAGTCAAGGCATCTGTGAACAACTGGTCTTGCTGGAGGCACTGCTGCAGTTTGGGTGGCAGAGGGGAGAGGCTTTGTGGACTCCATACCAAATGTTCTCATACTCCTCTTGTAACCCCACAAACACTGCCAAGGTCTTAAAAGCCAACGGTCAGGTTTATCACAGCAATAACCCCACTTCTGGTATCAATGTCTTAGTTCATTTCCTGTTGGTTGAGAAAATAACCTGACAAAAGCAATGTAAGGGGTAAAGGGCTTATTTTAGCTCATAATTCCAAGTAATAAACAGTCCAGAGAAGTTAAAGCAGCAGGAACTAGAACCAACTAGTCACATCACAGTTAAAAGCAGAGAGGCTAGGTGTGGTAGTGCACACCTTGGATCCCAGCACTTGGGAGGCAGAGGCAGGCAGATCTCTGTGAATTCAAGGCTAGTCTGGTCTATATAGAGAGTTCCAAGCTGGCCGGCGCTACATAGTGAGACACTGTAAAAAGGGAAAAGGGGGAACGGATGCATGGATTCTTGCCAATGCTCAGTCCCCCCCCTTCCGTCCATGACTCAGCCCATAAAATGGGTTTTCCCACCTCAGTTAACACAACTAAGAAAATCCAACTAAATCTACACCAATCTCATTGAGAATCACAGGTGATCCTACATTGTGTCACGTTGACAATTAAAACTGACCATCGGAGATCTCCTGAGCCCAGCGGAAGGTACTGGGGCACGGGCTGAAGAGCCCCCCCCCCCACACCAACTGGGATTACGAAGAGGCATCTGAAGGAGGCAAGCAAAGCAAGCCTTCAACACAGTGAAGAGGCATTTAGGACTCACATTGGAATACAGGCAAGGAGAAGCCCATATGACAGGATCACGAAGAAGAGACTACACTGGAAAGGGGCAGGATAATCCCGTGCCAAGCTTTACCAACCCTATGGAAGACTCCTGCAGTGGGATCCCTCTGGGGATGCCCCAGGACACGGACATTAGAAACACAATTGGGAACATATTTAAAGAACTACAAGATCATAAAGAACAAATTAAAGAACTAAGAAAAGAGAATGAGGAACTCAAGAAGGACCTAGAGAGAGAGAATGACAAGCTCCGGAAGGAAGTAGAAACACTGAAAAGATCCCATGCTGAAAAAGATAAAGAAACCAACCAGCAAACAAAAGAGCTACAAAAAGAGATCGAGAAGCTCCAAAAAGAAGTAGAAACACTAAAGAAATCAGAAGAGGAAATGAAAAAGGAAATCAAACACTCATCCATTCAAGAGGAAAGGAATGAAAAAAGCCTCAGAAGCAGAATGGAGGAAGCAGAACAAAGAATATCAGACCTGGAGGACAACACAGAACAACTAAAAACCTCAAGGAAAGATTATGAAAAATTTAAAAATACACAAAAATGGAACAACCAGGAGCTGTGGGACACTATGAAAAGATCAAACCTCCGCATCATAGGAATAGAGGAAGGAGAAGAATCCCAAGAGAAAGGTATTGATCAGATCTTCAACAGAATAATAGATGAAAACTTCCCCAAACTAAAAAAGGACAAACCAATACCAATACAAGAAGCACATAGAACTCCAAACAGACAAGATCAGAAAAGAAATTCTCCACGCCACATCATAGTTAAAATGCTGGACACCCAAAACAAAGAGAAAATTCTTAAAGCGACAAGAGAAAAACAACAAGTGACCTATAAGGGGAAACCTATCAGAATAACAACGGACTTCTCACAGCAAACGATGAAGGCAAGAAGAACCTGGAGCAAAGCATTCCCAGTGTTGAGGGACAATGGATGCCAGCCCAGGTTACTATACCCAGCAAAAATGTCAATCATAGTGGAAGGAGAGAGGAAAATCTTCCATGACATAAACAACTTGAAAGAATACATGTCCGGAAAACCAACCCTTCAGAGAATACTTGAAGCAATCCAAAGAACAGAAGAAAGGAGCAACCAACCCCAGGCAACTAGAAGGAGAAATCAATAAAAGCATAACTGCAGAAGTAGAAACCTAAATCAAAACCGCAGATGGATAATAAGGCAAAAGGAAGCAACACAAACCTATCAGTCATAACCTTAAATATTAATGGACTAAATTCCCCAATCAAAAGACATAGACTGGGAGACTGGATTAGGAAACAGAATCCATCGATATGCTGTCTGCAAGAAACACATCTTACCTTCAAGGACAGGCACCACCTTAAAGTGAAGGGATGGAAAAAAATATTCCAAGCAAATGGTACCAAAAAGAAAGCAGGTGTTGCTATTTTAATATCGGATAAAATAGACTTCAAAGTAAAAGAAATCAGAAGAGACAAAGAAGGCCATTACATTTTCATCAAAGGAACAATCCACCAAGAAGATTTCACAATTATGAATATATATGCCCCAAATTCTGGTGCACCAAACTTTATAAAGACAATTCTCCAGGACCACAAGTCACAGACTAACCCCAGCACACTCATAGTGGGAGATTTCAATACCCCACTGAGTCCTTTGGATAGGTCAACAGGACAAAAAATAAACAGAGAGACATCTGAACTGAACGATATGATACACCAAATGGACCTCATAGACCTCTACCGAACATTCCATCCTAATACCAGAGAATACACTTTCTACTCAGCACCCCACGGAACATTCTCCAAAATCGACCACATCCTGGGACACAGAAGAAACCTCTACAAATACAAAAAGATTGAAATAATTTCATGCATCCTGTCAGACCACAGTGCAATGAAGCTCAACATCAACACCAGGACAAGCCCTCCTGCCTACAAGAACACATGGAGACTAAACAACACACTCTTGAATAATGAATGGGTCAAGGAAGAGATAAAGAAAGAAATAAAAACATTCCTGGAACTGAATGACAATGACAATACAACACAACAAAACTTATGGGATACCTTAAAAGCAGTCCTAAGAGGGAAATTTATAGCCCTGGGTGCCTACATTAGAAAAACAGAAAGAGCACAAGTGAATGATCTAACACTACAGCTAAAAGCACTTGAGAGGCAACAACAGATGAACCCTAAACGCAACAGACAGGAAGAAATAACAAAAATCAGAGCAGAAATCAATGAAATAGAAACAAAGAAAACAATACAAAAAATCAATGAAGCCAAAAGTTGGTTCTTTGAAAGAATAAACAAGATAGACAGACCTCTAGCCCAGTTAACAAAAAGAAAGAAGGAACAACTCCAAATCAATACAATCTGTGATGAAAAGGGAAATATCACAACGGACAAGGAAAAGATCAAGAAAATTATATGGGAATATTACAAGAACCTATATTCTACCAAGTTTGAAAATCTAGAAGAAATGGATGAATATCTGAAATCTTGGGAATCACCAAAGCTTGGCCAAGAGGAGACCAGCAGCTTAAACAGACCCATAACATATGAAGAAATAGAGGATGTAGTAAGAAGCCTCCCAACTAAAAAAAGCCCAGGCCCAGACGGTTTCACAGCAGAATTCTATAAAACATTTCAAAAAGACCTACAACCATTATTTCTGAAACTGTTTAGAAGTATACAATCAGAGGGAATTCTCCCAAATTCCTTCTATGAAGCCAACATCACTCTATTACCAAAACCAGGCAAAGATCCAACTAAAAAGGAGAATTATAGACCCATCTCCCTCATGAACACAGATGCCAAAATTCTAAACAGAATACTGGCAAATCGCATACAGACCCACATCAAGAAGATCATCCATCATGACCAAGTTGGATTCATACCAGAGATGCAGGGATGGTTCAACATACGAAAATCAATAAACATCATCAAACACATAAACGGAATCAAAGACAAAAACCACACCATCATCTCAATTGATGCTGAAAAAGCCTTTGACAAAATCCAGCATCCCTTCATGCTTAAAGTCCTAGAAGGAATTGGATTGGAGGGATCATTCCTCAATGTAATCAAAGCCATATACAGGAAACCCACAGCCAATATCATCCTAAATGGGGAAATGACGGAAACATTCCCTTTAAAGGTAGGAACTCGGCAAGGCTGCCCCCTATCACCACTCCTCTTCAATATAGTGCTTGAAACACTTGCTAGAGCAATAAGGCAAGAAAAGGATATTAAAGGAGTACTAATTGGAAAAGAGGAAGTCAAACTATCCCTATTTGCTGATGATATGATTGTTTACTTAAGAGATGCAAAAAACTCCACCAGAAAACTCCTAGAAACGATTAACAGCTTCAGCAAAGTGGCAGGATACAAAATTAACCTTAGAAAATCAATGGCCTTTCTTTACACCAAGAACAAGCAACTGGAGAAAGAATTCAAAGAGACCTTCCCACTCACAATAGCCTCAAAAACAATAAGATACCTAGGAACAAACCTAACCAAAGACACCAAAGACCTCTACAACAAAAATTTTAAACCCTTAAAGAAAGAAATTGAAGAAGACCTCAGAAGATGGAAAAACCTCCCATGCTCATGGATTGGGAAAATTAACATTGTAAAAATGTCCATTTTACCAAAACTCTTGTATAGATTTAATGCAATCCCAATCAAAATCCCCAAGAGTTTCTTCACAGGCTTGGAAACAAAAGTTCTTAAATTCATTTGGAGAAACAAAAGACCCCGAATAGCCAAATCAATCCTGAGTGAAAAGAGCTACACAGGAGGGATCTCTATACCAGATTTTAAACTATACTACAGGGCTATAGTCATAAAAACAGCCTGGTACTGGCACAAAAACAGACCTGTTGACCAATGGAACAAAACCGAAGATCCAAATCTGAGCACATACAATTTCAGCCATCTCATATTTGACAAGGGGGCCAAGAAACCACAATGGAGAAAAGACAGCATCTTCAGCAAGTGGTGTTGGCAAAACTGGATCACCACTTGTAGAAGAATGAAATTAAACCCCTACCTCTCACCCTGTACAAAAGTCAACTCCAGATGGATTAAAGACCTCAACGTGAAACCCCAAACTCTGAAGGTGATAGAAGAAAAAGTTGGCAGCAGACTACAAGACATAGGCGTAGGAAAAGACTTCCTAAATCAGACAGCAGCTGCACAAGAATTAAGGTCGACAATTGACAAATGGGACCTCATCAAACTCAAAAGCTTCTGTACATCAAAAGAAACAATCAAGGAAGTGAAGAGAAATCCCACAGAGTGGGAGGAAACCTTCACTGCAGATACATCTGACAAAGCATTGATTTCCAGAATATATAAACTACTCAAAAAACAAAGAAAAAAGAAAACAAACGACCCGCTCAATAGATGGAGCAAAGAACTGAACAGAGACTTCACAAGCGAGGAATTAGAGATGTCTGAGAAACACCTCAAGAACTGCTCAACATCACTAATCATTAAGGAAATGCAAATCAAAACCACTTTAAGATATCATCTTACTCCAGTAAGACTGGCTAGGATCAAGAAAACAAATGATACCAAGTGCTGGAGAGGTTGTGGGGAAAGGGGAACACTCATCCACTGCTGGTGGGAATGTAAACTCGTACAGCCACTATGGAAAGCAGTGTGGAGAACCCTTGGAAGACTTGGAATGAACTTGCCACCCGACCCAGCCATACCACTCCTGGGCATGTACCCTCAAGACTTACGCCACCACAGAGATACATGCACGGCCATGTTTATTGCAGCTCTCTTCACAATAGCAAGGAGCTGGAACCAACCTAAATGCCCCTCAACTGACGAGTGGATAGAGAAAATGTGGTACATCTACACAATGGAGTTCTATGCAGCAGTAAAGAAAGACGACATCACGAGCTTTGCAGGAAAATGGCTGGAGCTAGAGGACATCATGCTGAGTGAAGTAACACAGTCCCAGAAAAACAAACGACGAATGGTATCCCTCATCTGTGGATGCTAGTGCCAATTACCCAGTTGTAAGTATTTCTTGTGTAGGGCCCCCTGAGCTTTTGTCCAAAGCAGTTGGGTGTAATGCATATTGGAAACAACAACAACAACAACAACAACAACAACAACAACAACAGAAAGGACTGCATCAAAGAACTGACTGAAACAGTGAACTCCTGCTCAAAACAGTCAACTTCCTCATGGAGAATATTGAGAAAGACTAAGAGATGAAAAGCATGTTCAGCAGAATGCATGAGCTCTGGTGGGGTGGGGGAATGGGCGGGAACACAGGTCTAGATTTGTTTAAAAAATTAAAATAAATTTATGTGAAAAAAAAAAACACCTGACCATCATACCAGGGATGGATAGTCACAGGCAGTGGCCAGGGGCCAGCAGAACGATGCTGCTCAGCAACCAAGGTAGTCACAGTGGCAGTGGGGATAGCTGGAAAGAGCATGTCTTCCGAAGTGTTGTCGGGTTTTGTTGCAGCAAAGGAAGTAGGAGGAGGAGAAAGAGGAGGGTGGAGTCCCTGATGCCCCAGAACCTGGACCTTCTGTCAGTCACTAAGACTGGTACTTGGTGTCCTCATCTCCTGAACAGCCAGAGGGCCAGGTCCACCATGGGTCATGTGACCAGCCCAAGGCCACCCACCATGGGGGTGAATTCTAAATCAATCTGGGGCTTCCCAAGGCATTTTGCCTTGCAGTCCCCGAGGGGTTCAGATCACACTGTACCTTCTAGGTCACCCCTCTGCCGAGCTCTGCTTCCATCTGGCAGCTGACCATGCTCCTAAGTGCAGTGCCCCTCCCCCAGGACACTGTCCTCTGCAAATTCCTCCTGCCCCCTGTGGCTATCATTAAGGAGATCCCAACCTGCAAGCAGAGTCAAGGGACCCAAAATTAATGGGCCTGTCACCCCGAGTCATCTCCCTGTCACAAGGACTCATGCAGGCCTATGAACTGAGCATCAGCAAGGGCACCAGAACCCCAGGGTTGACCTGGTTGGATAGCTGGGCCACAGGGACTGTGGAGCTGAGGTGACTCTGTTCAGAGCAGAGATCTTTAAGTTCGCTTGGCTTGGTGACCTATCTTTCAGCTCCTAGGCCCCACCTCCAGTAAGTGCCTATGGCACTAGCCAAACAGTGCCAAGCAAGGACGGGCATGGGCAATAACCTCCCTGTGTTCTCCTCTCAGTGAATCCTGAGGTCAGGAACCCAGCCCCCACATCCCCTTGGGAATCTGGCCTGCACCCCCACACAATGCTTCTAAGCTATTTCCCTGTTCAGGCTGCCAGTTCCCACCATGGCCTGAGGCTGAGAGCTGAACTGGGAGCCCAGGGCCTGCCCAGGCAGAGACTGAGCCCAGAGTCAATGTGCTACATCAGTTCCCAGGAAGACAGCCAGCACCTGCACAGGCTTGCCGGGCACACCCTCACCCCCAGCTTACTTTGACAGCATGCCATGCTGTTCCCTGCATGGAAAGCCTTCCTGACCCTGAGGAAGGCCAGGTCCTCCTGGCACCTCCTGCCTTGGGGCCTTCCATTGCTTCGTGGTTGGAGTAAGAAATGATATATGGCTGCTGGAGAGCTGGCTCAGCAGTGAAGAGCACTGGCTTGCAGAAGACCAGGGCTCAATTCCCAGACATTTCACATGGCTGCTAACAACCGTCCATAACTCCAGTTCCAGGGGAATCCAATGCCTTCTTCTGACCCTGCACGCTTTCTACGTACGACACAGGTGCACTTACATATATGCAGGCCATATACTCATACACATAAAAATAATAAAATGAAAAAAATTTAAAAAGAAGTTATATATGATCAAAAAGCATCTTGGAGCAGCTCCACCAGAAATGAATTATTAATTTATGTAACTGCTAAGCCCAGGGTGTTCCTCAGGCACAGTAGGACCCAGGCAGAGCACAAGAGTCTCAGCTTCTTTTGGCCTTAGTTCAACCTTATGGTGAGTCCAGGCCAATCTTCTCCTGATTCAAGACTGGCAGAGATTTTTCTCTTACCAACAGTTTAAACAAAATTTCAGAACTGGGCCCTGATGACTGTGGCTGACCTGGCTGAGGTCACATGCCCACTGCTGAAGCATGAACGTGTTAGCTTCTCACAAGACTGACCACTTCTCAGGCTGGGATGGCATCTGAGGCATTTGTGCCCTTTTTCAGGGCAATGCCAGCACAAAGCAAGTACTGTAGAACACAAGCTTTATCTAGGTGCCCCAGGGCCTTGGCTCATGCTGTTTCCTCTGATGGAACAGCCTGTATTTCTTCCTTAACTGCTTGGGACTGCCTCCCTCTATCCATCTGGAATTCCAGGAAGTCTATTTAGATACACCTTGGGCTCTCTTGTAAGACCCTCCCTGCCACTTTCCTCTCTCATGTTTAAAAAAATTATTTATTTTTGTCTTATGTGTATGAGTGTTTTGCCTTTGGGTATTAAAGTGCACCATGTGTGTGAAATGCCTGTAGAGGCCAGAAGAGGGAATCAGAACCCCTGGAACAGGAGTTACAGAGTTGTTAGCCACCATGTGGGTGCTGGGAACCAAACCTAGGCCCTCTGCAAGAGCAGCCAGTGCTCTTAACAACTGAACCATCTCTCCAGCCCCTCTCATATTTTTCCTTACCTTTTTATACTTCACACTAGGAAATTTCTCCAAATCCATTCTCCATTTCACTAATTCTCTCTTCAACTCTTTACATGGTTTCAACTCTTACATTTTAAATTGTAAAGACACTTGGTTCTTCTTCAAATATAGTCTTTTTTTCTAATCTATCTATCATCTGTCTATCTATCTATCTATCTATCTATCTATCTATCTATCTATCTGTTTTTAGTCTTTTTGAGACAGGATAGCTCCGGCTGTCCTGGAACTCGCTATGTAAACCAGGTTGGTCTTGAACTCACAAAGATACACTTACTTCTGCTTCCCAAGTGCTAGGATTAAAGATGTGTGCCACCATACCCAGCTCTAATATTTTCTTAATTTAAATTTTTTTATTTTTTTATTTCTGTCTATGTGTATGTTTCTGCATGTGTTTATGTGCACCAGATATATGCAGTACCTGTGGTGGTCAGAAGAGGGCACCAGATCTCCCTGCAACTCTGTAGACAGGCAGGATTGGAATCCACCAGCTCCCTGAGAACAACCCCTTTGAGGCTCTCAGTTTGACACCAGGGTCCTGCTTCACCAAAGGAACTGCTTGCTGCTCCTCTCTAGCTCCTGCTGTTTCTCTGTCTTTCTGGAAGGTGGGCTTTAGTCTGAGCTTGGCAGTGTAGCAATACTGCTTGTGTAGATATTTACCTACATCAGGCAGCAGAGGGAATACTGGGGTATCTTGTCACCACGATGCCAGCTACCAAAAGTCAGTCAGCTCATGGCTCCCTCTGGGCGTGGTATTGAGACCTCCCTGCCTACTGAAACGACTCACACCTTGCTTGGAGAAGGTATTTCAAATTACATTTACTTATCTATCATGTATCATCTATCTATCTTTCATCTATCTATTTTATGTGTGTGTACATGGCATGGTGCCTGTGTGGCAGCCAAAGCACAACTTTCAGGAGTTGGTTCTCTCCTTCACTGTGTAGGTCCTGGGGATTGAACTCAGGTTGTCAGGCTTGGTGACAAGCGCCTTTACCCACTGAGCCGTCTCACTGGGCCTGGAACTCAGCATGTAAGTCCTTGTGGCTGGACTGCAGAATGGGACTGGTCATCCCTGCTTTTCCTGGAGGAGCATGCAGTCTGGATTGGACATTATCTGGAACCTGACTGTTATGGATGAATGGAACTCCTTGGAAGAAGCACCTGAGACACAGCCCATTGTAGTTCCACATACCCTGGGGACTGACCCACCCTGGGCTCCTCCTGAGCTCTCCAGGACTCACAAATCCTCCTCCCACCTCAGGTACATGCTGTCCATCCTCACATGTCTCCAGCCCAGGCTTCCTTGGATCTATGTCTCTGGGGGACAAACTATCTGTTCAGGAGACATCTTCCCTAAGGACACCCAGCTTACCCAGCTCCAGTCTGCACTGGGTTCTGCTCAGGTTGAGCAGTTCCTCACCCTCAGGAGCCATCTTTAGGAAAACCACCTTGGCCACAGTCTAGAATGACGGGCACAGCAGCTATGAGCACACAGGGCACATAGCCCTCTCAAGTGTGGGGTGCTATTTGGGGGACCCCTAAGCAGCCAATAACTGATATATGATCAGGATATCCAGCTCTGGGCCCATGCTAAAAGTCCCAAAGCCCTGCCTGACAGTGGACCAGATAATTCTGGAGAACTGAAACCAGCCTTAGACCCAGATAATTTGGCAAATGTCCTCAAAGCGGAGAGATGGCAGGACCTTCTGACAGCCAGATGGACTGGGGCTAGTTGGATGGACTGGGGCTAGTTGGATCCTGTGTGCTGCCCTGCTGCCCACTCCTCCCCAACATGGGGGGTTACCCCACTCCAGCTGTTCTGCCTGCCTGGATCTGAGAGCTCAGGGTATCCCTGCCACCCGTATCTAAGGGACTGAGCCTAAGAGACAGCCCAAGAATGCTCCTGAGCCCTCGAACACACTGAAGTCTGAGTCTTTCTTCATGCACAGTCCTGGGCTGCCAGACAGGCCCCCTGAGCCCTAAAATCCCTGCAGGTGGGCTTCTCCAGCAGGCAGGGGACTCAGGGATCCCATCTCTGTCATGTGGAGACTTCTGTACCTGGGAGTCTCTGGAAGTTGTTCCAGCCGGAGTCTGGACCCCACCAGTCCTAGCAACTGGGCTTGACCACCCATCTTCAAGAGGCCAATTAAACAAATGATTTTGAAAAGCAGAGAAAGGAGAGAGTTATCAAATGAGGCCATATTGGAGAGAGTTATCAAATGAGGCCATATTGGGAAGAGGAACAAATAAAGATGTCCAGTGGCCCCCACCAAGTGCAACTCTGGCGACTTGACTTGAGGTTTATGTTTAAATAGAAAACAAGAGGTGTGCATAACTTAGCAGTCCTGATCCAGGTGTGGGCCTGGCCATCACTGGCCTGTCATTGTCTGGGGCCCAGTTTCTCCTGCAAGCTATTCTGACAAGTTGTTGGAATTCTCTAGTCTCTTCCTGGGCGATCAGGTCCCCTCTGGCTGGTACCAGCCTTCAGCCTTTTCCTTCCCTGAGCATGAAACTCCTCGGAAATTCCAATTTCTTGGGCTCCATTGTTCTGTTTTGTTTTGTTTTGTTTTTTGTATTTTTTTGAGACAAGGTCTCCCTTTTAGTCCCAGCTAGCCTGGAGCTTGCTCTGTAGACCAGGCTGGCCTTGAACTCACAGAGATCCGCCTGCCTCTGCCTCCCGAGTGCTAGGATTAAAGGTGTGCGCCACCACGCCAGGCTGGGCTCCATTGTTTTAATAGTCTAGTAGTCCAAAGAACGGCACAAATGTCTCTAGAATTCCTTCACTCCTGCCATGAGGGCTACTGGAGGGCTCAGTGAGCAGCAGGGACACCCCACTTCCTCCCACAATGACCCCCGGGACTTGGATGCCTGGAGGCTCCAAGTTCCAGGCTGAGCAACTGTGGGAGAGCTCCACACTCACCGTGGCCCTCAGCCCCTCTGATCTTAGGCCCCATGCCTCTTGCAGGTAACTTCCCGACTTGCGCTGGTGTCCTCCGCTCCAATGGCACACCAACAGAAGGTCCAGCTGACGCAGCCTTCTCTTATGGCCCTGGGACCAATTACATCAGACACAAGAAATGAAGGCGCCCCATTCCACAGAGAAGGCAGAGGTCTAGAGAGAAGAAAAGTAACGCTGAGCTCACCAACAGGCCCTTTAAAATTAAAAAAGGAAAATTTCATTTCTGCATATGTATATGTGTGCCTGCTTGGCTGTGTGTGTACCATGTATATGCAAGTGCCCTTGGAGGCCAGAAAGGGGCACCAGATCACCTAGAGTTAGAGTTACAAGCAGTTGTGAGCCATTCAGTGTGGGTGCTGGGAGCCATACCCAGGTCCTCTGTAAGAGCAGCAAGCACTCCTAACTTCTGAGTCCTCTCTCCAGCTTCACTGCCAGGCTTTTTCATTGCTGCAGATCCCACTTTCCTTGGAAGACAGGGACAGAGGCCCAGCTCATGGCTGGCTCTGTGATTCTGTGGATTCTGTGGACAGAGAACCCTGTGGGTTCTGATTCATGCAAAGAAGGCAATCAGCCACCTGCAATAGAAGTTGGAACTTGTAGGAAATCATCACTCTGCCAATAGCTCCCCAGACCCCGAGTCCTTGCAAGGCTGGTGGCAGTTTGCCACGAGTGTCAGCTTGGATGTGGAGCCCTGGCTCCCTGGGCACCCAGAGCAGGTACCTCCTTGTCCCCCAGGGAACTTCTGGGGCTCTGGCCTATTTGTAGTGTCCTAATCCATCTTCTTAACTTTTGATCAAGACAGTCTTGAGCTCCTCCTCTCTGGGCGGCAGATCTCAGCACGCTCCATGCATTCCACCAGGACCCAGCTCATCACCAGCAGGGCGGGTGGGCCCTGGGGCTCCCCCACTGCCTGAGTTGGAGTAATCTGAGCAGGCCTTGTGAGGCAGAGTCCTCGTGAAAAGAGGGCCTCCTTAGCTTGCCTCTTTTCCCCGGGGGATTTGTACCCTGGAGCCCCTCAGTACTGGTGACTCCTCGGGGCTGGTATTCCTTTCTGGGAAGCTGCACAGGTTTCACATGGCCAAAGTGCTTCAGTTCTCTGGAATTGGGAGCTCCTTTCTTCAAGGTGTTCTGCCCCTACGCCTCTGGTGTAAGCACAGAAGTGGCCAGAGGTTCATGCTGAAGGCCAGTCAGTGGGTTGGACTTGATCCAATGTCCTGCCAGCATCCTAGAGTCTGGCTCCTCCCTGTACTCTGGGCAAGTGCCTCCTCCACACATGACCAGAGCTAGGAGGCCTGTGCTCTGTGTCTAACACATCCCTGTAGGGTGGCTGTGCTCTGCTGCTGTGAGCTCTGAAGGTGGCTGGTGGGAGGGGGTAAAGGAGAATGGTACATTCCATTGGAACAGGGACACGGACAGCCAGGAATTTTCAGCCACTGCTCACTGGAGTTGGCCTGTCACGGGTATGTCTCCTGGACATGGACATCAGGTTGTGGGGGAGAGAACTCACAGAAAGAGAAAAGAGGCAGGGGCAACAGGACTGGGTCTCAGGTTTGGGACCCAAGGGCTACAGTTCTCTGCCTGTCTCTGTCTGTCTCTGTCTGTCTGTCTCTCTCTCTCTCTCTCTCTCTCTCTCTCTCTCTCTCTCTCTCTCTTCCTCTCTTTCTGTCTCCCTAGTCCAGCCTGCTTGGAAAGTCACTATGTGGACCAGGCTGGCCTCTATTTCACAGAGCTCTTCCTGCCTTTGCCTCTCAAGGGCCGGGATTACAGGTGTGATACAGAACGCCCAACTGCCCCCACATCTTGTCTTTTTGAGATAGGGTCTCCATGTAGCCTCAGCTGGCCTGGAACTCAATATATAGACCAGGCTGGCCTTGAACTCACAGAGATCCATCTGCCTCTGCTGGGATTGAAGGAAGGCGTGTGCCACCGCATCTGACATGGTTCTCTTTTTGAGCATTTCTTTCTTTCCTTCTTTCTTTTTTCTTCTCAAAATATTTTTTATTATTTTTATTTTATATGTATGAGTGTGTTATCTGCATGTGTGTAAGTGCACCCATGTCATACAATGCTGAGGGAGGTCAGAAGAAGATATTGAATTCCCAGGAACCGGAGTTACTGACGGTTGTCTGCTGCCATGTGGGTTCTGGGAATTGAACCCAGGTCCTCTGTAACTGCTGAGCTATCTCTCCAGCCCTTAAGCATTTATTTCTAGGTTGGACAGGGGACCCAGGGTCTCTCTCATGCTAAGCAAGTGCACTCCTACATGCTGCAATCTTCTTTTACTTTTTTTTTTTAACTACATTTTTATTAAATAAGGAGTTGGTGGCCTGCCTAGGCTATATGAGACCTTATCCCCCCCCAAATGATCTAATTCAGATTTGAGTGCTATCGTTACTGTCTCTGTATTTTTTCCTTCCTTCTGACTATTGTTTCCCACACTACCTATACCCAGAAAAGTTTTCCAAGTTGAGTCAGAGAAATCAGTAAGGAATGGTGACCACAACTGTGTGTGTGTCTGGCCACCTCTACCTTCCAGAAAGAAGTGGGCAGATAGAGTACCCCAGGTAGGGAGAATAGGTCCCCTCCTCCTCTGCAGTCTGGCCAGGGTGCATTGTGAGAGTCCTAAGCTGATTTCCTGGCTGAGTTGTCACCTGCTACCTGCAGGGCTTCCTGACTAGAGCACCTGTGTGTGATGGCCATGGTGGGGAGCAACCATGGGTAGAGGGAAGGAGCCCCAGTGTCTCATCCAGTTACCTAAACCATTGTAAATGATTGTCCTGTCCCTGTATGGATGGCCAGAGACCCTTGATGCCTCTTTTTAATCCGTCACTTCTATCCCAGGAGCAAGTCCCACTATGCCTTCTCCAAACTCTGGCTCAGATGTGACCACTTCTAAGTTCTCCAGCCACAAGCATGAAGCGCAGGTGGTGGTATTGGGGAGGAAGAAGGAAATTGAAGGTCACTGGCTTTCCCGGCCTCTGCCAGCCTGCTTTGGGGGAGCTTCGGTGTCCCTCCCTGTGTTCAACGGGAACCAAGGAAAGTTCCTGGGAAAGTTCCTTTCGAGCTATTGATGACAGAGAGTTGTCAAAATAGCAGGGGACTGGAGAGATGGCTCAGTGGTTAAGAGCACTGGCTGCCCTTGCAGAGGACCTGGGTTTGATTCCTAGCACCCACATGGAGGCTGATAACCACCCATAATTCCAGTCCCAGGGGAATCCAATACCCTCTTCTCACCCCTGTGGGCATTTCAGGACACGGGTACACTCAGGTACATGCATGTAATACTCATACACATAAAATAAAAATAAAGCCAAAATAGGAATATAAAATATAAATGTTAAGGGGCTGGAGAGATGGCTCAGCAGTTAAGAGTGCTTGCTGCTCCTGCCGAGGGACCCACAGAGCACCTGCTGCTCACAACTGCCCACAACTCCAGTTCCAGGGGATGGTGCCCTCTTCTGACCTCCATGGGCATTGAGCACACATGGTGCACTTACATAATATGTAGACAAAATAAGTACATTAAATAATATTTTTAAATTAAAAATAAATTTATGAAATGTCTTTATGTGCAATTCTCACAGAGAACAGTGTTTTGTCTTTTGTGACATATTCAAAAGGAAGATAGTCTCTGGTGTAGTGGACACCCAGCACTCTGAAGGATGAGGCAGGAGAATTGTGAATTTGAAACTAGGTTGGGGTGCACATAGGGGAGACCCTTGGAATGATGGAAGGAAGGGAAGAAATGGAAGGGAAGGAAATAATAGGGAAAGGAGGTTATTTAAAATTATATTTATCTGTCTGTATGTCCGTCTGCCTGCCTGTCTGTCTCTATATGTATATATTGGAATCAACTCCTAGACTCACTGATAACTGGCTAATGGAACTGTGGCACATTCACACTATGGAGACTTGGCCTTAAAGGATGGAAGCAGGAACTGATGCTACATTGAGAGAAGAGGCCAGACACCGAAGGACAGGCATTGAGAGACTGCTATAAAGTGTCCAGAATAGGCAGGTCCAAACGAGAGGTGGACCAATGGGTTTGGGGGCTGAGGACATCAGGGTGGAGAGAACCAGGGATGATGTGGAGTTTCTTCTTAAGGTGATGGAGATGGCTCAGGATTAAATGGTGGTGGCTGCTCAATTTTGTAAATGTATTAAAACCCACCAAGTCATAAACCTTAAGAAGAGTAAGTACGGGGCTGGAAAGATGGCTCGGCGAATACTGCTCTTTTACAGGACCCAAGTTTGGTCCCCAGCACCCATGTCAGATGGCTCACAACCTCCTTTTAACTCCAGCTCCAGGTGATTCAATGCCTTCTTCTGGCATTCCTGAAGTTCCTGCACTCAGATGAATAAACAGACATATACATGTCCATATAATTTTTTTTTGGTCTTTTTGGGACAGGGTCTCCCTGTAGCTCCAGCTGTCCTGGAACTCACTCTGTAGACCATGCTGGCCTTGAACTCACAAAGATCCACCTGCCTCTGCCTCCCAAGTGCCAGGATTAGAGGTGTGTGTCACCACACCCTGCAATTTTTAACAAATTTAAAAGCAGTGTAAATGTTATAAGCATAGGAGGAGGGTATATCTTCATAAACAAGTGATGCATAAAGGAGAAAAGTTGTCAAATGAAACTGGTACTTCTCCCACAGTTGTCTCATGAGTGCATATCAGTTGGGGGCCAGGAAATAATGACGGCCATAACAGTGACAGAACAAAGGCATTTGGCCCTGTGACCCAGACAGGGTGGACCCTCTTCTGCCGGCTGGGGTTTCCCGGCCACGCCAGCTGTCTCTCCTCTTTGTGGCCTCTCTCTGGAGTAGCAGCAGTTAACCTCTCCAGGTATTCAGGCACAAGGTTTAACCCTTCACTCTCCTTCCCTGAGCTGGTGACCGGGGGCCCCTGTTGTACACTCAAAGCCTAGTTTACCCTGTCTGAAATGAAGAAGGGAGGCAGTAAGGGGCTCAGGAGTCCTCGGAGGCCACGTTAGGCAGTGCTTGGTGTGCAAGTGTGCTTGCCTAAGGATGCACACTCCGTTGAGTGTAGCTGTCGGCATGGATCTCAGACTCATCTGCACAGGGCTCAGTATGTGGGCACTTTTGTGGACCAGGATGTTCTTAGGGGTAGAGATATTGTGTGGGATATGTTGGGGTGAGGTAGACATTGCTCAGCCACTAGGGGTCAGTGTAGCCTGGAGATGGCCCTGGTGCAGGTGGCATTGCCCCTGGCTACCAGAGGTGTAAGGATCCAAGGGCAGGGAAAGGTGGTGGGTGCTAAGTCTAGGGACACACTGTCTTCCCTCCCACCTACACTTCCCGGAAAGATGAGTTTCCAGCTCAGGTGCTCAGCCATGATACCCTGGACCCTTCCAGACAGATCCTGTCTGGAGGTAGGGTTTCCCCCAAAGCTGCACAGGTGTGTCAGGAGCTGGCATCTCAGAGGACCCCTGAGAGAGCCAGTCCTAGGAAGGGTCTGTGCAGAGGCCCAGGGAGCCAAGGCCTGTGCTGAGGTAGAAATTGTAAAGCTTGCATTTGGACAGGTTCTGGCACCTCTCTAGCAGGAAAATATTTTTCCTTTTTGTCATAAGTTTTCCTGGTTTCTCAGAGAAGCCAGTGCAGAAGATGAGGTTGATTAGGACTACGTTCCCCTTCTTGCCTCTGTTAACATCCTAATTAATTCAAGGCTCATTTTTTGTTGTTGTTGCATGTTTCAACTTTCATGATTTTCCATAAATTGAACCCCACCAAAGAGAGGGGTGGGTGGACCGAGTCCTACTCCCCAGAGATCTTTCTTCTGAATTTCAAAAGTAGAGCTGAACTTACCCCACCTGAACTCACTCTGTGGGGTGGTTTCATGGGTGGGGGGGGGCTCCTTGCTGTTCAAAAGCAGGCTCAGGAATGTACCATGTAAGGAACAGATTCCAAAATTCACGTGGGTCTTGGTTCAAGCCTCCCAGGGAAGCACTTTGAACACATATTTAACATTAGAAACTCATACCTTCTTTTAAAAAAATCGCTTCTATATTTAAAAACATTCAAGTTCATGTGAAACACCTCAGGGTGCTTACAAAATAGAAACATCTGTTGCAGCCCCCTGTGCTGCCCCTGGGAGTGGGAGCAGCCATTCCAAGCCCATCTTCAGTAGGATGGTCTCACCTGGCCAGGAGCAAGAATGAACTGGGCTGCTCTGAACCTTCTCTTTACCCTGACGTGGCCCCCCCATAGGAGAGGCCCCTGAGAACCAATGAGTGTGTGGGGCCCAGGGCCTCTGAAGCCAAGGGCATGTGAGGAAGGGAAGGAGAGGTCCCTGCTAGGAGCCACCCAAGCTAAAGCAACCGTCCTCAGGCTGTGCTAGACGAGACTATCACCCCCCCCCCCCAGAGTCCCTCAAAAAGCCTCTCTTTGGAAATGGACACATGACGGAGGTCGCACTACAACACTGGGCTGGCTGCACTCTCAACTCCCAACGGATGAGGGTTTTCGCAAGGCGTCTGCACATTTTCTTTCTTGGTGGTGCTAGGGCTGGAAGCCAGGCCTGCTACATGCTAAGCACGCTCTCTGCCGTGGAGCCACACCCGATTTCTGTCCTTTAGATGCAGCTGGGCCACCCTGAAGCCCCACCACAAGCTGCAGCCTGTCTTTTCATCCCCTCCTCCTTTAAAACCTTGGACTTGGCTTGCATTCAGAGACAAGCATGTGGAGAACAGGTAACACCTCTAGGTGACCTGCAGGTTCAGAAGTGGCCATCTTCGCCCCTGCCCCTGCTGAGTCTGCTCACATCCCCACAGCAATTTTCCTCATCTATCAGCATGGCTGACTGGGGCTTGCCCCTGATCTCTTTGTGAGCAGAATCCACCTGGTCTGTCAGCCTCTGCAGACAGACAGCCATCGAGATTCCCCTGTGTGGACCAGGAAATGGTGCTGAGCAGTCCTTGTGGTTACCTCGCTGGTGTCTGGTTCCAGGAAAACATGCCCACAGCCAACCCACTTGATTCATTTGTATTTTGTTTATTTAAACCCAACCCACCCTATTTAAAGCCTTATTGTAAAATATTCACAGCAGTGTTCTCCTTCAGCCTGGTTAGGGGACCCCCCCCCCCACAGGACTGCAGGCTCTGGTACTCTTGACACTGAGCTCCAACCGGCAAAGTCCAAGTCTACATCCAAGAGCAGTCAGGGGGAAGAGGTCTTGGCCCAGTCAATTTAAGGGATGGACTTTCCTCCTACTTCCTATTCTCCAAACACACATTTCTAGAACAGGACTCTCCAGTGGAAACTCCCAGGATTACAAGGTTCCAAAGCAACTCTACCTTTTAGGTCAGTTTAATGTCTTCAATTGTTACCAGTGGGAAGAAAAAATAATTTTCAGCAGTCTGAGCAAAACTGAAGGAGCATTGTATGGTGAATCCATGCCAGGAAATGCTGGTTTTACCCTTGCTCTGTTTCTAAAGCCACTCTGTTGCTATTGCCACCCTGCTGGGCCCTGATTGGCCAGAACTCAACTCTGAAAGTGACTGAGCAGCTCTCACACCTGCTTCTACTGGTCCAAAGAGAAATCTTACAAGGGCAAAAGGCCTGCCCCAGTGCGTCCGGATGATTGGACTTGCAGCGGACTCGCTGGGGTGGGGGAAATGTTGCAAAGCCGGGTCTGACCTCCCCTCTCCCAAGTCCCGAAGCCCCGCCTTCGAGGGGGTCCTCCCTAGGAGTCTGGGCGTTGTCTTGAGATCTAAAGCCCATCTCCCCTCTTTCTGCAAAGGGCCCTAGTCAATGTGTCCTAGCTCCACATGCGTTAAAAGGCCTCCTGTGCCTCCCAGTGTTGTCTCCCTAGGCATTGATGGCGGCAGGTTGCCCGCCTCCTGATGGAGGTGGGACAGGTGATCTCTCTGTGAACGCCCAGGCCCGGCCGAACGTGCGGGGAATAAGGTCTCTTCCACTGTCACCTCCAAACCAGATGATGATGATGATGATGATGATGATGATGATTTTACAAAGTGGGACCCAAATCAGACCACCTGCCTATCAGATTCCAAGTCTAGAGAACTCTGCGTCGGAGTCTAGCTCTTTAGTCTCGGTGCGTCTAGCTGTAAATGTGTAACAGTTCCCCTGTCCCCTGCCACCGATATGACCCAATGGAGGTTCTCTGGCACCTCCTTCTCTGTCCTACACCTTGGCTCTAACCCTCGCTGCGCCCAGGGCCTTTTTCTTCGTAGATCAGCCCTGCCGGGTGGGATGAAAAGCTTCGGACCACACCCGGCCCCCCAAGAACCAACCCAGCGCCTCGCTGGCAGCGCGTCCCGGAGTCCCAACTTGTCCTTTCCCCCCCGCCAGCGCGTCCCTGGGCCCCGCCTCCCGCGGAGGCTGGGTGAGGAGAGCGCTGGGGAGTGGGAGGGACCCCAGCTACAGCCCCGGCCGCGCCCCCCGCGTCTCCATGGCGATCATCCCGGCGCGCACCTCTGGGCCGGCTCCCCCCGGGGGTGAACAATAAACTGCCGGCCCGGGGCGGGGCGGGGCGGGGCCGAGGGCGGGGAGAGCGCGAGCGGAGGGGGCGCGGGCCGAGCGCACAGCCCAGGCTGTCGCGGGCCACCGGGGTCTGCGCGGGGCTGTGAGGCCCAAACCGCTCCGGGATCGCAGGCCCCGCCCCGCCCCGGGCCCGCCCAGCTTCCCACGCCCGCCCAGCGGAGTCCGCGCTGGGGCCACCTGGAGCCGCCTGGAGCCGCCGCTGCCGCAGGTTGATGCGCGACGCCCTCCCGGGACGCGCGGAGGAGCCATCTTGAAAACAACTTTGCAAACTTTCGCAAAGTGCTCTCGAAGTGGAAGCTGCGCGGGGGGACGGGCGCGCGGTCCGCGGTGTCCCCGCCAGGGCCCCCGGGGAGGCAGAGCGCGGGTCGCCCCGAGGGCCCAGCGCCGGGCGCGCGGGAGCCGCCCCCCGGCCGCGCCGGGTGGATGCGGAGGTGTGCCGGGTGCATGGATTGTGCTCGGGCGCCGGGCTCGGGCTCCGGCTCCGGGCCATGGCGCCGTCACCGCCGCCCGTGCTGCCCGCGCTGGTGTTCCTGGCCGCCGCCGTCGTGCTGCAGGCGGCCGCCTGGGAGCTTCGGATGCCGGGTGGAGCCCGCGCCTTCGCCCTCGGGCCGGGCTGGACCTACAGGTCGGACACCACTCGCGCGCCTCGGGAGCTGCTGGACGTGAGCCGCGAAGGGCTGGCGGTGGGAAAACGTCGCGGGCCGGGGGCGGGGACCCGGGGCTGTGCGCTCCTGGCGGGGCGGCGGTCGCCGCTGCAGTTCCGCCTGGCCGCCCGCGGGGCCCCGACGGCGCTCAGCCTCACACCGGGGACGCGCGTCTACGCTGCCCGCTGTGGGGCCCGGCTGCGGCGGCGATCGGCCCCGAGCGCGGAGTTGCGCTCGCCCGGCGACCTCTCGGCGCCTGGGTTCGGCGAGGTGCTCTGCTTCCAGGCCCCAGGCGGCGGCACGGTCCTCACCACCTTGCCCGCCTGCCGCTGCCCGCCGCACCTCGGGGCCTGGTGCCGGCGCCGACCCATCTGCCTGGTGTTCGGGCTGCGCCTACTGTGCGCCCTGTGGCGCGGGGCCGGCGCCGTCTGGGTGGAGCTGGAGCTGGAGGCCACCCCGGCGACGCCCTCAGTGTCTCCGTCGCTGTCGTCGCCTGGCCTGCCCCAGGCCCGGGCGGGGGCGGCTCGACGGTCCCGGCGGGGCGCGGGCAGCAGCACGAGCCCGCAGTTCCCCCTGCCCAGCTATCAGGTGTCGGTGCCTGAGAACGAGCCCGCGGGCACGGCGGTCATCGAGCTGCGCGCGCACGACCCCGACGAAGGCGAAGCAGGACGCCTGAGCTACCAGATGGAGGCGCTGTTCGATGAGCGCTCCAACGGGTACTTCCTCATCGACGCGGCCACCGGCGCCGTGACCACAGCCCGTGCGCTGGACCGCGAGACCAAGGACACTCATGTACTCAAGGTCAGCGCGGTGGACCACGGCTCTCCGCGGCGCTCAGCTGCCACCTACCTCACCGTGACAGTCAGCGACACTAATGACCACAGCCCTGTTTTTGAGCAGTCTGAGTATCGGGAACGGGTTCGAGAGAACTTGGAGGTGGGCTATGAGGTGCTGACCATCCGTGCCACCGACGGTGATGCGCCCTCCAACGCCAATATGCGCTACCGTCTGCTGGAGGGTGCAGGTGGCGTCTTTGAGATCGACCCCCGTTCTGGGGTGGTGCGCACCCGGGCTGTGGTGGACCGGGAAGAGGCGGCTGAGTACCAACTGCTCGTGGAGGCCAACGACCAGGGCCGAAATCCAGGCCCCCTTAGTGCCTCTGCTACCGTGCACATTGTGGTGGAGGATGAGAATGACAACTACCCTCAGTTCAGTGAGAAGCGCTATGTGGTCCAAGTCCCTGAGGATGTGGCCGTCAACACTGCTGTGCTTCGAGTGCAGGCCACTGACCGAGACCAGGGGCAGAACGCAGCCATACACTACAGCATCGTCAGTGGCAACCTGAAGGGACAGTTCTACCTGCATTCCCTTAGTGGGAGCCTGGATGTCATCAACCCGCTGGACTTCGAGGCCATCCGGGAGTACACCCTGCGCATCAAGGCCCAGGATGGGGGTCGGCCCCCTCTCATTAATTCCTCAGGGCTGGTCTCAGTGCAGGTATTAGATGTGAATGACAATGCACCCATCTTTGTGAGCAGCCCCTTCCAGGCTGCTGTGCTGGAGAATGTGCCTCTGGGCCACTCTGTGCTGCACATCCAGGCAGTCGATGCAGATGCTGGCGAGAATGCACGGCTGCGGTATCGTCTGGTGGATACAGCCTCAGCTGTCTTGGGGGGCAGCAGTTCTGGCTCTGAGGATCCTGCCTCTGCTTCAGACTTCCCCTTCCAGATCCACAACAGCTCTGGATGGATAACCGTGTGTGGGGAGTTGGACCGAGAGGAGGTGGAACACTATAGCTTTGGGGTGGAAGCTGTGGACCATGGCTCACCACCCATGAGCTCCTCAGCCAGTGTGTCCATCACTGTGCTGGATGTAAATGACAATGACCCAATGTTCACACAGCCCATGTACGAGCTGCGTTTGAATGAGGATGCAGCTGTAGGGAGCAGTGTGCTGACCCTGAGAGCCCGTGACCGGGATGCCAACAGCGTGATCACCTACCAGCTGACAGGCGGCAACACTCGGAACCGCTTTGCACTCAGCAGCCAGAGTGGTGGGGGACTCATCACCCTGGCACTGCCCCTGGACTACAAGCAGGAACGTCAGTATGTGCTGGCTGTGACCGCGTCTGACGGCACTCGTTCACACACTGCACAGGTCTTTATCAATGTCACCGATGCCAACACCCACAGGCCAGTCTTCCAGAGCTCCCACTACACGGTCAGTGTTAGTGAGGACCGGCCTGTGGGCACCTCTATTGCCACCATCAGTGCCACGGATGAAGATACGGGGGAGAACGCACGCATCACCTATGTGCTAGAAGACCCAGTGCCACAGTTCCGTATTGACCCAGACACAGGCACAATTTATACCATGACGGAGCTGGACTATGAGGACCAGGCTGCCTATACACTGGCCATCACAGCTCGGGACAATGGCATCCCTCAGAAGTCCGACACCACGTCCCTGGAGATCCTTATCTTAGATGCCAACGACAATGTGCCTAGGTTCCTTCGGGATTTCTACCAGGGTTCTGTCTTTGAGGATGCTCCCCCGTCTACCAGTGTCCTCCAGATCTCTGCCACAGACCGGGACTCGGGCCCCAATGGCCGTCTTCAGTATACTTTCCAGGGTGGGGATGATGGCGATGGGGACTTCTATATTGAGCCCACGTCTGGTGTGATCCGCACCCAGCGCCGGCTGGACCGTGAAAATGTGGCTGTGTACAACCTTTGGGCTCTGGCTGTGGATCGGGGCCACCCAGCTCCCCTTACTGCCTCAGTGGAAATCCAGGTGACCGTCTTAGACATTAATGATAACCCCCCTGTGTTTGAAAGGGACGATCTGGAGCTGTTTGTGGAGGAGAACAGCCCTGTGGGGTCAGTGGTGGCGAGGATTCAGGCCAATGACCCTGATGAAGGTCCCAATGCCCAGATCATGTATCAGATCGTGGAGGGCAATGTGCCTGAGGTCTTCCAGCTGGATCTACTGAGTGGGGACCTTCGTGCCCTGGTCGAGCTGGACTTTGAGGTTCGAAGGGACTATGTGTTGGTGGTGCAGGCCACATCGGCTCCCCTGGTGAGCCGGGCCACAGTGCATATACGACTCCTGGATCAGAATGACAACCCACCGGAGTTGCCGGACTTCCAGATCCTCTTCAACAACTATGTCACCAATAAATCCAACAGCTTCCCCAGCGGTGTGATTGGCCGTATCCCAGCCCATGACCCTGATCTGTCAGATATCCTCAACTACACCTTTCTGCAGGGCAACGAGCTGAGCCTGCTGCTGCTGGATCCTGCCACAGGAGAGCTGCAGCTCAGCCGGGATCTGGACAACAACCGGCCGCTGGAAGCACTCATGGAGGTGTCTGTGTCTGGTGAGTGGCCTGGGGGTGGGGGGAGCTGCTCCCTTGGGCCTCTGGAGAGCTTCGGGGACCTGCCAACAGCCCGCCCGGCATGCCTAGGCGCATTTGGGCAGGGCCTGGGCAGCTCTCTGCATTTGCTACTCTGGTTGGTTGCGTGCTGGGGGTGTTCTTCCCACCCAGGCCCTGGAAGAGGAAGAGGAGGAGGAGGCCCAAGTTGCTTCACTCAGCAGGTTTGTAGGGAGCAGGATTGGGCTTCTTCAAGTTCAAGTGCACAGCTTCTCTGAACTTTTCCCAAATCATGCTGTTAAGCCTGGCCTCCAGGTTGTCTGAGTTGTCTGGTTGCTTTGTGATGCTCTTTAGTAGGCCTGCTATGTGCTCAACTGTCTGGAAGGATCAAAGGTCACTCCCTGCTTCATGTGCCAATTAGTTCCCGGGTGGGACCGTTGGAAATTGCTGGATGGTCCCTGAGTCACCCTGTAATATAGCTGGTGTTCCCTTGGTCTGGCTTTTCTGTCTCCTCCAGATAATAACAATTGGCTCGTGTCTTCTGCTCTGGGTTGACTCTGAAAAGCATAGCCCTGTTTGATCTCCACTCCGGCCCCTGGACTCGGGCTTGTAATTTGGGACTTTGTTTAGCGGCCGCCCTCTGAACAACTTAGTGTGAGAACTAATGTTTCTGCTCTGGGGTTGGCAGGGGTGGGAGGTGGGTAGAAGGGAGAGGAAGTGTCAGCTCAGTCACCACAGGCTTCGCAGCATACCCCCTTGTATGCCAGGACCTGGGTGCTAGGAAAACTAGAGGGGAGAGTATTGGGCAGAAGGTAGGGGACAATGAGAGGACCCCGATGCCTCTGCAAGGAGCCCTGTCTGCTTGCTGTTCATGGTCGTGCATGTGATCAGCTGGTGTAGAGCATAGACCCTCCCAGTATACCAGGGTAGAGGGCTCAAGGGTGTGGACCACGAGTTCCTGTTCCAGATGAGTTGTTTGAGCAGTAAGTTAAGGGGTACGCATGTACCCCTGGGAGAAAAATTGAAAGTCAGTCAGTGATCTTGATACCATCTGGGACTTAAAGGCTCCAGTCTGAAACATGGAGTGTGGTGACCCAGGAGGGGTTTGGTCGCAATCTACCCGTAGGCAAGAAAGTAAAAATTCTAGCATAGGCTCTTAGCGATAGATTGTTAACCAGCATTGTGGCTATTCCTGGTAGATCCTATTTCCTACAGGATCTATCTCTACCTCTATCTCTGCTAGAAAAAGCAGAGCAGAAATTTTGGCCTGTATAAGAACAACTGGGCAAAATGGTAGGGCTTAGATTGGGGTGGGGGGCACTATATGTTAGTGGGAGCAGATCCTTGCTGAGTGTGGAGGCATATGTGCCTCTGCATTGTCCCCAGTATGATTGCCTGTGAAAGCTGATGACAGACTCAGGGTAGATCCACTCACAACAGGCTGGTTCACAGTGCCTCTGTTAGGTGCACTCTGACCCCAGCTGTGGGTGGGTCAGGAGCTCCGCACCCGGCAGTAATTGTCAGATTGGTTTCTTGGCTATGGATCCTTGGCCATGACACTCTCATGAGAATTTGGGGCCTCTGGCTTGGGCTGACTCTCGTCTCAGCTGGCTGTCTATAGTCTCACAGTTCCTCTGGTAACAGGAGGTTTACAGACGAAGACACTGGGGCTCAGAGGTTTGAAGGAACTTTCTCAGGGTCGCCCAGCCAGTGGGCAGGGCCTCTGTATCCAGGATACAACAGCCCCATCCTTCCCACCCCCGGCTCCGATCTAAGGGAAAGTGTTTGAGGAAAGTGGCCAAACTGAATTGGTTTCACTGTCAGGTGGGTATTCACACTGGGATGTTGCAGCCCTCACACCTTTTGACTACTCTAATTCTCCAAAGAGACTCCACTGTGACTGCAAGACCTTCAAGTCCCAACAGCACAGTCTGCTAGGAAACCAAACTAGGCTCAAGCCAAACCAGACCTGGAGTTGCCTCAGGGGACTCTTAGGTTTTATTAAGGAACGGTGTGGGAAAGCTGTTGATTCAGGCTCACTCAGCACAGTTTTCAATGAAGAGTAATTGGCTTTGCAGGATTTACAGCCATACCCTAAAGCCTTTGAACCATTATTACTGCCCTGGAGGTGCTGGATGAAGGCTGTAGGGTGATTAGGTCTCCTGGGAGCCTTTCCGGAAAGGGTTGAGCCCTTAGCCAAGATAGGAACCCATAGGACCCAGGGACTTGCACCTAGGGGTGGGGCCCCCAGATCTTCAGAGGAGGCAGTGCCACTGCCTGGCCTGGAGCCCTGCATCAACCTTTTGACTGTCAATAGATTGTTGATGGATGGTTCTGTGGAGCCTCAAGGACATAGTACTTAAAAAAAATTTTTTTTTAAATTTATTTTTGTATGTGTATGAAAGTACTGTCTGTGTGTAGGTCTGTGCACCTGTGTCATGCAATGCTGTGGAGGTCAGAAGAGGGCGTCGGATTCCCCTGGAAGTGGAGTTAAAGACGGTTCTCAGCCACCATGTGGGTGCTGGGAATTGGACCCGGGTCCTCTACAAGAGCGGTCCGTGCTTTTAACTGCTAGGCCATCTCTCCAGCCCCAGGACATAGTACTTTTTGAAAATACTTTTAGTCAGAATATGGTGATCCAAAGAGCTGCCATTTTTTTTACATGCCACCTACTGGGCCTTTCCAGATCCTAGTTCCTGCAGAGGACATTTAATGTGATTTTCGTTCTGTTATGGGAACCTGTTCTTATGGACATGTGAGGAAGCTGTGTTTGTCTTTCTCAGATAATCATGTGGAAGCCAAATGTTGTGGGTCACACCTTTAATCCCAGCACTCTGGAGTCAGGTAGACCCATCTCTGTGAGTTCAAGGGCAGTCAGGGCTGCATAGTGAGATCCTGTCTCAAAAAACAAAACAAAACAAACCAAAAAATCAAATAACCACATAGGAAACTCAAGCACTTTCTGTGTGTTGGTCCTTTAGTAACGTTGACATTTTATTACAGTTATTTGTTAGTGTCCATGTGGTGGGCACCCCTGTGCCATGGCACACACATGGAAGTCAGACAGCTATTGGTTCTCTCCTTCCAACATGTGAATCCTGGAATCAAACTCAGTTTGTCAGGCTTGGTGGTAAGTGCCTTTACCCACTGAGCCATCACGCTGATCCAACAGTGATAGTTTTAGTACATCTGGAACATGCCAGTACCTGTAGGTTTAGGGCCTTAGAGAACATGGCTGTTGGCAGGAAGGCATGGTTCCTGCCACCTCTGTTAATGAGTGTCACAGACCAGTGGATGTGGGAAAAGCAGCTTTTGTGGGTTAAAAATGATTGGTCGATGAGTCATTCAGACGTGTCAGAAAACATTAGAACTCAGTGGAATAATGAGGTGGAGTAACCTTGCTATTTGCCCTGATGGGGGTGGATGGTGCGGAGTCGTCTAGGCTTGATAGAGTTTTAGAAAGTATTTGCCTAGTTAAATACAGGATATTGCAGTGACTTTTCAGTAGAAGATTACAAACAAGGAAATGAGTGGGCAGTTGTACCAGGCATGGTCTGGGTGTGAGGTGTTATATTTCCCTAAAAGTCACACACAACAAAGAATCTGACAGGCATAAATCACCCCTGTGGCAGAGCTGGCTTCACCCAGTGACATGAAGCACCCGGGAAAGATAGGCACTTTGGGCAAGTAGTTAACTATTTAAGGGCTCTGATAACTCGGAGAGTAGTCACTTGCTTATATTTCTGGAGCTGGGTGGAGGTACACAGTCAGACAGGAACAGAGCTAAGTTTAAGGGCAGGAAGGATGAGAGGGCTGGGGAGTGGGAGCTCCAGTGTGGGCTGGGCAGCAAGTGCTGGGCAGGGACTCAGGAGCGGCAGGTGCCCTAGAGTTTGAAGAGGGCTGACCATGGAGGCTCTGCAGGTTGTCGGGAAGTTGGAGCAAGGGCTGGTGGTATCCCAGCTGCTGCTTCTGGGTAGGGAGAATGGAAGGTGGAGGGAAGTTCAGGAGGTCTGGCTTGGGCCCTCATGTGACCATGGGGGATGATTGGCAGGGCAGGGATGTGCCAGTCTAGGTCTTCAGATGCCTGAAAACAAGGGGGGTGGGGTCAGTGGCAGCCAGCATACTGTATGGGGAAGTCTCCCAGGCCTGCTGTATGGGGAAGTCTCCCAGGCCTGCTGTATGGGGAAGTCTCCCAGGCCTGCTGTATGGGGAAGTCTCCCAGGCCTGCTGTATGGGGAAGTCTCCCAGGCCTGCTGTATGGGGAAGTCTCCCAGGCCTGCTGTATGGGGAAGTCTCCCAGGCCTGCTGTATGGGGAAGTCTCCCAGGCCTGCTGTATGGGGAAGTCTCCCAGGCCTGCTGTATGGGGAAGTCTCCCAGGCCTGCTGTATGGGAAGTCTCCCAGGCCTGCTGTATGGGAAGTCTCCCAGGCCTGCTGTATGGGAAGTCTCCCAGGCCTGCTGTATGGGAAGTCTCCCAGGCCTGCTGTATGGGAAGTCTCCCAGGCCTGCTGTATGGGAAGTCTCCCAGGCCTGCTGTATGGGAAGTCTCCCAGGCCTGCTGTATGGGAAGTCTCCCAGGCCTGCTGTATGGGAAGTCTCCCAGGCCTGCTGTATGGGAAGTCTCCCAGGCCTGCTGTATGGGAAGTCTCCCAGGCCTGCTGTATGGGAAGTCTCCCAGGCCTGCTGTATGGGGAAGTCTCCCAGGCCTGCTGTATGGGGAAGTCTCCCAGGCCTGCTGTATGGGGAAATCTCCCAGGCCTGCTGTATGGGAAGTCTCCCAGGCCTGCTGTATGGGGAGTCTCCCAGGCCTGCTGTATGGGAAGTCTCCCAGGCCTGCTGTATGGGAAGTCTCCCAGGCCTGCTGTATGGGGAGTCTCCCAGGCCTGCTGTATGGGGAAGTCTCCCAGGCCTGCTGTATGGGAAGTCTCCCAGGCCTGCTGTATGGGGAAGTCTCCCAGGCCTGCTGTATGGGGAGTCTCCCAGGCCTGCTGTATGGGGAAGTCTCCCAGGCCTGCTGTATGGGAAATCTCCCAGGCCTGCTGTATGGGAAGTCTCCCAGGCCTGCTGTATGGGGAAGTCTCCCAGGCCTGCTGTATGGGGAGTCTCCCAGGCCTGCTGTATGGGGAAGTCTCCCAGGCCTGCTGTATGGGGAAGTCTCCCAGGCCTGCTGTATGGGGAAGTCTCCCAGGCCTGCTGTATGGGAAGTCTCCCAGGCCTGCTGTATGGGAACTCTCCCAGGCCTGCTGTATGGGAAGTCTCCCAGGCCTGCTGTATGGGAAGTCTCCCAGGCTGCCTGGGCCCATTCAGTTCTCCTTCTGTCTCCTCAAGATGCTGGTGGCGCTGTCTTCCTCCCATCAGAGATAAGCAGTGCCAGGGCAGGGCATGCAGGCTGCCTAGCTTGAGGTATCAGTGGGATGTGGTACAGAAGGTGTGGATGATCAGGATGCATTCCAGGCCTTGTCATGGAAACCATAGCCTGAGTGGGCTGGTGGCTGGAAAGGGCTGCATGAGCTGGGGCAGCAGGAATACACAGGAACGTGAAGGGGTGTGTAGTGTAAGGCGAGCTCAGGGGGCTGAGGTTAGCAGTGTGATTTGTGCCTCTGTGCCAGCTGGAGTAGAAGGAGCTTGGGGACTCCCTCTGTGGAATGGGTGATACAGTTGCTGGGAGTAATTGGGGGATAGACAGGGCCAAAGCCCTGGGGGAGTCTGCAATGACCAAGGCCAAGGTGAAGGGCACGCGAGGGTGACGGGTCAGCATGGACCAGCTGCTGCTAGAGGGCAAGTGGCTAAGCTCTTGTGCAGATGTTGCTGCTGGACCATAGGGCAGTGTCTCTTTGGGTTATTTGCATGAGGAGGAACAGCCTGGGAAGCAGCCTGACTGCCAACCACAGGGCACTGGGACATACCTGGACAAGGACAGTGGCAGGTGGAATTCAGAGGATGTACCTCGGGGTCCTCAACAGGAGCCAAAGAGGGGTGCTGATGACAGGCCCAGACAGTGGCCTGTGTTCCTGGTGGTATCAGAACTCACCCAGGGTCTGCTGTTACCCATTGTTAAGACTAGGCTGATACACCAGTAGCAGAAGCCTGTTGGGAAATTGGATGGGTGGAAGGTGGGGGCCCCTGGTGGCAGCGTGTGGGCCTAGGGCGTGGTGTGTGGCCCTGTGCCATGGTCCTGGGTCCCTGCCAGCGCTGGGATTCAAACAGGTAGATTTTATCTCTCAGGGCAGAGCCTGCGGAAAATACTCATAAGTTTGGCATAGCTCTTTCAGCCTTGAGGAAAATAATTTTCTAAGTTTTTTTTCTTGTTGTCCTGTAACCTGAACACAGGTTCTCATAAAAGCCCAGAATTAAATTCCTGCCGTGATATGGGGAGGGGTGCAGTGAATGGCCTCGCTTAGTTCAGCTCTCTGGCTTCTTGCTGCCTTGCATTTGGGAAGGATAACAGTGTCACCAGAGGAAACATGGAGGGTCAGGGTCCCTCACGTAAGTGTCTGAGAGACCAGACACTCAGCCACCATCTGGGGATTGTTTCTGGAATAAGCTAGAAGGGCTTCTACAGGGGCTCAAGGATAGGGGCTCCTGCAGGCCCTATCTGCTGTGGGATTGGACACCCCAAAGCCATCCTCAGTCCTTCCCTGCATGCTTGGGGGCTTGGCCTGGAGGACTGGGGGTAGGCATTTTGGGGGGGTTTCTTTTTGAGACAGGTCTCCCTGAAGCCCCAGCTGGTCTGGAACTCACTATGTAGACCAGGCTGGCCTTGAGCTCACAGATATGCACCTGCCTCTGCTTCCCGAGCACTGGGATTAAAGGCCTGCTCCATCACCCCTGGCTGAGGGGTAGGCGTTTGTTAGGGAACTGTGACTGTGAGCTCTCACACATTTGCTTCTGGTAGAATTTGGAGGATACCTTGGTAAGCAGCTTGCCTTAGGGGATGGGGAAAGCTGCAGACTGGACTTTCATCACTGCAGTCCCTCTAAGGGTGATCTTTCGAAGTCCTGGAGAAAGGAGAGGGGGTCCTTGTACACACACACACACACACACACACACGCACACATGCACACATGCACACATACACACAGACACACATGCCAGGGGTGCTTGTGTGGCAGTTAGACGACAACTTGTGGAAGTCGGTTCTTTCCTTCCACCATGTGGGTCCTGGGGATTGAATTCAAGTCGTCAGGTTTGGCAGCAAGCACTTGTTCCCACCGAGCCCTCCCCTTTTCCTTTCCCTCCATCTTCTACTTACCTAAACTCCCCCCTTTTTTTTCCTCCTTTCATTCCCTCCTTCCTTGCTTGCTTTGCCCAGGCAAGTCTAGAACTGACTATATAATTCAGACTGACCTCAAACTCCAAGTAATCCTCCTGCCTCAACTGCCCAAGGGCTGGGATTAGAGGTGTGAAGGACCATGCCTAGTGTACTTTCTTTTTAATAGTCTCTTTTCCCCAGCAGTTCTCTGTGTGTGTTTTTCTAAAATGGTTTCAGGATCTCTTTCATATCTAATCTAAATTACACTTGGTTAAGGTAAACTAACAGCAGCTAACTCAAATAAACCCATAAGTGGTGTTAGCATTTGGAGATAAGAGCTCTCTTGCAGAGTAATAACCGAGATCGGCGAGTGCCGCAGCTCCACTGAGGGAGACTGCTGCGCCAGCCAGTCTGGCAGTGGGCCTTCTGTGTCGTGCAGTCCTGTGTGCAGAGTCGACCCAGACTCCCTGGGAGAGTGTCTCCTGTGTGGGAGGTGACACGCATGGATCTCTCTGGAGGTGAAAAACCCCGAGCTGCAGATGCCTCTGGGTCTAATGGGGTGGAGAGCTGTGGGTTTCCCTCCCCTCTTTCTTTTTAATTATTTTTTATTGTTATTAAACTTTTTCATACATCATTTCTCAGTCCAATTTAGACTCATTTCCCTTTCCATGCCCCCCACCCCACCCAAGTTCATGCATTCAGCCATACATGTCTTGCATCATTTTCTGAGTCTTTCCAAAGTTTTTTCAAAGTAGAGGATCATTGTTTTGGGGAGAACTTCACTGTTTGAGTCGGGTTGTTTATGTCCCAGTTCTTTTGTTGTTGTTCCCTCCAACTTGTTTTGCTTCAACTATACTAAATTTATGTCATATATACTAAATTTATGACATCTGAAAACAAACTGTATGTTATTTCCAAATAATATTTCAAGATTCACATTTTTTCCTTTTGATTTTATATTACTCTAAAACATGCACATACCCTCCACCCATATACCAAAATTCCAAAGTCTGAAAATAAATGGTAGGTTAATTCTAGAACCTGTTAAGGTATTCACATAAGAGCACAGTTGCTTTCAGATAATGAGGAATATAACATTAACATTGCTCAGTTTGCCTTACAACTAGGTACTTGGTGCTAGCATCCACAGGTGAGGGATACCATTCATCATTTGTTTTTCTGGGACTGTGTTACTTCACTTAACATCTTCTAGTTCCATCCATTTACCTGAAAATTTCATGATGTCATCTTTCTTTACCGCTGCATAGAACTCCATTGTGTAGATGTACCACATTTTCTCTATCCACTCGTCAGTTGAGGGGCACTTGGGTTGGTTCCAGCTCTTTGCTATTGTGAAGAGAGCTGAAATAAACATGGCTGTGCATGTATCTCTGTGGTAGAAGAGTCTTATGGGTATATACCCAGCAGTGTTATGACTGGGTCATGTGGTAGGCTCATTTTGAGTCTTTTAAGGGTTCTCCACACTGCTTTCCACAGTGGTTGTACCAGTTTACATTCCCACCAGCAGTGGATGAGTGTTCCCCTTTCCCCATAACCTCTCCAGCACTTGGTATCATTTGTTTTCTTGATCCTAGCCAGTCTTATTGGAGTGAGATGATATCTTAAAGTGGTTTTAATTTGCATTTCCTTAATTATTAGGGATGTTGAACACTTTTTAAGATGTTTCTCAGCCATCTCTATTTCCTCACTTGTGAAGTCTCTGTTCAGCTCTTTCTCCATCTTTTGAGTGAGTCATTTGTTTTCCTAGTTCTTTGTTTTTTGAGTAGTTTATATATTCTAGAAGTTAATGCTCTGTCAGCTGTATCAGAGGTGAAGGTTTCCTCCTACTCTGTGGGTTTTTTCTTCACTTCCCTGATTGTTTATTTTGCTGTACAGAACCTTTTGAGTTTAATGAGGTCCCACTTGTCAATTGTCCACCTTATTTCCTGTGCAGCTGCTGTCTGATTTAGAAAGTCTTCTACTTTCAAGGCCAGCCTGCTCTACAGAGTGAGTTCCAAGCCAGCTGGGGCTATAGGGAGACCCTGTCTCAAAAAGACAAAAAAAAAATAGTCTTTAATCCTAGCACTTGGGAGGCAGAGGCAGGCGGATCTCTGTGAGTTCAAGGCCAGCCTGGTCTACAGAGTGAGTTCCAGGACAGCTGGGGCTATAGGGAGACCCTGTCTCAAAAAGACAAAAAAAAAATAGTCTTTAATCCTAGCACTTGGGAGGCAGAGGCAGGCGGATCTCTGTGAGTTCAAGGCCAGCCTGGTCTACAGAGTGAGTTCCAGGACAGCTGGGGCTAGAGGGAGACCCTGTCTCAAAAAGACAAAAAAAAAAAGTCTTATCCTATGCCTATGTCTTATAGGTTGCTGCCAGTGTTTTCTTCTATCACCTTCAGAGTTTTGGGTTTCACATTGAGATCTTTGATCCATTTGGAGTTGATTTTTTTTTTAATTTTTAAATTTATTTTTGTATGTGTATGAATGTACTGTCTGCATGTAGGTTTGTGCACCCGTGTCGTGCAATGCTGTGGAGGTCAAAAGAGGGTCTTGGATTCCCCTGTAACTGGAGTTCTCCTGGAATTGGAGTTACAGACGGTTCTTAGCCGCCATGTGGATGTTGGGGATCAAACCCGGATCCTCTGAAAGAGCAGTTGGTGCTCATAACCACTATGCTATCTCTCTAGCCCCTGGAGTTGATTTTTGTACAGGGCAAGAAGTAGGGGTTTAATTTTATTCCTCTACAAGTGGTGATCCAGTTTTGCCAACACCATTTGCTGAAGATGCTGTTTTTCTTCTTGGCCCCTTTGTCAAATATGAGGTGGCTGAAATTGTATGTGCTCAAGTTTGGATCTTCAGTTTGGTTCCATTGGTCTACAGGTCTGTTTTGGGGCCAATATCAGGCTGTTTTTATGACTATAGCCCTGTAGTATAGTTTGAAGTCTGGTGTAGAGATCACCCCCCCCCCCCCAATTGCTCTTTTCGCTCAGGGTTGCTTTGGCTATTCAGGGTCTTTTGTTTTTACATATGAAATTAAGGATTTTTTTCCAAGCCTGTGAAGAAAGTCTTGAGGATTTTAATTGGGATTGCATTGAATCTGTATATTAATTTGGGTAGAATGGGCACTTTTACTATATTAATTTTTCCAATCTATGAGCATGGGAGGTCTTTCTATCTTTTGATGTCTAATTCAATATCCTTCAGGGGTTTAAAATTTTTGTTGTAGAGATCTTTGGTGTCTTTAGTTAGGTTTGTTCCTAGGTATTTTATTGCTTTAGAGACTATTGTGAGTGGGAAGGTCTCCTTATATTCCTTCTTCAGTTGCTTGTTGGTGTAAAGTAAGGCTACTGATTTTTCTAGGTTAATTTTGTATCCTGCCTCTTTGCTGAAACTCTTAATCGTTTCTAGTTTTCTGGTAGAGTTTTTGGCATCCCTTAGGTAAACTATCATATCATCTTCAAAAAGGGATAGCTTGACATCCTCTTTTCCAATTAGGACTCCTTTAATTTCCCTTTCTTGCCTTATTGCCCTAGCATGTGTTTCAAGCACTATTGAAGAGGAGTGGGAATAGGGGGTAGCCTTGCCAGGTTCCTGCCTGTAAGGGGGATGCTTCTAACTTCTCTCCATTTAGGATGATGTTGGCTGTGGGTGTCTTGTATATGGCTTTTATTACATTGAGGAATGATCCCTCCAAACCAATTCCCTCTAGGACTTTAAGCAGGAAGGGATGCTGGATTTTGTTGAAGGCTTTTTCTTCAATTGAGATGATGGTGTGATTCTTTTCTTTCAGTCCTTTTATGTGTTTTATGATATTTATTGATTTATGTATATTGAACCATCCCTGCATCTCTGCATCTCTGTTATGAATCCATGATGGATGATCTCTTTGATGTGGGTCTGTATGCAGTTTGCAAGTATTTTGTTGAGAATTTTTGCATCTGTGTTCATTAATGAGATGGGTCTATAGTTCTCTTTTTTTTTTACAAGGTTTATTTTATTTTATTTATTTATTTTTTTATGTGTATGAATGTACTGTCTGCATGTAGGTTTGTGCACATGTGTCATGCAATGCCGCGGAGGTCAGAAGAGGGTGTCAGATTCCCCTGGAACTGGAGTTCTCCTGAAATTGGTGTTACAGACGGTTCTCAACCACTATGTGGGTGCTGGAGATCGAACCCAGGTCCTCTGCAAGAGCGGTTGGCACTCTTAACTGGTAGGCCATCTCTCCAGCCCCTAGAGTTCTCTTTTTTGGTTGTATCTTTGCCTGGTTTTGGTATTAGAGTGATGCTGCCTTCATAGAAGGATTTGGGGAGATTTCCCTCTGCTTGTATCCCTCTGAACAGTTTGAGTAATAATGGTTGTAAGTCCTCTTTAAATGTTTTATAGAATTCTGCCATGAAACCATTTGGGCCTGGGCTTTTTTTAGTTGGGAGGTTTCTTATTACATTTTCAATTTCTTCATATATTATGGGTCTGTTTAAGCTGTCAGTCTCTTCTTGGTTAAGCTTTGGTGAGTCCCAGGATTTCAGATATTTATCCATTTCTCTTAGATTTTCAAATTTAGTAGAGTATTGGTTTTTGAAGTATTCCCGTATGATTTTCTGGATGTTTTCATTGTCTGTTGTGATATTTCCCCTTTCATCATGAATTCTATTGATTTGGAGTTGCTCTTTCTTTCTTTTGGTTAACTGGGCTAGAAGTCTGTCTATCTTGTTTATTCTTTCGAAGAACCAACTTTTGGACTCCTTGATTTTTTGTACTGTTTTCTTTGTTTCTACTTCATTGATTTCTGCTCTGATTTTTGTCATTTCTTCCTGTCTGTTGGATTTAGGGTTCGTCTGTTGTTGTCTCCCAAGTGTTTTTCGCTGCAGTGTTCGATCGTTCACTTGTGCTCTTGCTTTTTTTTTCTAATGTAGGCTCCCAGGCTATAAATTTCCCTCTCAGGACTGCTTTTAAAGTATCCCATAGGTTTTGTTGTGTTCTATTGTCATTTTTGTTTAGTTCCAGGAATGTTTTTATTTCTTTGTTTATTTCTTCCTTGACCCATTCATTATTCAGGAGTGTGCTGTTTAGTCTCCATGTATTCTTGTAGATAGCAGGGCTTGTCCTGGTGTTGATATTGACCTTTATTGTGCTGTGGTCTGATAGAATGCATGAAATTATTTCAATCTTTTTGTATTTGTTGAGATTTTTTTCTGTGTCACAGTATGTGGTCAGTTTTGGAGAATGTTCCATGGGGTGCTCAGTAGAAAGTGTATTCTCTGATGTTTGGGTAGAATATTCTGTAGATGTCTGTGAGGTCCATTTGATGCATTGTATTGTTCAATTCAGATGTCTCTTTGTTTATTCTTTGTCTGGTTGACCTGTCCAAAGGGCTCAGTGGGATATTGAAGTCCCCTACTATAAGTGTGCTGGGATTAATCTATGCCTTAGTTCCTGCAGAATTGTACTTATATATACTCACCAAACTCTGGTGCACCAGAGTTTGGTGAATATATATTCATGATTGTGAAATCTTCATGGTTAATTGTTCCTTTGATAAGGATGTAATGGCCCTCTTTGTCTCTTCTGATTAGTTTTGTCTGATATTAGAACAGCAACTCCTGCTTGCTTTTTGCTACTGTTGGCTTGGAATATTTTTTTCCATCTTTTCACCCTAAGTTGGTGCCCATCCTTGAGGGTGAGATGGGTTTCTTGTAGATAGTATATAGATGGGTTCTGTTTCTTAATCCAGTTCCAAGTCTATGTCTTTTGATTGGGGAGTTTATTCCATTAATATTTAAGGTTATAATTGAGAGATGTGTGTTGCTTCCTTTCACCTTATTATCCATTTGCATTTTGGTCTAGGTTTCTACTTCTGCAGTTATGCTTTTATTAATTTCTCTTTCTAGGTGCCTGGGGATAGTTGCTCTTCTCCTCTGTCCTTTGAATTGCTTCAAGTATTTTCTGAAGGGTTGGTTTTGCAGACATGTATCCTATCATCTTGTTTATGACATGATAGATTTTTCTTTCTTCTTCAACTATAATTGACATTTTTGCTGGGTATAGTAACCTGGGTTGGCATCTATAGTTGTTTAGTACTGGGAATACTTTTGTCCACATTCTTCTTGTTTTCATAGTTTGCACTGAAAAGTCAGCTGTAATTCTGATGGGTTTCCCCTTATATGTAACTTGTTGTTTTTCTCTTGTGGCTTTCATTATTTTGTCTTTGTTTTGTGTGTCTAGCATTTTAACTATGATATGGCGTGGGGAGTTTCTTTTTTGATCTTGTCTGTTTGGTGTTCTATGTGTCTGGTCTTTGTATGGGGTTGTCAGTTATGGTATTGCTTCGAAACTAGGTATTAGTATTATGAGTGATATTTTTTTTTTTTTTGGTCTTTTTGGAGACAGGGTCTCCCTGTAGCCCCAGCTGTTCCTGGGAACTCACTCTGTGACACAGGTGGCCTTGAACTCACAAAGATCCACATGCCTCTGTCCCAAGTGCTAGGATTGAAAGGCCTGCCGCACCACGCCCTGTGTCTAAATATTTATTTTTTTATTGGGCTTCACAATATAGGCACAGTTGTTTTCAGTTCACCTTAATGTTTTTTTTATTAATTTTTTAGGTTGTGCCCAAATTTGCTGGATACCATTTGTCGTTTGTTTTTCTGGGACTGTGTACTTCACTTAGCAGTATCGTTCTAGCTCCATCCATTTACCTGCAAAGTCTTGATGTCATCTTTCTTTTGGATGCATAGAACTCCATTGTGTAGATGTACCACATTTTCTCATCCCCTCGTCAGTTGAGGGGCACTTTGGGTTGGTTCCAGCTCTTCGCTATTGTGAAGAGAGCTGATAGTAAACATGGCTGTGCATGTATCTCTGTGGTAGATGAAGTCTTGTTGGTATTACCCAGGAGTGGTATGCGGGATCGGTGGTAGAAGCTCATTTTGAGTCTTTTAAGGGTTCCCACACTGCTTCCATCGTGGCTGACGAGTTTACATTCCCACCAGCAGTGGTGAGTGTTCCCCTTTCCCCATAACCTCTCCAGCACTTGCGTATCATTTGTTTTCTTGATCTTAACCTTAAATTAAAAAAATCTTAAAGTGGTTTTAATTTGCATTCCTTAATTATTAGTGACGTTGAACACTTTTTAACTGTTTCTCAGCATCTCTAATTCCTCACTTGTGAAACCTGTTCTCTTGCTCCATCTTTTGAATGGGTCATTTGTTTTCTTTCTTCTTTGTTTTTTGTGTATTATTATATATTTATTTATTTATTTATTGGTCTTTTTGAGCTTTTCGAGACAGGTTCTCCCTGTAGCCCCAGCTGGCCTGGAACTCACTCTGTAGACCAGGCTGGCCTTGAACTCACAGAGATCCACCTGCCTCTGCCTCCCAAGTGCTAGGATTAAAGGCGTGTGCCACCATGCCCACCATGGTTTGTCTTTTTTTAGTTTGGGGAAATTTTTCATTATATTCTGTTGAAGATCTGATCAATACCATTCTTTAGATTTTCTCCTTCCTCTACCCTATGATGTGAGGTTTTGGTCTTTTCAGGTGTTCATACGTTGTTCCTGTTGTTCCACTCTTGTGATGTTTAAAAAATTTTTCATAACTTTACTTGAGCATTCTAGTCTTTTTGTGTTATTCTTTCCAGGTCTGATATTTTTTTTTCTGCTTCCTCCATTTCTGCTTCTGAGGCTTTTTCCATCCTTTCTTGTTGATGCATGAATTGTTTGGTTTCCTTTTTCATTTCATCCTGAGATTTCTTTATAGTTTTACTTCCTTTTGAGTTCTCAGTCTCCTTTTGTAGCTCCTTGCTTTGCTGCGGTTGGTTTCCTTTTCATTTCAGCGGCGGATCTTTCAGTGGTTTCCAGTTCCTTCCAGAGTTGTCATCTCTCCCTACAGTCTTCTGAAGTTTGTCATTCTCTCCCACTAGGTCCCTTCCTGAATTTTTCATCTCTCCCCTTAGTTCTCTTGATTTATTCTTTTATTAATATTTTTTATTTATTTCTGTATGTGTTATGAATGTACTGTCCTGCATGCAAGTCTGTGCACCCGTGTGTGCAAGCTGCGGAGGTCAGAGTGGGTGTCGGATTCCCCTGGAGCTGGGAGTTCTCTGGAATTGGGTTTCAGATGGTTCTCAGCCACACCATGTGGGTGCGTGGGGATTAACCCGGTCCTTCTGCAAGAGCGGTCGGCGCTCTTAACCGCTAGGCCATCTCTCCACCCTGATTTCTTTTATATTCTTTGATTTCTTTGAATATGTGATGATTGTTCTTCTAAGATCTGTGTCCTGGGTTACCTCCAGGGAGATCTCATTGTAGGAATCTTCTATAGGGTTGGTAGAGTTTGATGTGGAATTATTCTATGCTTTTCCTATATTGTTCTTTTGTTGTGTTCATATGGGTTTGTTTGTATTTTGATGCAAATCTCAAATTTTTCTTCACTGTTGTTGAAGGTTTGCTTTCTTGATTCTTAACACCTTTTGTTTCTCCTGTTCTATGAGTTTGACTTGTTAGTTTCAGGTCTTCCCTTTTGGTTATATATTGGAAGGTCTAGCTCACTTTCCCTTTCTGTTCTGAAGGTTCTACCCAAAAACCGGTAGGTAAAAACCAGGTATTTCCCTGCTGAGCACTGTTGTTCACCCCGTTTCCTGCCAGCCAGTTCCTTAGTTGGTTGTGCGCTTGTGTTGGGACTGGAGTTGTGTTGGGTTTGCTGCTTCTTTTATTGCCTTGCGCCCCCAAATCACTACTGTATTCCCACTTGGACACTCGTTCCGCAATTCCAGTTGGGAGGGAGGGAGGTGCTCCCTTAGCGTGAGAGGCCTGTGCTCTGGTTGGCCCGGCTGAAGCCCTGGACCTCTATGTGCCCGAGTCCCCATGCTGCTACAGGCCCACCTGTGTTCCAGCTGGCTGGGTAACTCTGCCCGCACAGCTTCTGCCTTTCTTTAGGGTAAGAATTGACAACGCTAAAGTCTAGCAGGTGGGTATCTAGCTGTGACCAGGGACTTTTTTTTTTTTTTTTTTTTTTTGGTCTTTTTGAGACAGGGTCTCCCTGTAGCCCAGGCTGCCTGGAGCTCATTATGTAGACCAGGCTAACTGGCCCTGAACTCACAGAGATCTGCCTGCCTCAGACTACCTTTAAAGGCATACACCACTCACCTGGCTTGGGAGACTGTCTTCTTAACCATGTAATTACTGATGCTGAGAACTCACCTCATTTAAAAACTGTTATGGGGGGGCTGGAGAGATAGCCTAGCGGTTAAGAGCACCGACGCTCTTGCAGAGGACCCGGGTTCGATCCCCAGCACCCACATGGCGGCTAAGAAACCGTCTGTAACTCCAATTCCAGGAGAACTCCCAGTTCCAGGGGAATCCGAGACCCTCTTCTGACCTCCGCGGCATTGCACGACACGGTGCCAAACCTGCATGCAGACAGTAATTCATACAAATACAAAAAATAAATAAATTAAAATTAAAATAATAATAATAAAAAATAAAAAAAAAAAAAATTTCTTTAAAAAAAAACTGTTATGGGGGTGCAGCCAGTGAATAAGAGCACGGTGCTCTTCCAGAGGGGCCTGGTTCAGTTCCCAGCACCCACACGAGGGCCAACAACCAACTGTTTCCTCTCCAGTCCAGGGAATCTAGCACCCTTTTCTGGCCTCTGTGGACACTGCACACCGTGATGCATGCAGGCAAGACACCACACACCCATTTAATACAAATAAATAAATAATAAGTAAATAAATGCCAGGCATCGTGGTGCATATCTGTAATCCCAGCACTTGGGAGGCAGAGGTAGGAGGATCTCTGTGAATTGAGGTCCAGCCTGGTCTAAATGGTGAGTTCCAGGAGCTATAGGGAGACCCTATCTCAAAAAAAAAATGGGAATTTGAAAATTTTTTAATATGACCCACCCCGACCTCTCTTTTTTCTTTTTTTTTTCTTTTGTCCCCTCTTTCAGGACAGGGTCTCCCTGTAGCCCCAGCTGTCCTGGAACTCACTCTGTAGACCAGGCTGGCCTTGAACTCACAAAGATCCGCCTGCCTCTGCCTCCCAAGTGCTAGGATTAAAGGCGTGTGCCACCACGCCTGGCTTATATGATAAAGTCTTAATAAAGTATGTATAGGGCTCCAATTCAACAAGAAAACAACCTTTTTAAACAATACATGAAGGGGTGGACAGATAGCTCAGCAGTTAAGAGCATTGGTGCTTTTCCAGGGGACCCAGATTAAATTCCCAGCGCCCACGTGGCAGCTAACAACTGTCCGTAATTCCAGTTCCAGGTGATCCAGATCCCTCTGGCTTCTGTAGGCTTTGCATGACATGGGTGCACTTACATACATGTAGAAAAAATACTCATACACATAAAGTAAAAATTAAAAAAATGTGTGAGACTTAAGTAGATCTTTCTTCAAATGTATCAGTGAAGGGTGGTGGGCTGGAGAGAGTGCTTACTGCTCTGTTTGGATCTTGGCACTCATACCAGGCAGTGCAAAATACCCTGTGACTAGCTCTGGTGGGTCAGATGCCCCCTTCTGGCTTCCATGGCCATCTTCACACACACACACACACACACACACACACACACACACACACACACACTTTTTAAATTAAAAATACTGATGGGCGGGGCTGGAGAGATGGCTCAGCGGTTAAAAGCACCGACTGCTCTTGCAGAGGACCTGGGTTCGATTCTCAGCACCCACATGGTGGCTAAGAACCATCTTTAAGCCGGGCGTGGTGGTTAATCCTAGCACTTGGGAGGCAGAAGCAGGTGGATCTCTGCGAGTTCAAGGCCAGCCTGGTCTACAGAGTGAGTTCCAGATCAGCTGGGGCTATAGGGAGACCCTGACTCAAAAAAAAAAAATAAATAAAAGCAAGACTGCACAAGAAAAAAGAAAAATACTGATGGGCAAGGACTGGGATGTATAGTTAAAGAACATTAACATGCTTGGCATACTCTTGTTCAGGAATGGGTTCCATTTGTAGTTCTGCAAAAACAAAATCAAGCCAAAACAAATGGTCCCCAAAACATGCAAAGATACTCAACATTGCAGAACATTAGAGAAACACAAACCACAGCAATGTGCCGTTTCATCAGGATGGCTGTGATTAGGAAAATATGCAAGTAGCAAGTGCCAGTGAGGATGTAGAGGAGCCTGGGCCTTGTGCACTGTGGGTGGGGCTGTACCGTGCTGCTGCTGCTGCTGCTGCTGCTGCTGTGGAAAGCTGCACAGAACGAAAAGATTGAGCATAGGTTTACCAGGTGACCCTGCAACCCCACTTCTGGGCATATGCCATAAAGGATTGAAAATAGGAGTGTGAGATGTGTGCACACCATCCTCATAATGTCATTGTTCAAAACTGCCAAGGTTGAAGGAGCCTGGGTGTCCTTGAATGTGCGCAGAACAAGATGTGGTCCAGGAAAGAAATTCTGACACCTGCTATAATCTGGGTGAACCTAGAGGACATTACACTTAGTGAAAAAGTCACAGAAATAAAAGTCCTCTGTGAGCCTACATATGCAATTCTGTGGCATGGTCAGGGTTACAGAGAAGATAAGAGGTGGTCGGCAGGGTTTGGGAAGGAGCGTTTAATGAGTAGAGCAGCTGAAACATTTCTGGAGATGGCTGGAGGTGATGGTCGCCCAATGTGTGCATTAGTTACTTTTCTGTTACTGTGATAAAACACCATCACCAAAGTGACTTATAGAAGAAGGAAGGGTTTATTGGGCTTACGCTTTGTATTAGTCACTTTTCTGTTGCTGTGATAAAACACCCTGACCAAAGGAACTTATAAGAGGAAGAGTTTATTTGAGCTTATGATTGACGGTTCCAGGGAATTAGAGTCCATTGTGGCGGGAGGCATGGCGGCTGGAGCAGCAAGCCGAGGGTCACATCTCGCAAAGAGCACAGGAAGCAGAGAGAACGACTGGAGAGCACAAGGCTTGTTAAACTCATTAAGCGTGCCCCCAATAACGTACTTCCTCTAGCATGGCCACACCTTCTAAGACCTCCAAAAACAGTGCCACCAACTGGAGACAAAATGTCTGAATACTAAAGCCCATGGGGGACACTCATTCAAACCACCACACGCTTCCAAAGAGATACATGTCTGTCATGGTGAGGAGGTGTGGTGGGAGGTCGCTGGAACAGAAAGCTGAGAGCTCACATCTTCAAATAGGCACAGGAAACAGAGAGAAGTGGAGCAAGGTTATGAATTCTCAAAGCCCCCCCTCCCCCCACTGATGTGCTTCCTCCAGGAAGGCCACATTCCTAAACCTCTGCAAACAGTGCCACCACCTGGAACCAAGTGTTCAAACACTCAGAGCCTATGGGGAGCATCTCATTCAAATCACCACGATGCCAAAATAACTGGGTACTTGGGTAAAGCATCAAGACTTGTGTTATGTGGAGTGTGTGTGTGTGTGTGTGTGTGTGTGTGTGTGTATGTGTGTATGTATGTGCATTTGACTAGGTTCACTGGCCGGTGAGCTCTACAGAGTTGCCTGTCTCTGCCCCACCGTGCTGGGGTTATAGGAACATGCGGCCTTTTTATATGGGTCCTGGGGTTTCAAACCCATGTCCTACTGCTTGAAGAGCAGGTACCAATACCTACTGAGTTATCCCCTCAGCTCTACGATGTGGACTTTGTACCAATACATTAAACCCAAAGTCAAATTCCAAAACAAGAATGGAAATGTTCTGGTCCCAGTTGGCAGGGGTGGGAATAGATCCTGTCACTAGATCTCGGGGGCTGCGGCCTCCTGTTGCCCTGCCCTACATCCCTGCCATCAGTGACATCATCGTAGCACAGGTCCTAACAGAAGCACAGGCAATGGTAGATGCTTCTGTGTACAGCCTGTGCTCAGCACACAGTGCTCTGTTTGGTTATTTAACCGTGTGTGAAATGCCTCACCCACCAGCGTGATCCTTGTGGGAGGAAGGGACCATGAGCAGAGGCATCTGATTAGGCTCTGGGTTTCCTGTGGGGTTTGAGACCTCCCATTTAAGGTGTGGCTGTGGGGAACCCTGAACGCCTCGTGTCCCAAGCCCTGACAGTTCATCTGGGCATTCAAGGTGTGGCTGTGGGGAACCCTGCAGGCCTCGTGTCCCAAGCCTGACAGTTCATCTGGGCATTTAAGGTGTGGCTATGGGGAACCCTGCATGCCTCGTGTCCCAAGCCCTGACATTTCATCTGGGCATTTAAGGTGTGGCTGTGGGGAACCCTGAACGCCTCATGTCCCAAGCCTGACAGTTCATCTGGGCATTTAAGGTGTGGCTGTGGGGAACCCTGCATGCCTCATGTCCCAAGCCCTGACAGTTCATCTGGGCATTCAAGCTTGGTGCCCAGTGCCTTCAGGTTCTTCTACCTCATGGGGAGGAAGTGAGTGACGGTGACTAGTAAGACTCGTGTTCCATGGCAGCCTCAGCTCTGCGGACCAGCACTGTATGGGTAAGTCTTGCGAGGGCCCAGGGTGCTCCATGCAGTCCACTGCTTCCCCAGCTCTGCTTCACCTCAAAGCCAAGTCTTGGGTTACAATACACTGGAAACCTGTTTTAATTGGCATTTTAAAGCATTTAAGGAGTTTGACTCAATGTGCCTGGAGAATGAGGGCCAAAGGATGTGTATGCTGGATGCCTGGGTCCTCTTCTTACTTCTGAATGCCATCTGATGTCTGGGGACCCATTCCTTTGTCCTCTGATTCCAATGAGTGTCACACAGGAGGAGGCCCCCCTTGGTCCTGTCCCCACAGATCTCCCTAAATAACTTAGGAAATGATGGTGTACTGGGGTTCTGGGGTGGGGGGACCGTGCTTCAAGCCAGGTGCATGGAAACAAGAGCACGTGCATTTGGTATGATTGCATTTAGAACAACTGTGCATTTCCTCTGTGTTCTGAAGCCAAGTGACATTGCTGGCCATAGGAGTCAGCCCTCCCCCTAGGTGTGGAAAATTTGAACGTGTAATTGAAAATGTCCCACATCTTCAAAGAAGAGAGAATGGAAAATATGAAGGTTTTTCTGAGAGACTTCCTGTCCATCCCACATGTGGTCATCAGAGGTCAGAGGTGTTTATGTGTGTGTACAGGGCAGGAAGTCCAGTGAGATGAGTTATGGTGTGCTTGCATGGATACCTTGCTGGGAGCACATGTGCTTGGGAAGGCAGAAAAGGAGCTGGACTCGGAGCCAGGGCAGGGCACCACAGTGGCTGGTTCTGCCTTCTGGAAACTGCCTTCTGTTAAAGGAAGAATGGTTGGTGCCCATAGAGCTTGGAAAGCTGGTGGCTTTGGATTCGGTACAGTGTCCAGGCCCACTTGGTCCGGGGGGGCCCATGTGTTTGCAGCAGGAATTCTAGTTTCCCTCCTGGTTTTGTTTTCCTTCTTTCTATTATTCACAGGCCTGGCCTCTTTGACCAGAAGCATACAGAATAGTGTGAAAATCAGGCCAGACCTTTCCATGACCTCCCCATTTTCTGCAGCTAGGGAAATGCCTTGGTTAGCTGCCAGGCCACTCTGGGGTCTGTGGTTAGTAGGCCGAGGGCAAAGGAACTGATGCCATGCCTGAGTTCAAGGAAGTCAGAAGGAAGCTTAGTGTGTCCTTGCCCAGTGGCCTGTTAGGGTCAGCGCGCTCTGGGCTGCTCGTGTTGCCACCACCAGTCAACAATGTGCTGAATACATTGACTTCCCTAATCTTTGATTACTTTTTAAAAGATTCACCTATTTTTTTTTTTTTTTTTTTTTGTCTTTTTCGAGACAAGATAATAGGACAAATCTTTGGTTCAAAGTTCCAGTCGCCTCAGCTGGCCTGCATGCCTTATAGCCTCAGCTGGCCTGGAACTCATTTTGTAGACCAGGCCGGCCTTGTACTCAATAAGATCTGCCTGCCCTGGGTGCTGGGATTAAAGGCATGTGCCACCATGTCTGGCCTCACTTACTTGTATGTGTGTGTGTGTCTTCATATCTGTATGTGTACCACATGACTGCAGTACCTGCAGAGGCCAGAAGAGGGTTGGGGAATCCCTTGGAACTAGAGTTGTGAGCTGCCCTATGTGGGTGCTGGGAACAGAACCTGAATGCAAGAGTGGTAAGTATTCTTAACTGCTGAGCCATTTCTCCAGACCCCTGAATCTCTGATTTGTGAGGTAGTTCAGTTTAGCTCCTTTTTTGTGTGTGGGGGGGTTGTCTTTTTGAGACTGGGTCTCCCTTTAGTCCCAGTTGGCCTGGAGCCTCTCTCTGTACACCAGACTGGCCTTGAACTCACAGAGATCTGCCTGTCTCTGCCTCCTGAGTGCTGGGATTAAAGGCATGCACCACCATGCCCGGCACACGCCTTTAATCCTAGCACTCTGGAGGCAGAGGCAGGCAGATCTTTGTGACTTTGTAAGTTCAAGGCCAGCCTGGTCTACAGAGGGAGTTCCAGGACAGCTGGGGCTACAGGGAGACCCTGTCTCAAAAAGACCAAAACAAACAAACAAACAAACAAACAAACAAAAAACCAAACTACATCTCAACTTACTTTGCCCATTGACAGTGGACAGTGTGGTAGCATTTAGCCCATGCACAGTGTTGTGTGGCCTTTGCTCCATGGCTTCTGCTACAGAGGCCTGGCCTAGTTCTGTCACTTCACTATGGGTCCCTGAACCCAGGGCACATCTAGGTTATCCAGGGAAAATGCTGTCCATGTTAAGGAGTGGAACTTTGAACCAAAGATTTGTCCTATTATCTGTCAGGTGTTTCATGGACATCCTGCTGTGTCCAGCCCCAGGGTCAACCTCTTCCACTCACTCGACCTTCCCCAGCCATTCATCTAAGTCATGTCCTTCTTTGGACTCCTGGTACTCTCCCTAGAGTTAGACACAAGGGAATCTCATCCTGCAATTTCTCTCATACTTTCTGCTCTTATTTATTTATTATTCTTATTTTATGTGTATCAGTGTATTGCTTACATACATGTAAGTGCATCTGTGCCCACGGAGATCAGATGAGGGCATCACATACCATATACCCTGGAACTGGAGTTACAGATGGTTGTTAGCTACCATGTGGATGCTGGAAATTCAGTCGGGTCCTATGAAAGATCAGCTAGTGCTCTTAGCTACGGAGGCAACTCTCCACCCCAAGAGCAGAAGCTCTTGAAAAACTAACTTTATTGGGCTGGATCTCTGAGAGTTCAAGGCCAGCCTGGTCTACGGAGTGAGTTCCAGGCCAGCTGGGGCTATAGGGAGAACCTGTCTCAAAAAAAAAAAAAAAAGAAAAAAAGAAAAAGAAAAACTAACTTTATTAATGAGAGGAACCAGTTGAGAAACAAACAGGCAATTCAAGCAGAGAAGGGTTTTACGTCTGCCATTGGAGCTGGCGGTACAGAATGGAGTTTTCCCTGGCTGCTTCTGACAGACCCCCAGGAGCACAGCCACAGCAGCATGGCTTCCCCCTCCTGAGGACGAACAGGGCCTCCAGTGGCAGGGCCTGGTTGGGGCTTGTAGGTCAGGGAGGAGTGTGGGAGGCGTAGCTTGTGGGCTTGCAGCCCCCTGCTTGGCAGAGAAGTCCAGGGCAGGCCAAGTACCAGGGCAGAGCTGGCATCAGTAATAACATGGTAACTTCTGCAACAAACACATTAACGTAAGAAGAAAGAACCTGTAATCTCGCCACTCAGGAATGATAATTATGAATATAGTACATCTTAGCAGATTTTTTTTCTAGGTATGTATTCATATGGGTGTGCTTTTTCAAAAATATCACCTTGCGTAAACTGTTCTGTGACTTGCTCTTTTCACAGAACTCTGTCATGGGCATTTCAAAGACTGGGTCTCTACCTTCCCCTTTCAAATGGCACGCTTTTCTGTGCCAAGAGATTTTAACTGTTGGCTGGGTTCTGTGTCCTCTGTGATGGTCTGGGCTTGCTTTCTTTTTTCCTCTGGTAACTTCCTAGAGTAGACCAAAGGGTGGGAGCCATCTTAAAAGTGTTCCATTTTCTTCCCTTTTCTTTTTTTTTTTTTAATTTTTAATTTTAATTTTATTTATTTGTTTATGTGTATGAATGCACTGTCTGCATGTAGATCTGTACACCAGTGTCGTGCAATGCCGTGGAGGTCAGAAGAAGGTGTTGGATTCCCCTGGAACTGGAGTTCTCCTGGAATTGGAGTTACAGATGGTTCTCAGCCTCCATGTGGGTGTTGGGGATCGAACCCGGGTCCCCTGCAAGAGCAGTCAGCGCTCCTAACCACTAGGCCATCTCTCCAGCCCCTCTTCCCTTTTCTTTTTAAAATATATTTTATTATTTTAAAAGTTTTATGTATATGAATGTATTGCCTGCATGTATGTAAAGTACATCTTACGCAGAGGCCAAAAGAGAGCATTGGATCCCCCTGAACTGGAGTTATGGATGGTTGTTAGCTGCCATGTGGGTGCTGGGAACCAAACCTGGCTCCTCTGCTGCAGTGGCCAGTGCCCTTAACTGCTGAGCCATCTCTCCAGCCCTTCTTTTTCTTTTTGAAGCAGGGTCTCATGTAGCCTGAGCTGGCCTCAAACTCACCACGGAACCAAAGATGACTTTGAACTTTGAACTTTTGATCCTCTCACCTTTATTTCCTAAGTGCTGGGATTACAGGCATGTGCCACCATGCCCAGTTTATGCTGTGCTAGGAATCAAACCCAGGGCTTTGTTCATACCACACAACCACTCGGCCAACTGAGCTATGCCCCCCCTCCCCGGCCGCCCTCTGTTACTGCTTCCTTTTTGTCTTTTTTTTTTTTTTTTTTGTTTTTTTGACAGGGTCTCCCTGTAGCTCTGGCTGTCCTGGAGCTCACTCTGTAGACCAGGCTGGGCTTGAACTCACAGAGATCCACCCACCTCTGCCTCCCAAGTGCTAGGATTAAAGGGATGTACTACCACGCCCGGCTCTTTTTTGTCTTTTTGAGACAGCGTCTCTCTGTAGCCCCAGCTAGCCTGGAACTTGCTATGTAGAACAGGTTGGCCTTGAATTCACAGAGACCCGCTTGCCTCTGCCTCCCAAGTGCTGGGATTAAAGGCGTGTGCCACCACACCTGGCTAGTGGGAGGGTGAGACTTACAGCCTGGTTAGCTTCTGTGTCTCGAGCCCCTCCTCACCACAAGGACTGTGTATAGATGGAGGCCTATCTGGTTGTCTTCCCTGCTGGGCTTCCAGGTCTGGGAGGCCTGTACCCCTCAGCCACCATTCTGGCCCCAGGACTCAGCCCTCCTAGAGCTGCCCTCAGCAGGGTCCTCCTAGAACTGCTTAGTGCCCTTGTGTTCTGTCTAAAGGCTTAAAGGAGTTTGTGTTTGAGTTAAGTCCCCTTCATACCTCCATGACACACTCGGGGCCCCGTGACTTGGGAATGTCTGCTGATGGGCTGCCTGTTGTCATAAGCTCTGGGACTTGTAGTGTGTGGTCCTAGCTGTTCAGCATCCCCATCAAGAGGGAAGCCCTGCAGGTTTTGAGTCTCTTTCTTGGCTCAGAGCTAGGAGTAGGTGGGTAGAGGCCTAGGGTTTCACTGTCTGGCTAGAGGACCAAGTAGCAAGTGAAAATGGTTCTGCACCCATCCTGTGTACAGGAATGTGTCCTTGGAATGGCCCTGCTAGTGAAGGGGTGGTCAGGCAGCTATGGCTCAGCCCGTGAGCTGAGCAGTGTTGCTCTCAAGGGGCTGCCAAAGCTGCAGAGGGCAGGGCTTAGGATACAGCTGGCACCATGGGCAGGTGTGGAGTTTGGTGTAAATGCCAGGAGCCCCAGAGTAGGTCTGAGGCGTCCACCCCCAGTCTGGGGGCTGGCTGGATGGGGTACAGGCAGCACCTCTGGAGGAGTGTTGCCCCAGGGCTTTCTTGTTGTAGCTTGTGTGGGAATGACTCAGGCGGATGGGCAGGGAGGTTCAGTCCAATACTACCCTCTTGCTGCAAGGATGAGCTGAGGCCTAGGATTCAGCCTGCATGGTGTGAAGAGATTCTTCTAGAGTTTTGGCTGACTTTTGACACAGGGAGGATGGACCATGGAGTCCATTTGGCCTAGGAGGAGCAGGGAATGAACGTACCCTCTTCTTGTCCTCAAGCAGGGACCCAGCGATGACACACAGATGATGTTGCGGTACCTCGGGCCGTGTTCTTTATCACTCCCCCTCCCTCCTCCACATACTGGATCAGATTGACTGGCAGCTAAAGAGGCACAGCCTGGGCTTCCTTAGAGGGTGGACCTTGGGCCTTGCAGCTTAGATGTTGGCACCCAGCAGGCTACAATGGAGGTGGGGTTTTACTAAGTGCGGCCTAGAAACCCTGGCCCCAAGGGTCCTCTGTGCCCTTATCCTAAGGTTTGGAAGGGGGTGGGGGACTCCCATTAGGTGAGCACTTCAGAAATCCCTTCTTAAACTAGTTGATCCAGAACCTCTTAGTGAAGAAAGCCTCCTGATCCAGGTTGTGGGGAATCTCTGCCTGAATGCCCTTTCTCCTTGGGGCCTGGAGCTGTGAGAGGAATGGGGGTAAACCAGGGAAGGAGCTGTGACAAATTACACATTCTAAGTGGGACATTTGCACAACGGTTGTTATTCCAAGAGTGCGTTAATGAGCTCTCATGGGACTTTTCACTTCTAGGGCATGGTGCCCCCTGCATAAATCTGGAGACCCTTTGTGCAGGCGGGGTATGGCTGTCCAGGCAGGGTGCACAGCATGGGGCTGGCTCCTCAGCAGGGCAGGGGTCGAGACTGATACAGCAGCCCATGGCAGTGCCTCTGAGCTCCCCCTGACTCCCCACCTGATTTTGGCCCCTCAGATTCTGTGGCAAAGCAGATTGTTCACGTCCTCCAGCTGTAGCTATGGGGGTGCTGGCTTATCTGCTGTTCTCTTAGCTTTCCTGTTACTGTGACCAAAAGCAACTTAGGAGAGGAAAGGGTCTCCCGTCTTACAAGCTGCAGTCTGTCAACCAGGGAAACAGGGAGGCACCATGGAGGATTCTGCTTACTGGCTTGTTCTCCAGCTCGTGCTCAGCAAGCTTCCTTATTCTGTCCAGGCCCACCTGCCTAGGGATGGTGCTGCCCAACGTGGGCTGGGCCCTCCTACATCGATCATCAATCAAGACAATCTCTCCTAGATCTGAGACTATAATCTGATCTTGGGAAAATCTTTAATTGAGGTTCCTTCTTTCCAGGTGACTCAAGTGTGTCAAGTGGTCAGAGGTAGGTAGACCTCTGTGAGATTGAGGTCAGCCTGGTCTACATAGTGAGTTCCATGCCAGCTAGGGCTATCAGGATACCCTGAATCAAAAGCAAAATGAAACAAAACAACAAAAAGCTAACCCCATACCTCCACTCTTGTGTAGTTTGTGCTCACTTGCTGTGGACAGGGTCTGTAAAACTCAGGGGCTGGGTGGGGATGACTTCGATCCTTTTAGCCTCCTCGTGGATTCATGGATGCTCTTCCCTACAGTGTCTGCCATCTGGAGAAATAAACTGTCAGTCTCCACTGGTCCTTCAGGGTCTCCCTCTCATATTCCCTGTCCCTGTTTCAGACTGAGTCCCAGGTGACTGGTCCCAAGGCATGCTGGACTGAGTGGTATGATTTGGGGAGGCAGCTGTGGTGGTACACAGTCCCCAGTTTGTATTTAACTTGGGGAAGGTACTCTGTCTTTTTTTTTAATTATTTTTATTATTTAAAATTTTTTTTAATTTTATTTATTTTTGTATGTGTATGAATGTACTGTCTGCATGTAGGTTTGTGCACCCATGTTGTGCAATGCTGCAGAGGTCAGAAGAGGGTATCAGATTCCCCTGGAACTGGAGTTAAAGACGGTTCTCAGCCACCATGTGGGTGCTGGGGATCGACCCCAGGTCCTCTGTAAGAGCAGTCGGCGCTCCTAACCACTAGGCCATCTCTCCAGCCCCTATTTATTTATTTTTATGTGTATGAGTGTACTGTCTGTATGCAGGTTGGAGCACCTGTGTCGTGCAATGCCATGGAGGTCAGAAGAGGGCGTCAGATTCCCCTGGAACTGGAATTAAAGACAGTTCTTAGCCACCAAGTGGGTGCTGGGAATCGAACCTGGGTCCTCTGCAAGAGCAGTCGGCACTCTTAACCGCTGCGCCATCTCTCCAACCCCGGTACTCTCTCTTTTAAAAAATTGTTTATTGCCGGTGGTGGTGGCTCACACCAGTAGGAAATGCTGAAGAGGCAGAGTCAGGAGGATCTCAAGTTCAAGGCCAGCCTGGGCTACATGGAGACCCATTTAATAAAAAAAAAAAAAAAAAAAAAAACTAAAAGAAAAAATAAATTATTTATTATTTTATTTTACATGTATGAGTATTCTGCCTGCATGTGTGTGTACCCATATTATGCAGTGCCCACGGAGGTCAGAAGAGGGTGTCAGATCCCCTGGACCTGTAGTTATGGAGGGTTATGAGTCGCCATGTGGGTGCTGGGAACTGAACCTGGGTCCTCTCTGCCAGAGCAGCCAGTGCTCTTAACCACTGAGGCATCTTTCCAACCTGATACGCTTTTTTTTTAAAATTTTTTTTTTATTATTATTTATTTTTGTATGTGTATGAATGTATTGTTTGCATGCAGGTCTGTGCACCCGTGTCGTGCAATGCCGCGGAGGTCAGAAGAGGGTCTCAGATTCCCCTGGAACTGGAGTTCTCCTGGAATTGGAGTTACAGACGGTTCTTAGCCGCCATGTGGGTGCTGGGGATCGAACCCGGGTCCTCTGCAAGAGCGTCGGTGCTCTTAACCGCTAGGCTATCTCTCCAGCCCCCTTGATACGCTTTTTAAAAAAAAATTTATTTATTTCTGTATGTGTATCAATGTACTGTCTGCATGCAGGTCTGTGCACCCGTGTCGTGCAATGCCGCAGAGGTCAGAAGAGGGTGTCGGATTTCCCTGGAACTGGAGTTCTCCTGGAATTGGAGTTTCAGGCGGTTCTCGGCCGCCATGTGGGTGCTGGGGATCTAACCCGGGTCCTCCTTAAGAGCAGTCGGCACTCTTAACTGCTAGGCCATCTCTCCAGCCCCAACCAACCTGATACGCTCTTAATGGCCTCCAGGTTGTCTGTTGCTGAGGGAGAAACTCCCTGAAGGTTTGTGCAGGTATACAGGGCATGACACGGTACAGCGAGATGACAGCCATGTGAGAGCACACTGCATTCCCACTACTGTGTCCTCCTCATGACCAGCTTCCAGCAGCAGGGGCCCCTAGGCTGGGGTGGGGCTCATGGCATTGGGGACCTGAGGTCCTGGATGCCTTGTTGACTCCAGGAATCCTGAAAAAGTCAGAGGGGACAGTCCTTGAATTTATATCTCCCTGCCAGGGGATGCTCCTCTTTGCGCTGGGCTGGGCAGTGAGTGGAGAGACTGGTAATTGTCTGAGAACTGCTTGCAGAGCCCAAGGTACATGCAGTGGGCATGCGCCTCTCCCTGAAGCTGCCCTCAGCACCTCTCTCCTCAGGGGGCATCATATTAGAAGCCTTGGAGGAGCCCAGGGGCTCTGTGGAGTGTTGGTCCCACTGCTTATACCGAGCTTCTTGTGTCCGTCATCCCCTGGTTCCCTGTGCTGTAGGCGCCTAGCCCAAGGTCATGGTACAGTCATGTTTGGTGAGTGAATGCATCACACCTGTCAAAGAGAGGTGGCATAGTTAATACAAGGAGAGGGTTACTCCACGTCTGTTGGGGAGAATAGACATGGCAAGCAAGGGGATGTCAGAGCCATGGTTCCAGTTGGGATTTAAGAGCCTTGGGGGTGTCACATGTCCTGGGCTGATGGGACGCTGGCTAGAGCTAGACTGTGCCACTCTGCAGGGTGGACTGTGATGCTGGAGGCATAGTGGCCAATGCTTTGCCTTGTGGCCCCAGGGGGCCTCCAGCTTGGCTTTTCCCATCCCCCATCGCTCCATCCCACTGTCCTGTCCACTCCCCTGGTGATGTGACTGTGAACACGGCAGGCAGGTGCAAGGTGCGAGGGCTAGCACTTCCTGTTTGTCATTTTTAAAAGAGATTTATTATGACCCTGGAAATTTCTCTTCAGGATAAAAATAGTATTGGTCTACTCTGTTCATAAAGATAAGCACATTCACTTTAGGAAACGCTGCCAGTACTGCCGAACAGAAAGCAGGGAGTCCCCAGCCAAGCTCCAGGCCCAGAGACAACCCCAGTGGCTGTTGGTCTGCTTTTTAAAAAATATATTTATTTATTTATTTATTTTTATTTTATGTGTATAAGTTTATTGCCTGTGTGTATGTGTGTGTGTAAGTGCACCTGTCAAGAGAGGACAAAAGAAGGCATTAGCTCATCTGGAACTGGAGATACAGACAGTTGTTAGCTGCCGTGTAGGTGCTGAGATTCGAACCTGGGTTTTCTGTGAGAACAGAGAGTGCTCTTAACTGCTGAACTGTCTCTCCAGCCCCTGTTGATCTGTTTGAAGCTGCAACTTTCCCCAGCCTCGTAGGCTGTGCACCTGCCTGTGTGATGGAGGAGGCTTCCTGTTCTCAGATCCCGGGGTGGGCGGTAACTAGGGGCCCATCTGATGCTGGCAACTCTTCTGTTGTGGTAAAACTCAGACTCTTCCAGTCCCTGGCAGGGACATCAGTTACCATGGTGATGGGCCTCCGGGAGCCCACCAGAGGCACCTCTGGGGCCCTCACATTGAAGAGCTGTCCTTTGTCCAAGGACAATGGGGCCCTGAAGGGCTGTTTGTGTGTCGGCTCACTTTAATTACCTCCAAGGGGCAGCCAGTAGAAAAGGGGATTCCAGCCTCCAGGAATGAGCCCAGTGGGTATTTGAGTTCCTGAAATTTTCAAGCTTGGAACCCTGGTCTTAAACAAATCATAACCTCTCACTGGAATACCTTAGCTTTTATAATAGACTCTAGGTTGGGGCTGGAGAGATGGCTCAGCAGTTAAGAGCATTGACCATTCCTGCAGAAGACCAGGGTTTGATTCCTGACACACGCATGAGGCTAAGAACCATCCATAACTCCAGTTCCAGGGGATCCAATGCCTTCTTCTGGCCTCTCTAGGCATTGCACAACACAGGCGCCCTTACATATATGCAGGTAATACACTCATACACATAAAATAAAAATAATAAATAAAATATTTTTACAAGAGACTCTGGGGTTTTACCTGCCTGTCCTCATGTGCTGGGCCAGGAACTCAGAATTAGCCCAGCTCACTGGTTTCAGAGCTAGTCTTCTGTGCCTGTCCTCTTCTGTCCACACCTGCCTGGGAAAGGGATCTGCCCCGTGGCAGAAGCATGGAGGTGCCTCTTCTCCCCAATCTGTGCGGTGCATGCCAGAGTCCTGTGTGCTTGATGGGAAGGTGGCTTTGCCCTGGGAGTACGTGTCAGCAGCCACCTGTGCCTCTGAGTGGGCGTCGGGCTGAGGGAGGAGTGTCCTTGGCTCCTCACTGAATGGGTCCGTGATGTGCTCAGTAAATGGCGTACTGAGGGAAGGTCACTGGGCCACGCCCTGTGTTGTAGGACATGCCATGCAGCCCTCACCTTCCCTGCTCCTTCCTCTGCTTCTGGTGCCCTGAGGACAGTCCCTCAAGAGCTCTCAGGCCCTCCTCATCCCCCTCCCCACTCCTCAGTCTATGCCTGTAGTAGGTGTCTCCCTCAGCACTATAGGTGCTAGATTGTTCTCAGGGGCAGGGTATCCTGGGCACAGTAGAATGCTGAACCCTCCCTCTCTCAACCAACTATAGTTGAGAGCAGTAGCACCTGCACCTAGCCATGACCACCCATATATGTCTAAGGATTCCCAAGCGTCTGCTCCCATTGAGAGCTTACCACCGCTGTGAAGTAGAATCCTCTTGCATCCCTGACACCGCAAGAAGCTCTGAGCCCTCTGAAGGTCCTAGTACAGTACAGAAAGCCAGTGAGGTTGAGACAGGGCTGGGGATACTTGGGTTGACACAGATAGAGTGCTGTAGCCTGTGGGTCCCAGGTATAGAGAAGCTGGGTTGGTCCACCTCCTCATGCCTTGTGATTTGGGGTGCTTATTCTACCCTCAGCCTCACATCTTCATCCATAGAAGGGTGCGATGGGAGCCACCTTGCAGGTGCCATGGCCATTGGAGCCACACTTCAGGTCTGCATTCCTGTCGCTCCCCATACCCTCTGGGATCCTGCCCAGCTTGGGTCTCCGTCTAGGACTTGACAGGGGTACAGTAGGCTGTCTTTGTTTTCCTAGGCTTTCCCTCATAACAGACCCTGGGGTGCTGTTATTTCATCAGGACACAAGGAAGTTGTTTATACCCCATTAAAACAGAGCAGGGAGCCACTGAAGGATCCTGCCTGGGCGAGAGTAATAGAAACTCAAGACCTGGTAGAAGGTACCACTGCTGACGTAGAGCCTACCAAGATGTGAATGAAGGTCACGTCCAAGCCAGCCACTGGCCGGTGGAGGAGGCCGCCGGATCCCACACAGCTGGCAGCACGTTCCACCAGCGTTGCTCGTGCATTTCTATCCACATCTCCAGACATGGGTGTGTCAGCATCTCAGAGACCAATCCCACCTGCAGGAGCAAACATTGATAGACATTTCTAAACAGACATTTCTAAATCCTCCCCAAACTGAGCATCCCGAGAGCCTTTGGAGAAAGATGAGCTGAGCTGCTGGTTACAGAGTTGCAGAAGCCAAAGACAGACCCCTGACACAGGGCTGCTCAGTGGGGCAACCAGATGGGGCACCAGGATGGATGGTGGTGAGGAGGTGGAAGCTGTTTGGATGTGCCTAGGGGACTGTTGGAATTTGGCACGTAAGTGAGATTGTTGGGCTTGTAAGAAGTGCCACACAGTGAAAAGACTCCCGAGGGGGAGGGGGGGCTGCTGATGTGTGGACAGAGAGAAAGCAGAGCTGCAAGAACGGCCTGGTGTTCCCCCCATGGCTCCTCTGGGCCAGTCCTTGGGAGCTTTTACAGTAGACATGGTGTCTATAAAAGCAGAGCTGGGGCTGGAGAGATGGCCTACCGGTTAAGAGTGCCGACCGCTCTTGCAGAGGACCCGGGTTCGATCCCCAGCACCCACATGGTGGCTGAAAACCGTCTGAAACTCCAATTCCAGGAGAACTCCAGTTCCAGGGGAATCCGACACCCTCTTCTGACCTCCGCGGCATTGCACGACACGGGTGCACAGACCTGCATGCAGACAGTACACATTCATACACATACAGTAAAATTAAAAGAAGGAAAGGTGTGGGGGGGGGGTTGGGGGTGTGTGTGGGGGGGGGGGGGGGGGGGGGGGTGGGGGGTCCGGGGTGGGGGTAATTCACGGTGGACTGTGAAAGAAGGGGCCAACTGGCCTCAAACTCCCAGAGATCCACCTGCTCTCTGCTCCTGAAGTAACTGGGATTAAAGGTGTGCACCACCATCCCGAGCTTTGGCTTTTAACAAGATCTTTAAGGACTTCTAAACATAACACAGAATTCCACCCATCCTTGCCCTCCCAAAGAAAGCATCGTGGATGACAACTGGGTTCTGGGCAGCTCTGCCAGGCACCAAATGTGATGCCTCCAGGTATGGCATCCACTTGACCCTGGAGACCTACGGCCCTGTGATGTAGGTCCCCATTCCCTCAACCTCACGCTCAAACCAGACCCAGGTGTACGCCTATCTGACACCCCTCAGTGCCCAGCCTCCTCAGCCCTCCGGTCTCTCTCTGCCCTTTCCTGAGTCCCAGCATCTGCAGACAGTTGTCCCAACCTCGCAGAACCCTTACCCATCCATTGCTAATATCACTTCACCTCTTAAGGATGTTTCTAGAACACCCCACATTAACTTCTGAAACCAGCTTGGAACTCTGGTGCCCTGGAGAAGCACAGCAGCTGAGACAAGCCAAAATGGGGGCCAGATCGCCAGGCCACGGTCCACACTCCTGTGCATGCAGAGATCTCTGGGGAAGGTGCCCACTGGCAGGAACAGGGCACAGCAGCAGGGCTCCTGTGACCCACTGTCCCAGGCTTGGGAGCACCAGTGGCCAATGTAGTATTTTTTTTTTCCAAACTGTGTAAAAACAAAGATGGGTCTGTTCCAAGCAGTGGCTAAGAGGTCAGCCGGGGGGCTGGAGAGATGGCCTAGGGTTAAGAGCAACCGACTGCTCTTGCAGAGGACCGGGTTCAACCCCCAGCACCTCACATGCAGCTGAGAACCATCTTTAACTCCAGTTCCAGGGGAATCCGATACCCTCTTCTGACCTCTGCGGCACTGCACGACAACGGGTGCACAAACCTGCATGCAGACAGTAACATTCATACACATACAGAAATAATAAATTTTAAAAAATTTTTAAAAAAGAGCCAGCCAGGGCCACAGAGATAAAGAGCCACAACCAAGGCTCCTACTACCTGCTCAAAGTCCCTGGTAACTAAGGCTACTGTACTGTCCAGAAGGTCACAGTCACCAGCTCCTGGTCAGTGGGCACAATGGGTCCTCCTGAGTCAGTGGAGGTCCTACAACCAGAGCCCCCCTCAACCTCTGAGCAGCAGGGGTTCTGATGGCCACTGGGGTCCCTCACAGGCTCCTGGGACATGCCCTTGGAGTCCTCCACACTCAAGACCCTGTCCAGGCCCCACCAACTGCAAATAAAGGCCATCCCAGTGACCACAGCTGTCCTGGGAGTCCACAGGGCCTGCCAGGTGCCGACCTGATATGCAGACAAGCAGGGTCAACGACCAGGCTAGGCAGCCCCATTCTGCCTCAGCAGGCTGAGCAAAGCTGAGCAACAACACCTGGGGTTCACCTTCAGTTGCCCCGCGTGAGGCCTGCTCTAACAGTACACAATGCTCACGTTGTTCTCTCCACCAGGGACCCATCACACAGTCCCTGGAAAAGGGGAAGAGGAAAGGAAGTTATAGACAGAGCCCTATAACCTTCCCTTCTGAAACAAGAGGTCCACATGCATGTGAAGAGGTGACAGTCCTGATCCCAGGAAGCCTTTTTGGCCCCAACCAGCCCCTGCCACCTGGCTCTTACTCTTGCCTGCAACTGGTCCCTACAGCTCTGGCCACATTAGTTAGCTGACTCTGGATACTGATCATCTGAGACAATGCTTCTGGCAGTCGGGCCAGCTCTGCTTTTTTTTTTTTTTTTTTTTTTTTTTTTTTTAATTTAATTTTACTGTATGTGTATGATGTGTACTGTCTGCATGCAGGTCTGTGCACCCGTGTCGTGCAATGCCGCGGAGGTCAGAAGAGGGTGTCGGATTCCCCTGGAACTGGAGTTCTCCTGGAATTGGAGTTCAGACGGTTTTCAGCCACCATGTGTGGGTGCTGGGATCGAACCCGGGTCCTCTGAAGAGCGGGTCGCCTCTTAACCGGTAGGCCATCTCTCCAGCCCCAGCTTGCTGTTTTATAGACACCATGTCTACTGTAAAAGCTCCCAAGGACTGGCCCAGAGGAGCCATGGGGGGAACACCAGGCCGTTCTTGCAGCTCTGCTTTCTCTCTGTCCACACATCAGCAGCCCCCCCTCCCCCTCGGGAGTCTTTTCACTGTGTGGCACTTCTTACAAGCCCAACAATCTCACTTACGTGCCAAATTCCAACAGTCCCCTAGGCACATCCAAACAGCTTCCACCTCCTCACCACCATCCATCCTGGTGCCCCATCTGGTTGCCCCACTGAGCAGCCCTGTGTCAGGGGTCTGTCTTTGGCTTCTGCAACTCTGTAACCAGCAGCTCAGCTCATCTTTCTCCAAAGGCTCTCGGGATGCTCAGTTTGGGGAGGATTTAGAAATGTCTGTTTAGAAATGTCTATCAATGTTTGCTCCTGCAGGTGGGATTGGTCTCTGAGATGCTGACACACCCATGTCTGGAGATGTGGATAGAAATGCACGAGCAACGCTGGTGGAACGTGCTGCCAGCTGTGTGGGATCCGGCGGCCTCCTCCACCGGCCAGTGGCTGGCTTGGACGTGACCTTCATTCACATCTTGGTAGGCTCTACGTCAGCAGTGGTACCTTCTACCAGGTCTTGAGTTTCTATTACTCTCGCCCAGGCAGGATCCTTCAGTGGCTCCCTGCTCTGTTTTAATGGGGTATAAACAACTTCCTTGTGTCCTGATGAAATAACAGCACCCCAGGGTCTGTTATGAGGGAAAGCCTAGGAAAACAAAGACAGCCTACTGTACCCCTGTCAAGTCCTAGACGGAGACCCAAGCTGGGCAGGATCCCAGAGGGTATGGGGAGCGACAGGAATGCAGACCTGAAGTGTGGCTCCAATGGCCATGGCACCTGCAAGGTGGCTCCCATCGCACCCTTCTATGGATGAAGATGTGAGGCTGAGGGTAGAATAAGCACCCCAAATCACAAGGCATGAGGAGGTGGACCAACCCAGCTTCTCTATACCTGGGACCCACAGGCTACAGCACTCTATCTGTGTCAACCCAAGTATCCCCAGCCCTGTCTCAACCTCACTGGCTTTCTGTACTGTACTAGGACCTTCAGAGGGCTCAGAGCTTCTTGCGGTGTCAGGGATGCAAGAGGATTCTACTTCACAGCGGTGGTAAGCTCTCAATGGGAGCAGACGCTTGGGAATCCTTAGACATATATGGGTGGTCATGGCTAGGTGCAGGTGCTACTGCTCTCAACTATAGTTGGTTGAGAGAGGGAGGGTTCAGCATTCTACTGTGCCCAGGATACCCTGCCCCTGAGAACAATCTAGCACCTATAGTGCTGAGGGAGACACCTACTACAGGCATAGACTGAGGAGTGGGGAGGGGGATGAGGAGGGCCTGAGAGCTCTTGAGGGACTGTCCTCAGGGCACCAGAAGCAGAGGAAGGAGCAGGGAAGGTGAGGGCTGCATGGCATGTCCTACAACACAGGGCGTGGCCCAGTGACCTTCCCTCAGTACGCCATTTACTGAGCACATCACGGACCCATTCAGTGAGGAGCCAAGGACACTCCTCCCTCAGCCCGACGCCCACTCAGAGGCACAGGTGGCTGCTGACACGTACTCCCAGGGCAAAGCCACCTTCCCATCAAGCACACAGGACTCTGGCATGCACCGCACAGATTGGGGAGAAGAGGCACCTCCATGCTTCTGCCACGGGGCAGATCCCTTTCCCAGGCAGGTGTGGACAGAAGAGGACAGGCACAGAAGACTAGCTCTGAAACCAGTGAGCTGGGCTAATTCTGAGTTCCTGGCCCAGCACATGAGGACAGGCAGGTAAAACCCCAGAGTCTCTTGTAAAAATATTTTATTTATTATTTTTATTTTATGTGTATGAGTGTATTACCTGCATTATATGTAAGGGCGCCTGTGTTGTGCAATGCCTAAGAGAGGCCAGAAGAAGGCATTGGATCCCCTGGAACTGGAGTTATGGATGGTTTTAGCCTCATGCGTGTGTCAGGATCAAACCCTGGTCTTTCTGCAGGAATGGTCAATGCTCTTAACTGCTGAGCCATCTCTCCAGCCCCAACCTAGAGTCTATTATAAAAGCTAAGGTATTCCAGTGAGAGGTTATGATTTGTTTAAGACCAGGGTTCCAAGCTTGAAAATTTCAGGAACTCAAATACCCACTGGGCTCATTCCTGGAGGCTGGAATCCCCTTTTCTACTGGCTGCCCCTTGGAGGTAATTAAAGTGAGCCGACACACAAACAGCCCTTCAGGGCCCCATTGTCCTTGGACAAAGGACAGCTCTTCAATGTGAGGGCCCCAGAGGTGCCTCTGGTGGGCTCCCGGAGGCCCATCACCATGGTAACTGATGTCCCTGCCAGGGACGGAAGAGTCTGAGTTTTACCAACAACAGAAGAGTTGCCAGCATCAGATGGGCCCCTAGTTACCGCCCACCCCGGGATCTGAGAACAGGAAGCCTCCTCCATCACACGGCAGGTGCACAGCCTACGAGGCTGGGGAAGTTGCAGCTTCAAACAGATCACAGGGGCTGGAGAGACAGTTCAGCAGTTTAGAGCACTCTTCTTTCTCACAGAAACCCAGGTTCGAATCTCAGCACCTACAACGGCAGCTAACAAACTGTCTGTATCTCCAGTTGCCAGATGAGCTAATGCCTTCTTTTGTCCTCTCTTGACAGGTGCACTCACACAACATACCCACAGGCAATAAACTTATCACATAAAATAAAAATAAATAAATAAATATATATTTTTTAAAAAGCAGACCAACAGCCACTGGGGTTGTCTCTGGGCCTGGAGCTTGGCTGGGGACTCCCTGCTTTCTGTTCGGCAGTACTGGCAGCGTTTCCTAAAGTGAATGTGCTTATCTTTATGAACAGAGTAGACCAATACTATTTTTATCCTGAAGAGAAATTTCCAGGGTCATAATAAATCTCTTTTAAAAATGACAAACAGGAAGTGCTAGCCCTCGCACCTTGCACCTGCCTGCCGTGTTCACAGTCACATCACCAGGGGAGTGGACAGGACAGTGGGATGGAGCGATGGGGGATGGGAAAAGCCAAGCTGGAGGCCCCCTGGGGCCACAAGGCAAAGCATTGGCCACTATGCCTCCAGCATCACAGTCCACCCTGCAGAGTGGCACAGTCTAGCTCTAGCCAGCGTCCCATCAGCCCAGGACATGTGACACCCCCAAGGCTCTTAAATCCCAACTGGAACCATGGCTCTGACATCCCCTTGCTTGCCATGTCTATTCTCCCCAACAGACGTGGAGTAACCCTCTCCTTGTATTAACTATGCCACCTCTCTTTGACAGGTGTGATGCATTCACTCACCAAACATGACTGTACCATGACCTTGGGCTAGGCGCCTACAGCACAGGGAACCAGGGGATGACGGACACAAGAAGCTCGGTATAAGCAGTGGGACCAACACTCCACAGAGCCCCTGGGCTCCTCCAAGGCTTCTAATATGATGCCCCCTGAGGAGAGAGGTGCTGAGGGCAGCTTCAGGGAGAGGCGCATGCCCACTGCATGTACTTGGGCTCTGCAAGCAGTTCTCAGACAATTACCAGTCTCTCCACTCACTGCCCAGCCCAGCGCAAAGAGGAGCATCCCCTGGCAGGGAGATATAAATTCAAGGACTGTCCCCTCTGACTTTTTCAGGATTCCTGGAGTCAACAAGGCATCCAGGACCTCAGGTCCCCAATGCCATGAGCCCCACCCCAGCCTAGGGGCCCCTGCTGCTGGAAGCTGGTCATGAGGAGGACACAGTAGTGGGAATGCAGTGTGCTCTCACATGGCTGTCATCTCGCTGTACCGTGTCATGCCCTGTATACCTGCCAAACACTTCAGGAGCTTCCTCCTCAAGCAGACAACCGTGGAGGCCATTAAGAGTCGTCTAATGAAACTCAAGGTCGAAGTTGGTGGGGCTGGAGAGTGGCCTAGCAGTTAAGAGTGCCGAGCGCTCTTAAGAGGGACCGGGTTAGATCCCCAGCACCCACATGGCGGCCAGAACCGTCTGNTAAGATGTTTCTCATCCCTCTCTAATTCCTCCACTTGTGACGTCTCTGCCTCCATCTTTGAATGGGTCATTTGTTTCTTTCTTCCTTGTTTTTTGTGTAGTTTATCTATTATTTATTTATTTATTGGTCTTTTTGAGCTTTTCGAGAACAGGTTTCTCCCTGTAGCCCCAGCTGGCCTGGGGAACTCACTCTGTAGGACCAGGCTGGCCTTGAACTCACAGAGATCCCACCCTGCCTCTGCCTCTCAAGTGCTAGGTATTTCTAAAGGCGTGTGCCCCCATGCCACCATGGTTTGTCTTTTTTCGTTTGGGGAAATTTCCCTCTATCATCCTGTTGAAGATCTGATCTATACATTCTTTTTGAATCTTCTCCTTCTCTCTATCCCTATGATGAGGCTGTTTGGTCTTTCACGGTGTCCGCCACGTTTCTTGTTGTTCCACTCTTGTGATGTTTAAAATTTTTCATAATCTTTACTTGAGCATTCTAGTTTTTCTGTGTTATCTTCCAGGTCTGATATTCTTTTTTTTCTGCTTCCTCCATTCTGCTTCTGAGGCTTTTTCCCATCCTTTCTTGTTGATTGAATGAATTTTTGGTTCCTTTTTCCTTTCTCCGAGATTTCTTTAACGTTTTACTTCCTTTTGAGTTCTCCGTCCTCCTCTTGTAGCTCCTTGCTTTGCTGGTTGGTTTCCTTTTTCATTCAGCCTGAGATCTTTTCAAGTGTTTAAGTTCCTTCCAGAGTTGTCATTCTCTCCCTCCAGTTCTTTCTGAAGTTGTCATTCTCTCCCACTAGGTCCTTCCTGAATTTTTAATTCTCTCCCCTCGTTCTCGATTTATTCTTTTTATAAATTATTTTTACTTATTTGTATGTTATGAATGTACTGTCCTGCATGCAGTCTGTGCACCCGTGTCGTGCAAGCTGCGGAGGTCAGAGTGGGTGTCGGATTCCCTGAGCTGGAGTTCTCTGGAATTGGCAGTTTCAGATGGTTCTCAGCCACCCATGTTGGTGCTGGGGAACTTAAACCGGGTCCTCTGCAAGAGCGGTCGGCGCTCTTAACCGCTAGGCCATCTCTCCAGCCCCTGGAATTTATTCTTTATATTCTTGATTTCTTTCGAAATGTGTGATTGTTCTTCTAAGAATCTGTGTTCTGGGTTACCTCCAGGGAGAATTCATTTGTAGATCTTCTATAGGGTTGGTAGGTTTGATGTGGAATTATTCTCTGCTTTTCCTATATTGTTCTTTTGTTGTGTTCATATGGGTTTGTTTGTATTTTGATGCCTATCTCAAAGGTTTCTTCACTGTGTTGAAGAAAGGTTTTTGATATACTTGCTTCCTGAGGACACTTAAATTGTTTCTCCTTGTGTTATGGAGTTTTGGGACTTGTCTTGGTTTCAGGTTTTCACTTTGTTATATATTGGAAGGTCTAGCTCAATCTTCCCTTCCTGTTCTGACGGTTCTCCCAAAAACCGGTAGGTAAACAACCGGTTGGTACTCTGCTGAGCACTGTGTTCACCCCGTTTCCTGCCACCAGTTCCTCTAGGTTGGTTGTGGGGCTTGGTGTTGTGGGACTGGGGTTGTCTCAGGTTTGCTGTTCCATTTATTGCCCTTGCGACCCAAACACTACTGTTATTCCCACTTGGACACTCGTTCCGCAATTCCAGTTGGGAGGGAGGGAGGTGCTCCCTTAGCGTGAGAGGCCTGTGCTCTGGTTGGCCCGGCTGAAGCCTGACCTCTATGGGCCCGAGTCCCTTTGAGGCTACAGGCCCAACTGTGTTCCAGCTAACTGGGTAGCTCTGCCCGCACAGCTTCTGCCTTTCTTTAGGGTAAGAATTGACAACGCTAAAGTCTAGCAGGTGGGTATCTAGCTGTGACCAGGGACTTTTTTTTTTTTTTTTTTTTTTTTGGTCTTTTGAGACGGGTCTCCCTGTAGCCCAGGGCTGACTGGAGCTCATTATGTCGACCAGGCTACTGCCCTGAACTCCACCGAGGATCTGCCTGTCCTCAGACTACCTTTAAAGGCATACACCACTCACCTGGCTTGGGAGACTGTCTTCTTAACCATGTAATTACTGATGCTGAGAACTCACCTCATTTAAAAACTGTTATGGGGGGGCTGGAGAGATCGCCTAGCGGTTAGAGCACCGACCTCTTGCAGAGGACCCGGGTTCGTCCCCAGCCCCCACATGGCGGCTAAGACCCGTTTTTAACTCCAATTCCATGGAAACCCCAGTTCGAGGGGAATCTGGGACCCTCTCTGACCTCCGCGGCATGCACGACACGGGTGGGTGCACAGACCTGCATGCAGACAGTACATCATTACACATTACAAAAAATAAAATAAATAAATTAACTAAATAAATAAATAAATATATAATAAAAAAAATTAAAAAACAATTTTTTTTTTTTTTGTTTAAAAAAAAAAAAGTTATGGGGGGTGCTGGAGAGATAGATCAGTAGTTAAGAAAACTGACTGCTCTTCCAGAGGGCCTGGGTTCAGTTCCCGCCACCCACACGAGGGCCAACAACCAACTGTGCCTTCAGTTCCAGGGAATCTAGCACCCTTTCTGGGCCTCTGTGGACACTGCCCACCTGTCATCTCAGGCCCAAGACACCCACACACCTCAAATAATAAATAAATTAAATAATAAGTAAATAAAGCCAGGCATCGTGGTGATATCTTTAATCCAGCACTTGGGAGGCAGAGGTAAGGAGGATCTCTGTGAAATTGAGGTCCAGCCTGGTCTAAATGGTGAGTTCCAGGCGCCCTATAGGGCGACCCTATCTCAAAAAAAAAAAATGAGGACATTTGAAAATTTTTTTATGACAGTCTTTTTTTTTTTTTTTTTGTCTTTCCGAGACAGGGTCTCCTGTAGCCCAGGCGTCCTGGAATTACTCACTCTGTAGACAGGCTGGCGTTGAACTCAACAAAGATCCGCTGCCTCTGCCTCCTAAAAGTGCTAGGATTAAAGGCGCTGTGCCACCACGCCTGGCTTATATTATAAGTCTTCATAAATTATGTATAGGGCTTCCAATTCAACAAGAAAAACAACCTTTTTAAAACATCCATGAAGGGGTGGACAGATAAGCTCAGCCGTTAAGAGCATTGGTGGCTTTTCCATGGGGACCAGATTAAATTCCCACGCCCACGTGGGCAGCTAACAACTTTCTGTATTTCCAGTTCCAGGTGATCCAGATCCCTCTGGCTTCTTAGGCTTTGCATGACATGGGTGCCACTTACATGCATTCAGGAAAAACCATACAGTCATCCACATAAAGTTAAAAATTAAAAAAATGTGTGAGACTTAAGTAGATCTTTCTTCAAATGTATCAGTGAAGGGTGGTGGGCTGGAGAGAGTGCTTACTGCTCTGTTTGGATCTTGGCACTCATACCAGGCAGTGCAAAATACCCTGTGACTAGCTCTGGTGGGTCAGATGCCCCCTTCTGGCTTCATGGCCATTGCACACACACACACACCACACACACCACACACACACACACACAGCCTCACTTTTTTAAATTCAAAAAATACTGATGGGCGGGGTGAGAGATGGCTCAGTCGGTTAAAAAGAGCACCGACTGTCTTGCAGAGGACCGGTTTCGATTCCTCAGCCCCCACATGGCTGGCTAAGAACCATTCTTAAGCCGGGCGTGGTGGAATCCTAGCACTTGGGAGGCAGAAGAAGCAGGTGGATCTCTGCGAGTTCAGGCCAGCCTGGTCTACGGAGTGAGTTCCAGAACATCAGCTGGGGCATTAAGGAGACCTGACTCAAAAAAAAAAATAAATAAAAGCAAGACTGCACAAGAAAAAAAAGACAAAAATACTGATTGGGCAAGGACTGGGATTATCTTAGTTAAAGAACATTAACATGCTTGGCATACTCTTGTTCAGGAATGGGTTCCATTTGTAGTTCTGCAAAAACAAAATCAAGCCAAAACAAATGGTCCCCAAAACATGCAAAGATACTCAACATTGCAGAAATACATTAGAGAAAACACAAACCCAGCCACTGTTCTTTCTCCGGAGGCTGTGATTAGGACAATCTGCAAGTAGCAAGTGCCCAGTGAGGATGTGAGGAGCCTGGGCCTGTGCACGGGGTGGGGCTGTACCGTCTGCTGCTGCTGCTGCTGCTGCTGCTGTGGAAAGCTGCACAGAACGAAAAGATTGAGCATAGGTTTACCAGGTGACCCTGCAACCCCACTTCTGGGCATATGCCATAAAGGATTGAAAATAGGAGTGTGAGATGTGTGCACACCATCCTCATAATGTCATTGTTCAAAACTGCCAAGGTTGAAGGAGCCTGGGTGTCCTTGAATGTGCGCAGAACAAGATGTGGTCCAGGAAAGAAATTCTGACACCTGCTATAATCTGGGTGAACCTAGAGGACATTACACTTAGTGAAAAAGTCACAGAAATAAAAGTCCTCTGTGAGCCTACATATGCAATTCTGTGGCATGGTCAGGGTTACAGAGAAGATAAGAGGTGGTCGGCAGGGTTTGGGAAGGAGCGTTTAATGAGTAGAGCAGCTGAAACATTTCTGGAGATGGCTGGAGGTGATGGTCGCCCAATGTGTGCATTAGTTTTTTTTTTGCTGTGATAAAAACACCATCACCAAAGCAACTTATAGACGAAGAAGGGTTTATTGGGCTACCGCTTTGTTATTTAGTCACTTTTCTGTTTGCTGTGATAAAACACCCTGACCAAAGGAACTTATAAGCGGAAGAGTTTCTTTGAGCTTACGATTGGCGGTTTCCAGGGAATTAGAGTCCATTGTCGGGAGGAATGGCGGCTGGAGCAGCAAGCCGAGGGTCACACTCGCAAAGAGCACAGGAAGCAGAGAGAACGACTGGAGAGCCCACAAGGCTTGTTAAAACTAACTAAGCCTGCCCCAATAACGTACTTCCTTGCAGGCCACACCTTTAAGACCTCCAAAAACCAGTGCCCCCAACTGGGAGACAAACTGTCTGAATACTAAAGCCCATGGGGACACTCATTCAAACCCCCAACACGCTTCCAAAGAGATACATGTCTGTCATGGTGAGGAGGTGTGGTGGGAGGTCGCTGGAACAGAAAGCTGAGAGATCACATCTTCCATAGGGCACAGGAAACAGTAGAGAAGTGGGCAAGGTTATGAATTCTCAAAGCCCCCCCTCCCCCCACTGATGTGCTTTCCTCCAGGAAGGCCACATTCCTAAACCTCTGCCAAACAGTGCCACAACCTGGGGACAAAATGTCCAAAACTCAGGAGCTATGTGGCGCATCTCATTCAAATCACCACGATGCCAAAATAACTGGGTACTTGGGTAAAGCATCAAGACTTGTGTTATGTGGAGTGTGTGTGTGTGTGTGTGTGTGTGTGTGTGTGTAGTGTGTATGTATGTTGCTTTGACTAGGTCCATGGCGGTGAGCTTACCCGAGTTGCTGTTCTCTGCCCCCACCAGTGCTGGGGTTATAGGAACATGCGGCCTTTTTATATGGGTCCTGGGGTTTCAAACCCATGTCCTACTGCTTGAAGAGCAGGTACCAATACCTACTGAGTTATCCCCTCAGCTCTACGATGTGGACTTTGTACCAATACATTAAACCCAAAGTCAAATTCCAAAACAAGAATGGAAATGTTCTGGTCCCAGTTGGCAGGGGTGGGAATAGATCCTGTCACTAGATCTCGGGGGCTGCGGACCTCCTGTTCCCTGCCCTACATCCCTGCCCTCAGTGACTAATCGTAGCCACAGTTCCTAACAGAAGCACAGGCAATGGTAGATGCTTCTGTGTACAGCCTGTGCTCAGCACACAGTGCTCTGTTTGGTTATTTAACCGTGTGTGAAATGCCTCACCCACCAGCGTGATCCTTGTGGGAGGAAGGGACCATGAGCAGAGGCATCTGATTAGGCTCTGGGTTTCCTGTGGGGTTTGAGACCTCCCATTTAAGGTGTGGCTGTGGGGAACCCTGAACGCCTCGTGTCCCAAGCCCTGACAGTTCATCTGGGCATTCAAGGTGTGGCTGTGGGGAACCCTGCAGGCCTCGTGTCCCAAGCCTGACAGTTCATCTGGGCATTTAAGGTGTGGCTATGGGGAACCCTGCATGCCTCATGTCCCAAGCCCTGACAGTTCATCTGGGCATTTAAGGTGTGGCTATGGGGAACCCTGCATGCCTCATGTCCCAAGCCCTGACAGTTCATCTGGGCATTTAAGGTGTGGCTGTGGGGAACCCTGCATGCCTCATGTCCCAAGCCCTGACAGTTCATCTGGGCATTCAAGCTTGGTGCCCAGTGCCTTCAGGTTCTTCTACCTCATGGGGAGGAAGTGAGTGACGGTGACTAGTAAGACTCGTGTTCCATGGCAGCCTCAGCTCTGCGGACCAGCACTGTATGGGTAAGTCTTGCGAGGGCCCAGGGTGCTCCATGCAGTCCACTGCTTCCCCAGCTCTGCTTCACCTCAAAGCCAAGTCTTGGGTTACAATACACTGGAAACCTGTTTTAATTGGCATTTTAAAGCATTTAAGGAGTTTGACTCAATGTGCCTGGAGAATGAGGGCCAAAGGATGTGTATGCTGGATGCCTGGGTCCTCTTCTTACTTCTGAATGCCATCTGATGTCTGGGGACCCATTCCTTTGTCCTCTGATTCCAATGAGTGTCACACAGGAGGAGGCCCCCCTTGGTCCTGTCCCCACAGATCTCCCTAAATAACTTAGGAAATGATGGTGTACTGGGGTTCTGGGGTGGGGGGACCGTGCTTCAAGCCAGGTGCATGGAAACAAGAGCACGTGCATTTGGTATGATTGCATTTAGAACAACTGTGCATTTCCTCTGTGTTCTGAAGCCAAGTGACATTGCTGGCCATAGGAGTCAGCCCTCCCCCTAGGTGTGGAAAATTTGAACGTGTAATTGAAAAATGTCCCCCATCTTTCAAAGAAGAGAGAATGAAATATGAAGGTTTTCTGAGAGACTTCTGTCCATCCCCACATGTGTTCATCAGAGGCAGAGGGTGTTTATGTGGTGTACAGGCAGGAAGTCCCGTGAGCTAGTTATGGTGTGCTTGCCATGCGATACCTTGCGGGGAGGCACATGTGCTTGGGGAAGGCAGAAAAGGACCGGACTAGGAGCCAGGGCCGGGCACCACCAGTGCTGGTTTATGCCTTCTGCGAAAACTGCCTTCTGTTTACAGGAAGAATGGTTGGTGACAACTAGAAGCTTGGAAACGCTGGTGCGCTTTGAGCTTCGGTACAGTGTCCAGGCCCACTTGGTCCGGGGGGGCCCATGTGTTTGCAGCAGGAATTCTAGTTTCCCTCCTGGTTTTCTTTATGTACAATTATTTGCGTGCATGGTTCTAATTCTTCACTAGTGCCGGATCTTTTTCAGTTGTACCAGAAGCATAGAACATAGCATAAAAAGAACGAAGACGCATACAGACTAGTGCTGAGTGTCGTGCCAACACCCAGACGCATTTACAGAAATAAGACCCTGCGCTCGCCCCGAAAAATCAGGCCAGACCTTCCATTGAACCCTCCCCATTTTCTGCAGCACACGCAGGGAAAAAGAAACGCGCGACACATGCCTTGCCCCTTTGCTTCAGCTGCCGGGGCCACTCTGGCGCGGGCGCGCACCCTGTGGCGTCTCGTCCCGCGCCCCCCGCGTGCAAACCCCCCCCGGAGGAACACTTGATTGCCCTGCCCTCTCACGAGTCTCAAGGTTGACCATTCTTGCCCTGAGTTCCCAAGGCACACGCACAGCCAGGAAGCTTAGTGTTGTCCTTCCCATGTGGCCCTCCCCCCTCTTTCTTTGTTACTGCGCCCCCGTCCCCCCAACCGCCCAGCGCTCTCGCCTGCTAGTGCTGTTTGCCACCACCAGCAACAAGGTGCTGACATTACATTGTACCCTCTTCCATAATCTTTGATACTTTTAAACTAGATTCACCTTTATTCACCTGATTTTTTTTTTTTTTTTTTTTTTTTTTTTTTTTTTTGTCTTTTCGAGACAAGCCAAGAGAATATAATAGGACAAATCTTTGGTTCAAAGTTCCAGTCGCCTCAGCTGGCCTGCATGCCTTATAGCCTCAGCTGGCCTGGCTGGACATCATTTTGTATATATAGCCCGGCCGGGCCTTTGGCCTTTGTACTTCAATAAGATCTGCCTGCCCTGCCCTGGGTGCTGGGAATTTTTTTAAAGGCATGTGCACCATGTCTGGCCTCACTTTACTTGTTATGTGTGTGTTGTGTCTTCCTATTGTATGTGTACCACCATGGACTGCAGTACCTGCAAAGGCCAAAGAGGGTTGGGAAAATTTCCCTTGGAAAATGAGTGTGGAGCTTGCCCTATGTGGGTCTGGGAACAGAACCTGAATGCAAGAGTGGTAAGTATTTCTTAATGCTGAGCCCATTTCTCCAAGACCCCTGAATCTTCTGATTTGGGAGGTAGTTCATTATCTAGCTCCTTTTTTTGTGTTTTGTGGGGTGGTTGTCTTTTTGAGACTGGGTCCCCTTTAGTCCCAGTTGGCCTGAGGCCCTCTCTTGTTACAACGTATGGCCTTCTAACTCACCAGAGATATGCATCGTCTTCCTCCGAGTGCTGGGATTAACAGGCATGCACCACCATGCCGGCCACAGCCTTTAAATCCTAGCACTCTGGAGGCAGAGGCAGGCCGATCTTTGTGGATTTGTGAGTTAACGGCCAGCCTGGTCTACAGAGGGGGTTCCAGCGACAGCTGGGCTACAGTGGGAGACCTGTCTCAAAACAAGACAAAGCAAACTACAAACAAACAAAACAAACAAACAAAAACAACCAAAACTACATCTCAACTTACTTTGCCCATTGACAGTGGACAGTGTGGTAGCATTTAGCCCATGCACAGTGTTGTGTGGCCTTTGCTCCATGGCTTCTGCTACAGAGGCCTGGCCTAGTTCTGTCACTTCACTATGGGTCCCTGAACCCAGGGCACATCTAGGTTATCCAGGGAAAATGCTGTCCATGTTAAGGAGTGGAACTTTGAACCAAAGATTTGTCCTATTATCTGTCAGGTGTTTCATGGACATCCTGCTGTGTCCAGCCCCAGGGTCAACCTCTTCCACTCACTCGACCTTCCCCAGCCATTCATCTAAGTCATGTCCTTCTTTGGACTCCTGGTACTCTCCCTAGAGTTAGACACAAGGGAATCTCATCCTGCAATTTCTCTCATACTTTCTGCTCTTATTTATTTCTTATTTCCTATTTTATGTGTATCAGTGTATTGCCTTACATTTACATGTAAGTGCATCTGTGCCCACGGAGATCAGATGAGGGCATTCACATTACCATATACCTGGAACTCGGAGTTACAGGATGGTTGTTAGCTACCATGTGGATGCTGGAAATTCAGTCGGGTCCTATGAAAGATCAGCTAGTGCTCTTAGCTACGGAGGTGCAATCTCACCCCAGAGCAGAAGTCTTGAAACTAACTTTTATTGGGCGGCTGTCTGAGAGATCAAGGGGCCAGCCTGGCTTCACGAGTGAGTTCCCGGCCAGCTGGGGCTATTAGGAGGCGACACCTTCTAAAACAAAAAAAAAAAAAAAAGGAAAAAAAGAAAAAGACAAAACTAACTTTATTAATGAGAGGAACCAGTTGAGAAACAAACAGGCAATTCAAGCAGAGAAGGGTTTTACGTCTGCCATTGGAGCTGGCGGTACAGAATGGAGTTTTCCCTGGCTGCTTCTGACAGACCCCCAGGAGCACAGCCACAGCAGCATGGCTTCCCCCTCCTGAGGACGAACAGGGCCTCCAGTGGCAGGGCCTGGTTGGGGCTTGTAGGTCAGGGAGGAGTGTGGGAGGCGTAGCTTGTGGGCTTGCAGCCCCCTGCTTGGCAGAGAAGTCCAGGGCAGGCCAAGTACCAGGGCAGAGCTGGCATCAGTAATAACATGGTAACTTCTGCAACAAACACATTAACGTAAGAAGAAAGAACCTGTAATCTCGCCACTCAGGAATGATAATTATGAATATAGTTACCTTCTTAGAGATTTTTTTTTTTTTTCTAGGTATGTATTCATATGGGTGTGCTTTTTCAAAAATATCACCTTGCGTAAACTGTTCTGTGACTTGCTCTTTTCACAGAACTCTGTCATGGGCATTTCAAAGACTGGGTCTCTACCTTCCCCTTTCAAATGGCACGCTTTTCTGTGCCAAGAGATTTTAACTGTTGGCTGGGTTCTGTGTCCTCTGTGATGGTCTGGGCTTGCTTTCTTTTTTCCTCTGGTAACTTCCTAGAGTAGACCAAAGGGTGGGAGCCATCTTAAAAGTGTTCATTTCTTCCTTTCTTCTTTTTTTTTTTAATTTTAATTTTAATTTTATTATTTGTTTATGTGTAGAATGCCACTGTCTGCATGTAGATCTGTACACCAGTGTCGTGCAAATGCCGTGGAGGTCAGAAGAAATGTGTTGGATTCCCCTGGAAAATGGAGTTCTCCTGGAATTGGATTTACAGATGGGTTCTCCGGCCTCCATGTGGGTGTTGGGATCGAAACCCGGGGTCCTCTGTCAGAGCAGTCAGCGCTCCTAACCACTAGGGCCATCTCTCCAGCCCCTTTCCCTTTTCTTTTTAAAATATATTTATATTTAAAAGTTTTTATGTATATGAATGTTATTGCCTGCCTGTATGTAAAGTGCACAAATGCATGCAATGTCCACAGAGGCCAAAAGAGAGCATTGGCCCCCCTGAACCTGGAGTTATGGATGGTTGTTTGTTAGCTGCCATGTGCATGTGGTTGCTGGGAACCCAAACCCTGGTCCTCTGCTGACCGTGGCCATTGCCCTTAACTGCTCGAGCCATCTCTCCACGCCCTTCTTTTTCTTTTAAGCAGGGTCTCATGTAATCCAGACTGGCCTCAAACTCACCACGGAACCAAAGATGACTTTGAACTTTTGAATTTTGATCTCTCACCTTTTTTTCTAAGTGCTGGGATTACAGGCCTGGCCACCATGCACAGTTTATGCTGTGGTAGGAATCAACCCAGGGCTTTGTTCATACCACACAACCACTCGGCCAACTGAGCTATGCCCCCCCTTCCCCGGCGCCCCTTCTGTTCACTGCTTCCTTTTTGTCTCTCCCCCTTCTTTTTTTTTTTTTTTTTGTCTTTTTGAGACAGGGTCTACTGTAGTTTGGCTGTCCTGGAGCTACCTCTGTAGACCAGGCTGGGCTGAACTCACAGAGATCCCCCACCTATTGCCTCCCAAGTTGTAGGATTTAAAGGGAGTACTACCACCCCGCTCTCTTTTTTGTCTTTTTGAGGACAGGGTCTCTTGTAGCCCAGCTAGCCTGGAACTTGCTATGTAGAACAGGTTGGCCTTGAAATCAAGGAGCCCCGCTTCTCTCTGCCTCCAAGTGCTGGGATTAAGGCGTTGTTTGTGCACAACCTGCTAGTGGGAGGGTGAGACTTACAGCCTGGTTAGCTTCTGTGTCTCGAGCCCCTCCTCACCACAAGGACTGTGTATAGATGGAGGCCTATCTGTTTCTTCCCTGCTGGCTTCCATGCCCTCTGGGATGGCCTTACCCCCTCTGAGCACCATTCTGGCCCAGGACTCAGCCCCTCCTAGAGCTGCCCTCAGCAGGGTCCTCCTAGAACTGCTTAGTGCCCTTGTGTTCTGTCTAAAGGCTTAAAGGAGTTTGTGTTTGAGTTAAGTCCCCTTCATACCTCCATGACACACTCGGGGCCCCGTGACTTGGGAATGTCTGCTGATGGGCTGCCTGTTGTCATAAGCTCTGGGACTTGTAGTGTGTGGTCCTAGCTGTTCAGCATCCCCATCAAGAGGGAAGCCCTGCAGGTTTTGAGTCTCTTTCTTGGCTCAGAGCTAGGAGTAGGTGGGTAGAGGCCTAGGGTTTCACTGTCTGGCTAGAGGACCAAGTAGCAAGTGAAAATGGTTCTGCACCCATCCTGTGTACAGGAATGTGTCCTTGGAATGGCCCTGCTAGTGAAGGGGTGGTCAGGCAGCTATGGCTCAGCCCGTGAGCTGAGCAGTGTTGCTCTCAAGGGGCTGCCAAAGCTGCAGAGGGCAGGGCTTAGGATACAGCTGGCACCATGGGCAGGTGTGGAGTTTGGTGTAAATGCCAGGAGCCCCAGAGTAGGTCTGAGGCGTCCACCCCCAGTCTGGGGGCTGGCTGGATGGGGTACAGGCAGCACCTCTGGAGGAGTGTTGCCCCAGGGCTTTCTTGTTGTAGCTTGTGTGGGAATGACTCAGGCGGATGGGCAGGGAGGTTCAGTCCAATACTACCCTCTTGCTGCAAGGATGAGCTGAGGCCTAGGATTCAGCCTGCATGGTGTGAAGAGATTCTTCTAGAGTTTTGGCTGACTTTTGACACAGGGAGGATGGACCATGGAGTCCATTTGGCCTAGGAGGAGCAGGGAATGAACGTACCCTCTTCTTGTCCTCAAGCAGGGACCCAGCGATGACACACAGATGATGTTGCGGTACCTCGGGCCGTGTTCTTTATCACTCCCCCTCCCTCCTCCACATACTGGATCAGATTGACTGGCAGCTAAAGAGGCACAGCCTGGGCTTCCTTAGAGGGTGGACCTTGGGCCTTGCAGCTTAGATGTTGGCACCCAGCAGGCTACAATGGAGGTGGGGTTTTACTAAGTGCGGCCTAGAAACCCTGGCCCCAAGGGTCCTCTGTGCCCTTATCCTAAGGTTTGGAAGGGGGTGGGGGACTCCCATTAGGTGAGCACTTCAGAAATCCCTTCTTAAACTAGTTGATCCAGAACCTCTTAGTGAAGAAAGCCTCCTGATCCAGGTTGTGGGGAATCTCTGCCTGAATGCCCTTTCTCCTTGGGGCCTGGAGCTGTGAGAGGAATGGGGGTAAACCAGGGAAGGAGCTGTGACAAATTACACATTCTAAGTGGGACATTTGCACAACGGTTGTTATTCCAAGAGTGCGTTAATGAGCTCTCATGGTACATTTTCACTTCTAGGGCATGGTGCGCCCCTGCATAAATCTGGAGACCCTTTGTGGCAGGCGGGGTATGGCGTCCAGGCGAGTGTGCACCAGCATGGAGGCTGGTCTCCTCAGCAGGGCAGGGGTCGAGACTGATACAGCAGCCCATGGCAGTGCCTCTGAGCTCCCCCTGACTCCCCACCTGATTTTGGCCCCTCAGATTCTGTGGCAAAGCAGATTGTTCACGTCCTCCAGCTGTAGCTATGGGGGTGCTGGCTTATCTGCTGTTCTCTTAGCTTTCCTGTTTCTGTGACCAACCAACTTAGGAGAGGAAAGGGTCTCCCGTCTTACTTACAAGCTGCCGTCTGTCAACCAGAGGGAAACAGGGAGGCACCATGGAGGATTCTGCTTACTGGCTTGTTCTCCAGCTCGTGCTCAGCAAGCTTCCTTATTCTGTCCAGGCCCACCTGCCTAGGGTGGTGCTGCCCATAGTGGCTGGGCCCTCCTACATCGATCATCAATCAAGACAATCTCTCCTAGATCTGAGACTATAATCTGATCTTGGGAAAATCTTTAATTGAGGTTCCTTCTTATCCGGTGACTCAAGTGTGTCAAGTGGTCAGAGGTAGGTAGACCTCTGTGAAGATTGAGTCAGCCTGGTCTACATAGTGAGTTCCATGCCAGCTAGGGCTATCAGGATACCCTGAATCAAAAGCAAAATGAAACAAAAACAACAAAAAAGCTAACCCCATACCTCCACTCTTGTGTAGTTTGTGCTCACTTGCTGTGGACAGGGTCTGTAAAACTCAGGGGCTGGGTGGGGATGACTTCGATCCTTTTAGCCTCCTCGTGGATTCATGGATGCTCTTCCCTACAGTGTCTGCCATCTGGAGAAATAAACTGTCAGTCTCCACTGGTCCTTCAGGGTCTCCCTCTCATATTCCCTGTCCCTGTTTCAGACTGAGTCCCAGGTGACTGGTCCCAAGGCATGCTGGACTGAGTGGTATGATTTGGGGAGGCAGCTGTGGTGGTACACAGTCCCCAGTTTGTATTTAACTTGGGAAGGTACTCTGTCCTTTTTTTTTATTATTTTATATTTAAAATTTTTTTTAAATTTATTTTTTTTGTATGTGATGAATGTATGTCTGCATGTAGGTTTGTGCACCCATTTGTGCAATGCTGCAGAGGTCAGAAGAGGTTATCCGATTCCCTGGAACTGGAGTATAAAGACGGTTCTCAGCCACCATGTGGGTGCTGGGGATCGACCCCAGTCCTCTGTAAGAGCCGTCGGCGCTCCTAACCACTAGGCCATCTCTCCAGCCCCTATTTTATTTATTTTTATGTGTATGAGTGTACTGTCTGTATGAGTTGGAGCACCTGTGTCGTGCAAGCCATGGAGGTCAGAGAGGGCGTCAGATTCCCCGGGAAACTTGAATTAAAGACAGTTCTTAGCCACCAAGTGGGTGCTGGGAATCGAACCTGGGTCTCTGCAAGAGCGTCGGCACTCTTACCGCTGCGCCATTCTCCAACCCGGTACCTTCTTTTAAAAAATGTTTATTGCCGGTGGTGGTGGCTCACAACAGTGAATGGAAGAGGCAGAGCAGGAGGAGATCACAGCGAAGGCCAGCCTGGGGCGTACTGGAGACCCATTTAATAAAAAAAAAAAAAAAAAAAAACTAAAAGAAAAAATAAATTATTTATTATTTTATTTTATTGTCATGTTTTTCTGCATGTGAGGTGACTTGTGTTTTCAGTGCCCACGGAGGTCAGAAGAGGGTTGTCAGATCCCCTGGACATGTTATGGCGTTTTATTAGTCGCATGTGGGTGCTGGGAACTGAACCTGGTCCCTCTGCCAGAGCAGCCAGTGCTCTTAACCACTGAGGCATCTTTCCAACCTGATACGCTTTTTTTTTAAAATTTTTTTTTTTATTATTATTTATTTTTTATGTGTATGAATGTATTGTTTGCATGCAGGTCTGTGCACCCGTGTCGTGCAATGCCGCGGAGGTCAGAAGAGGGTCCTCAGATTCCCTCGGAACTGGAGTTCTCCTGGTAATTGGAGTTTACAGACGGTTCTTAGCCGCCATGTGGGTGCTGGGGATCGAACCCGGGTCCTCTGCAAGAGCGTGCGGTGCCTTAACCGCTAGGCTATCTTCCAGCCCCCTTGATACGCTTTTTAAAAAAAAATTTATATTTTCTGTTGTGTATCATTTACTGTCTGCATGCAGGTTGTGCACCCGTGTCGTGCAATGCCGCAGAGGTCAAGAAGAGGGTGTCGGTTTCCCTGGACTGGAGTTCTCCCTGGAATGGGTCAGTTAGGCGGTTCTGGCCGCCATGTGGGTGCTGGGGTCTAACCCGGTCCTCCTTAAGAGCAGTCGGCACTCTTAACTGCTAGGCCATCTCTCCAGCCCCAACCAAATGATTACGCTCTTAATGGCCTCCAGGTTGTCTGTTGCTGAGGGAGAAACTCCCTGAAGGTTTGTGCAGGTATACAGGGCATGACACGGTACAGCGAGATGACAGCCATGTGAGAGCACACTGCATTCCCACTACTGTGTCCTCCTCATGACCAGCTTCCAGCAGCAGGGGCCCCTAGGCTGGGGTGGGGCTCATGGCATTGGGGACCTGAGGTCCTGGATGCCTTGTTGACTCCAGGAATCCTGAAAAAGTCAGAGGGGACAGTCCTTGAATTTATATCTCCCTGCCAGGGGATGCTCCTCTTTGCGCTGGGCTGGGCAGTGAGTGGAGAGACTGGTAATTGTCTGAGAACTGCTTGCAGAGCCCAAGGTACATGCAGTGGGCATGCGCCTCTCCCTGAAGCTGCCCTCAGCACCTCTCTCCTCAGGGGGCATCATATTAGAAGCCTTGGAGGAGCCCAGGGGCTCTGTGGAGTGTTGGTCCCACTGCTTATACCGAGCTTCTTGTGTCCGTCATCCCCTGGTTCCCTGTGCTGTAGGCGCCTAGCCCAAGGTCATGGTACAGTCATGTTTGGTGAGTGAATGCATCACACCTGTCAAAGAGAGGTGGCATAGTTAATACAAGGAGAGGGTTACTCCACGTCTGTTGGGGAGAATAGACATGGCAAGCAAGGGGATGTCAGAGCCATGGTTCCAGTTGGGATTTAAGAGCCTTGGGGGTGTCACATGTCCTGGGCTGATGGGACGCTGGCTAGAGCTAGACTGTGCCACTCTGCAGGGTGGACTGTGATGCTGGAGGCATAGTGGCCAATGCTTTGCCTTGTGGCCCCAGGGGGCCTCCAGCTTGGCTTTTCCCATCCCCCATCGCTCCATCCCACTGTCCTGTCCACTCCCCTGGTGATGTGACTGTGAACACGGCAGGCAGGTGCAAGGTGCGAGGGCTAGCACTTCCTGTTTGTCATTTTTAAAAGAGATTTATTATGACCCTGGAAATTTCTCTTCAGGATAAAAATAGTATTGGTCTACTCTGTTCATAAAGATAAGCACATTCACTTTAGGAAACGCTGCCAGTACTGCCGAACAGAAAGCAGGGAGTCCCCAGCCAAGCTCCAGGCCCAGAGACAACCCCAGTGGCTGTTGGTCTGCTTTTTAAAAAATATATTATTTATTTATTTATTTTTATTTTTTGTGTATAAGTTTATTGCCTGGTGTAGTGTGTTGTAAGTGCACCTGTCAAGAAGGCAAAGAGGGATGATGCCATCTGAACTGGAGATACAGACAGTTTGTTAGCTGCCGTTGTAGGTGCTGAGATTCGAACCGGGTTTCTGTGAGAACAGAGAGTGCTCTTAACTGCTGAACTGTCTCTCCAGCCCCTGTTGATCTGTTTGAAGCTGCAACTTTCCCCAGCCTCGTAGGCTGTGCACCTGCCTGTGTGATGGAGGAGGCTTCCTGTTCTCAGATCCCGGGGTGGGCGGTAACTAGGGGCCCATCTGATGCTGGCAACTCTTCTGTTGTGGTAAAACTCAGACTCTTCCAGTCCCTGGCAGGGACATCAGTTACCATGGTGATGGGCCTCCGGGAGCCCACCAGAGGCACCTCTGGGGCCCTCACATTGAAGAGCTGTCCTTTGTCCAAGGACAATGGGGCCCTGAAGGGCTGTTTGTGTGTCGGCTCACTTTAATTACCTCCAAGGGGCAGCCAGTAGAAAAGGGGATTCCAGCCTCCAGGAATGAGCCCAGTGGGTATTTGAGTTCCTGAAATTTTCAAGCTTGGAACCCTGGTCTTAAACAAATCATAACCTCTCACTGGAATACCTTAGCTTTTATAATAGACTCTAGGTTGGGGCTGGAGAGATGGCTCAGCAGTTAAGAGCATTGACCATTCCTGCAGAAGACCAGGGTTAGTTTCTAGCACCACACATGGCAGCTAAAACCATCCATAACTCCAGTTCCAGGGGATCCCCATGCTTCTCTGGCCTCTCTAGGCATTGCACAACACAGGCGCCCTTACATATATGCAGGTAATACACTCATACACATAAAATAAAAATAATAAATAAAATTATTTTTACAAGAGACTCTGGGGTTTTACCTGCCTGTCCTCATGTGCTGGGCCAGGAACTCAGAATTAGCCCAGCTCACTGGTTTCAGAGCTAGTCTTCTGTGCCTGTCCTCTTCTGTCCACACCTGCCTGGGAAAGGGATCTGCCCCGTGGCAGAAGCATGGAGGTGCCTCTTCTCCCCAATCTGTGCGGTGCATGCCAGAGTCCTGTGTGCTTGATGGGAAGGTGGCTTTGCCCTGGGAGTACGTGTCAGCAGCCACCTGTGCCTCTGAGTGGGCGTCGGGCTGAGGGAGGAGTGTCCTTGGCTCCTCACTGAATGGGTCCGTGATGTGCTCAGTAAATGGCGTACTGAGGGAAGGTCACTGGGCCACGCCCTGTGTTGTAGGACATGCCATGCAGCCCTCACCTTCCCTGCTCCTTCCTCTGCTTCTGGTGCCCTGAGGACAGTCCCTCAAGAGCTCTCAGGCCCTCCTCATCCCCCTCCCCACTCCTCAGTCTATGCCTGTAGTAGGTGTCTCCCTCAGCACTATAGGTGCTAGATTGTTCTCAGGGGCAGGGTATCCTGGGCACAGTAGAATGCTGAACCCTCCCTCTCTCAACCAACTATAGTTGAGAGCAGTAGCACCTGCACCTAGCCATGACCACCCATATATGTCTAAGGATTCCCAAGCGTCTGCTCCCATTGAGAGCTTACCACCGCTGTGAAGTAGAATCCTCTTGCATCCCTGACACCGCAAGAAGCTCTGAGCCCTCTGAAGGTCCTAGTACAGTACAGAAAGCCAGTGAGGTTGAGACAGGGCTGGGGATACTTGGGTTGACACAGATAGAGTGCTGTAGCCTGTGGGTCCCAGGTATAGAGAAGCTGGGTTGGTCCACCTCCTCATGCCTTGTGATTTGGGGTGCTTATTCTACCCTCAGCCTCACATCTTCATCCATAGAAGGGTGCGATGGGAGCCACCTTGCAGGTGCCATGGCCATTGGAGCCACACTTCAGGTCTGCATTCCTGTCGCTCCCCATACCCTCTGGGATCCTGCCCAGCTTGGGTCTCCGTCTAGGACTTGACAGGGGTACAGTAGGCTGTCTTTGTTTTCCTAGGCTTTCCCTCATAACAGACCCTGGGGTGCTGTTATTTCATCAGGACACAAGGAAGTTGTTTATACCCCATTAAAACAGAGCAGGGAGCCACTGAAGGATCCTGCCTGGGCGAGAGTAATAGAAACTCAAGACCTGGTAGAAGGTACCACTGCTGACGTAGAGCCTACCAAGATGTGAATGAAGGTCACGTCCAAGCCAGCCACTGGCCGGTGGAGGAGGCCGCCGGATCCCACACAGCTGGCAGCACGTTCCACCAGCGTTGCTCGTGCATTTCTATCCACATCTCCAGACATGGGTGTGTCAGCATCTCAGAGACCAATCCCACCTGCAGGAGCAAACATTGATAGACATTTCTAAACAGACATTTCTAAATCCTCCCCAAACTGAGCATCCCGAGAGCCTTTGGAGAAAGATGAGCTGAGCTGCTGGTTACAGAGTTGCAGAAGCCAAAGACAGACCCCTGACACAGGGCTGCTCAGTGGGGCAACCAGATGGGGCACCAGGATGGATGGTGGTGAGGAGGTGGAAGCTGTTTGGATGTGCCTAGGGGACTGTTGGAATTTGGCACGTAAGTGAGATTGTTGGGCTTGTAAGAAGTGCCACACAGTGAAAAGACTCCCGAGGGGGAGGGGGGGCTGCTGATGTGTGGACAGAGAGAAAGCAGAGCTGCAAGAACGGCCTGGTGTTCCCCCCATGGCTCCTCTGGGCCAGTCCTTGGGAGCTTTTACAGTAGACATGGTGTCTATATAAAGCAGAGCTGGGGCTGAGAGATGGCCTACCGGTTAAGAGTGCCGACCGCTCTTGCAGAGGACCCGGGTTCGATCCCAGCACCCACATGGTGGCTGAAAACCGTCTGAAACTCTTCCAGGAGAACTCCAGTTCCAGGGGAATCCGACACCCTCTTCTGACCTCCGCGGCATTGCACGACAGCGGTGCACAGACCTGCATGCAGACAGTACACATCATACACATACAGTAAAATTTAAATTAAAAAAAAAAAAAAAAAAAAAAAAAAAGCAGAGCTGGCCCGACTGCCAGAAGCATTTGTCCAGATGATCAGTATCCAGAGTCAGCTAACTAATGTGGCCAGAGCTGTAGGGACCAGTTGCAGGCAAGAGTAAGAGCCAGGTGGCAGGGGCTGGTTGGGGCCAAAAAGGCTTCCTGGGATCAGGACTGTCACCTCTTCACATGCATGTGGACCTCTTGTTTCAGAAGGGAAGGTTATAGGGCTCTGTCTATAACTTCCTTTCCTCTTCCCCTTTTCCAGGGACTGTGTGATGGGTCCCTGGTGGAGAGAACAACGTGAGCATTGTGTACTGTTAGAGCAGGCCTCACGCGGGGCAACTGAAGGTGAACCCCAGGTGTTGTTGCTCAGCTTTGCTCAGCCTGCTGAGGCAGAATGGGGCTGCCTAGCCTGGTCGTTGACCCTGCTTGTCTGCATATCAGGTCGGCACCTGGCAGGCCCTGTGGACTCCCAGGACAGCTGTGGTCACTGGGATGGCCTTTATTTGCAGTTGGTGGGGCCTGGACAGGGTCTTGAGTGTGGAGGACTCCAAGGGCATGTCCCAGGAGCCTGTGAGGGACCCCAGTGGCCATCAGAACCCCTGCTGCTCAGAGGTTGAGGGGGGCTCTGGTTGTAGGACCTCCACTGACTCAGGAGGACCCATTGTGCCCACTGACCAGGAGCTGGTGACTGTGACCTTCTGGACAGTACAGTAGCCTTAGTTACCAGGGACTTTGAGCAGGTAGTAGGAGCCTTGGTTGTGGCTCTTTATCTCTGTGGCCCTGGCTGAGCTCTTTTTTAAAAATTTTTTAAAATTTATTTATTTCTGTATGTGTATGAATGTACTGTCTGCATGCAGGTTTGTGCACCCGTGTCGTGCAGTGCCGCAGAGGTCAGAAGAGGGTATCGGATTCCCCTGGAACTGGAGTTAAAGATGGTTCTCAGCTGCATGTGGGTGCTGGGGGTTGAACCCAGGTCCTCTGCAAGAGCAGTCGGTGCTCTTAACCGCTAGGCCATCTCTCCAGCCCCCCGGCTGACCTCTTAGCCACTGCTTGGAACAGACCCATCTTTGTTTTTACAAGTTTGGAAAAAAATACTTACATTGGCCACATGGTGCTCCCAAGCCTGGGACAGTGGGTCACAGGAGCCCTGCTGCTGTGCCCTGTTCCTGCCAGTGGGCACCTTCCCCAGAGATCTCTGCATGCACAGGAGTGTGGACCGTGGCCTGGCGATCTGGCCCCCATTTTGGCTTGTCTCAGCTGCTGTGCTTCTCCAGGGCACCAGAGTTCCAAGCTGGTTTCAGAAGTTAATGTGGGGTGTTCTAGAAACATCCTTAAGAGGTGAAGTGATATTAGCAATGGATGGGTAAGGGTTCTGCGAGGTTGGGACAACTGTCTGCAGATGCTGGGACTCAGGAAAGGGCAGAGAGAGACCGGAGGGCTGAGGAGGCTGGGCACTGAGGGGTGTCAGATAGGCGTACACCTGGGTCTGGTTTGAGCGTGAGGTTGAGGGAATGGGGACCTACATCACAGGGCCGTAGGTCTCCAGGGTCAAGTGGATGCCATACCTGGAGGCATCACATTTGGTGCCTGGCAGAGCTGCCCAGAACCCAGTTGTCATCCACGATGCTTTCTTTGGGAGGGCAAGGATGGGTGGAATTCTGTGTTATGTTTAGAAGTCCTTAAAGATCTTGTTAAAAGCCAAAGCTCGGGATGGTGGTGCACACCTTTAATCCCAGTACTCAGGAGACAGAGGCAGGTGGATCTCTGGGAGTTTGAGGCCAGCTTGGTTTACGTAGTGAATTCCAGGCCCAAACCCAAAGCCACCTTGTAAAAACCCAAAAAAAGCACAGTTCTATAAAGTAGAAAAGTGAACATTTCCAGGCATTTTCCCACTTGTTTTTGCTGTGGTGAATGTACACAGTAATCTTTTTTTTTCCTCTACCTCCAAGTGCACTTACCCATTAAGAGTGTGGCATTGCGGGGCTGACAAGATGGCTCAGTAGGTAAAGGTGCTTGCAGCCAAGCCTGATGACCTGAGTTTGATCCCCCAAGGACCCACATTATGGAAAGAGAGCTGACTTCTACAACTTGTCCTCTGACTTCACACACACACACACACACACACACATATTTTTAATGTGTGTACATTGTGGGCTTTCTGTTCTAGCACAGCCCTGCTATGTTTGCAGCCCCGTTTTTCATCCTGTGGGTGGGTCAGAGCACCCAGTCACTGCTTTTCTATGCGTTTGTTTCCACATAGTGTTTAGTGAATATACGTGTGGTGTGTGGATAACTGTGACTTTAGAAGTCATTCTGAATAATGCATTCCCAGTATCGAAATGATCCACAAGGTTCTGCTTGCTTTGCTGTACGGTAAAGTTTGTCAGGCAGCTTGGGAAAGTGGTGTTGACTTATCCAGAGTTAGCGGTGTTGGAGCCTGCTGTATCTTCATCGTTGGGGAGCCAAGGTATCCTCACGCTCTGTGGCCCCTCCAGGATAAGGATCATTTCCAGCTGATTTGTGTCTCTACTGAGGGACAGGGAACAGCCCTGTTGGCTTCAGAGCCACTCCTGCTGCTGGGAATTGTCCCACCCACCATTTGAGTCCATCTCCTGTTACATCTTACAGTCATGTAACTTGTTGCAGAAAAATTCTTTTGTAATCTGATTTTTTTTTAAGCAGACTGTCTTCCGCCATGTAGGTCTAATGTGTTTTCTTGGGGGAGGTTGCCCCTTTTCTTCTGTGCCTCTCTGCTACCCTTGGACAACGTGACTTCTTTCATCTGTTTCTGTTCTTTAAGACAGGGACAGTAGTGCTCCCCTTGCAGGATGAAATGCCTGGGACCAAGCTGGCCTTGGTGGCTTATGCCTGTAATCCTAGCACTTAGGAGGAACTAGAAAGAACAGGAGTTCAAGGCCAGCTTGTATTACATGTGACCCTGTCTAGGAAAACAACTAATAAAATGTTCTAGATGTGTTTCCAATTTCAGAGTTTTTAAAATTTTATTTATTTATGTGTATGAATGTACTGTCTGCATGTAGGTTTGTGCACCTGTGTCGTGCAATGCCGCAGAGGTCAGAAGAGGGTCTCGGATGCCCCTGGAACTGGAGTTCTCCTGGAATTGGAGTTACGGACAGTTCTTAGCTGCCATGTGGGTGCTGGGGATCGAACCTGGGTCCTCTGCAAGAGCAGTCGGTGCTCTTAACTGCTAGGCTATCTCTACCCCCAATTTCAGAGTTTTTAAGCACTTGGCTTCACCTCTGGTCACTGGCTTCTTGTCAGGATCCTGGGCTAGGCAAGGGGTTGACCTGCTTCCTTCAGGTCTCAGTAGTCCAGTGGTCATGAGGACATATGAGGGCTCTCCACTGTTAGCCAGCTGAGACAAAGGAGCCTGGGCTAACCCCCTGCCCTTGTCACCCTCCTTAGAAAGCAGAAGCAAGCTCAACGGTGGCTGTCCATCTGCTAAGGAAGAAGGCTGGAAGCGAATGCTGAGTCTCTCAGGGTTCAGCTCTGCTGTCCCCTGGCTGCATAGACCAGTGAAAGTGTCTGGTAACTCGACACCTCTGGCTGATAAGATTCCTGAGAGCCTGCTGTTTCCAGGGAGGCAGACTGGGAGGCTGCTGGGTTCTTAGACCCTGTGTCCCTCTCCTGGTATTGCTAAACTTAGACCCCTCCATTCAAGGCCACCATGTCACTAGGAGAGAGTGACAGAGGCTGAAAAGCCTATGGGGCATTGATGTGGGCAGGTGGCACCAGGACTGCCCTGGGGGGGGGCACTCCTCAGTGCCCCTTATTTATGCGCCAAGAAACAGATTCCCTCTCTAAAGTGCTGGCGACCAGACTGTTATGGATTTCAGAATTTTCCAGATTTGGGAGTATTTCCACGGACTTCACCTTTACTGGTTGGATAGTTCTGATCTCAGCATCTAACATGTAAACTGCTTCAAAATCTGAGACTTTCTAAGTACCCATGTGACATTCAAATACTTGGGTTTTAGATCATTCTGCACTTTGGATGTTTGGATTAGGGATGTCCAGCCCAGAGTAACTCATGAATAATCCTCCTCTTCCTCCTCCTCCTCCTCCTCCTCCTCCTCCTCCTCCTCCTCCTCCTCTTCCTTCTCCTCCTTCTCCTCCTCCGGCTTCCCTGTAGACCCAGCTGGGCTCGAACTTGCTGTATAGACGAGGCTGGCTTTGGAACTCGCAGAGATCCACCCACCTCTGCCTCTGCCTCCTAAGTGCCTGAGTGTGTTGGGATTAAAGCCATGTGCTACCCCTCCTGGGTAAATCATGCATTCTTTTTCTTTTCTTTTCTTTTCTTTTTTTTTTTTATCTATTGACAGTCAAGGAAAAATCAGGTATTCTTTAAATAGTGACTTGTTTATGGTTTAAGGTTAGAGGAGGAAAAGTCAGAGAGAGGCTCTAAGATCATGGTTGGAGTCTGGATGCCGGTCACCTAGGACCTTGGGCTCGTTGCTCTGCCTCTGGGCACCTCCTGTGGTAACTGGGTAGTAAGAACTGTTCCACAGGTGTTTGCAAAACACAGAGTAAAGAGCCATGCTGTATTTGAAGAGTGGCCTCCTCACCAGTGATTTCCATTTCTGATTTCCCTGTAGAATGCTCTGATTTTTGTATAGTTAGGAAAAAAATGTAATGTCAGGCTGGAGAGATGGCTCAGTGGTTAAGAGCACTGGCTGTTCATGCAGAAAACTGGGTTCGAATCCCAGTACCCACATGACAGCTAACAACTTTCCTTAACTCCAGTTCTGGGGGATCAATGCCCTCTTCTGACCTCCATGGGAATCGGATGACATGGGTACACTTATACACATGCAGGCAATATACTCATACAGATAAAATATAAAATAACAACATTCTTTCTTTGCTCCTTTAAAATAGAGGGAGCCATGAATCACTCTGACCACACAGGGTTCCTTGTTTCAAGTTGAGGAAACCCAGGACCAGGATTATTCTGGAGGAGGTAATCTGTGAGCCATGGAGAGATGTCTTCAGTTATTTTTCCTGAGATGCTCAAATGTCAGAGGGAGTGATGTTATTCAAAAACTAACATTTTAGGCTTCAAGATGGCTCAGTGGATAAACGTACTTGCCTGATGACTTGAGTTCAGTCCCTGGAATACACGTGCTGGAAGGAGAGAACTTATTCCCTCCTGCAAGTTGTGCTCTGGTCTCTACCTATGCACCAGGTGCATGCACACCCCCCTCCCATAGATAGATAGATAGATAGATAGATAGATAGATAGATAGATAGATAGATCAATAGACAGACAGACAGACAGACAGACAGAGTCTTAAATGATATGGCCATAAATGTGTGGCATTTATCCACAAACTGCCAGTTCCCACTGGCCAGCACAGCCCAGCCACCCACAGGGAAGGTTTGTTTGTGGAACGTGACGGTGTGCCTGTAGATAAGGTTTAGCAAAATGGCCAGCTTCTGGCTTGCAGGCTGATTTCTACCAGGACTGTGGGACACATGGTGACTTTCATTCTGATACTGTAGCTGAAAGGCTACAAGTTGCACAGGATATAGACCTGATCACTGCTAGAGTGCACTTGCAGAAAAAGACCTGACAGAAGGCCTGCTGAGTGACTGTTGTAAATTCTCTAGAAGATCAAAAAACACAGGTGTGGGCCAGCACAGGCCTCTGTTCTTTTGTGACAAGTTATGGGTATCATTTACGCCCCCTTTGGAAGCCCCTGGAGCCTCTGTCATTTGGCCACTGGTCTTTGTGCTGGCTCCCATTCAGAACTGGGGTCATCTGAATAAGCACAGAGGCTCTGTCATTGTCCCCCTGGTTACCCATCAACCATCCACCGCCTAGACCCAGCTGCCCATTTCCATGGTTACCGCCATTGCTGTACATGGAATCTGGGCTTGGGGGCAGGGAGCTGTCAGTAGCTACATGAGAAAGGTCATCTACAGCAGGCAGTCAGAGCATCAGGCTTTGCTGGGCCAGGATCTTCTTTTCTGGGTTCCCAGGTCTGCGGCCTGTGAGCTCAGCTTTCCCCAGTCAGGGGCTGAAACCACTGGAATTGGGAAAGCTGTGTGCCGGGCCCCTAGGCAAGATCACCACTGCCGCCTGACCAGGAGTTGGGAAGGCATAGTTGGAGGGGTGTCTTTTGTTTTTTGTTTTATTTATTTATTTATTTATTTTTGAGGGGGAGTGATTTTCAGATGGGGGAGAAGTCTGAAGCCCTTACAGGTCTGAAGGATCCAGAAGAGGCTGGCTGAGCTAGAAGCAGGGAAGGGCATTGGTACCCGATGCTTGTGGTTTTCAAAGGTGAAAACAGGGGATGCCGGGAACAGTCAGAGTCAGGATCATGGTGACAGGAGCTGCTTTGATACTGTACACACACAGTTACCACCAAGTACCTGGCTCATGGTTGAGGTTGATGGTTGTGTGTTCTGGGGTCTGCCAGCTCCCAGCCTGCCTTGCCTTTCCTTGGTCGTTCTGGTTTGGGGATTAGTGATCCCAAACCAGGAGTGTTACCCTCTCCCTTGCCTATGTCGATATTTTCATGGTCTTCTCCCATTGTGCCCAGTTCTCTCTCTGATGGAGTTAGGTGGGGTAGGAGAAGGTGCAGCTCCCGTTGCCCACTTGGCTCAGCGTATTTATTCTATTTGAAGTTTCCGCCCCCACCTCTTCCAAAAATGCCACCTTTATCGCAAGCTGCATTCCACAGCCACTTGACATCCCTCGTAGGTGTTTGGTTCTAACCCACTCAGCCTGCTGTCTCGTTACTGTTCACATTCCAGCGGACGTGATGAGCTCATTCCTTGCTCTTGCTGTTTGCTGCTGTGGTTTTTTTAGGCTAGTCCTGGCCGACGTCTGATAAGCGCATTGTGGAGCTCTGTTGGAGCCCTAGGAGCTTCAGTGAGAACAGCATTATGTTTATGAATTACTCTGGGTTGAATAGTGAGTGCTGTCCCCCATCCCCGCACACCAGGGCCCAGAACCTGTAAGTGTGACTTTATTTGGAAAAGAGATCTTCACAGATATGTTTAAGCTTGGGATCTAGAGAACAGATCACCCTGGATTAGTGACTCTAAGTGCAGTGGCAGGGGCTCTTAAGAGAAGAGGTGGATGAGGGACATAGCTCAGTAGTAGAGTACCAGTGCAGTGTGTGCTTGAGGCCCTGGGTCGATCCCCAAAAGAGGGGAGGGGGGAGGGAGAGGGAGGAGAAACTGGACGTATAAAAGACGGGCTAGTATTAGGGCAGTGGACTCCCAAGGCAAGGAATACCCAGGACTGCTAACCCTACCAGAAACAGAAGAGGCCTGGATGGACTCTCAGACTTACCCCCAGACACTCTGGAAGGAGCCAGTCCTGCCTATAACTTGAATTTAGAATTTCATCCTCCTCAACTTATCACTCTAACTTAACAAATCTTAGCAGTTGGGAAAAATGACCTTTCTCCAAAGATGTCATGTTATTTTTCTATTTAGAATGGCGTGTCTATATATTTTTTTATTTTTTAAAACATTATTTGCGCCAGGCGTGGTGGCACATGCCTTTAATCCTAGCACTCAGGAGGCGGAGGCAGAGGCAGGCGGATCTTTGTGAGTTCAAGGCCAGCCTGGTCTACAGAATGAGTTCCAGGTCAGCTGGGGCTACAGGGAGACCCTGTCTCGAAAAGACAAAAAAAAAAAAACACCCCAAAATTATTTGCTCTGTGTGTGCGTGTGTGTGTGTGTGTGTGCGTGTGTGTGTGCGTGTGTGTATATGTGTGTGTGTATATGTGTGTGTATGTGTGTGTGTGTGTGTGTGTGTGTGTGTGTGTACTGACGCATGTGGAGGTCAGGACCTCTGGAGTTGGTTCTGCTCTCCCACCATATGGCTTCAGCGGTTGAACTAAAGTCTTCAGGCTTGGTGGAAGACACCTGCCGAGCCACCTCACCAGCTCTTGAGTGTATCTTTTATGTACTTTAGTAAAATTGATAATGTTTGCCACATCCAGATTTCATTTTAGTCTCGTTTCTAGGAACAATCTCTGGCTTTCACTGCTATTGTAAAAGGGATTCTGTTTTCTTTTTCCATTTTCTTTTTCTCCATAACATTTTCCAGCTGGCCCTCGCTGGGTGTTGAAAAGCACTGATGGTGGTTTTGTTCTCGAAGCCATCTCATCAAGCTCTCTTATTAGTGAAGATAATTTCCCAGTTGATTTAGCCAGGACAGCTGCCAAATTGACTCTAAATAACGTAGGTCTCATTCCTTCGCCTCAGTCTCTCCTGTGTCTTATTTTGTGGTTGTTTTATTTTTACCCTTCAGGTCTTGCACAGCCTGTGTTCATTTGCTTATAAGCAGGATTTAGATTTCCTGGTATAAAGTCTGGGATAATTCTCTTTTGTTTTTGAGGCAGGTTCTCACTGTGTACCCCACACTGGCCTTGAATTCAGGCCTCAGCTGCCTTGGCCTCCCTGGGGCTGGATCACAGGTGTGTGCTACCATGTTCACCTAGAGCTCTAGAGACTTGTGACACTAGCTTTTGGGAGTGCACTTGCTCACTTCTGACCTTGTGAAAAATTATTTGCTCATTCAATATTCATTTAGCATCTACTGTTTTTTTTGGGCTTTTTACTAAATTTCAAGAACAACACTTTGTATAGAAGTTGAGAAGAAACAAATTAGATATAAACATTGGAAAGAAATGACAAGGCTGTTATTCACAGATGATATGAGAATGTTACCAGGGGTTAGGGTCTAGGCTGGCTATTGCCAGGCTCTTATTTTATTCAGGAATGAAATAAACACACAGATTACAAAGGAACAAGAAAAGTTTGCTCAAAACAAATCGATAGTACAAATCTACAGTGGGCCACACAAGTGAAGGTTCTCAAGGGTCCTAGGTTGTTGCCTGGGGCGGCTTCTTATGAGGTCTAAAGGAAGGAAGAGTTTGGTTACTAGGTGCACAGTTTGGGTGGTTCTCCGATTGACAGATTAAGTTACATGTTCATTTCTGTATCGCTCATGTCTGTTCCCATAATGCATCTTATTTTAATGGTGTGCACACCCAAATCATGCATAGGTGTAAGATGGTAAATCAGAGATTCTTATTTAAAGTTCACTTTGAAGGGCTGGAGAGCTGGTTCAGCAGTTAAGAGCGCTGGCTACTCTTGCAGAGGACCCGTGTTTGATTCCCAGCACCCACATGTTGGCTAACAACCATCCATAATTCCAGTTCCAAGGTATATGAAACCTTCTTCTGACTTCCTTGGGTACTGCATGGCATGGGTACACTAACATATATGCAGGCATAACACTCATACACATAAAATAAAAATAAATTAATAAAAATAAATTAAAAAAATAAAGTTCACAGCTGGGCGTGATGGCGCATGCCTTTAATCCTAGCACTTGGGAGGCAGAAGAGGCAGGCAGATCTTTGTGAGTTCAAGGCCAGCCTTGTCTACAGAATGAGTTCCAGACAGCTATGGCTATAGGGAAACCCTGTCTTGAAAAAAAAAAAAAAAAAAAAAAAAAAAAGTTCACTTTGAGGACATAGATTGCCTTATTGTACCTGTGCCCCAAACCAGTTTAGGCCAGAACAAGCTTCTAACTCTCATTCTAGATTTAAGCTAAGTAAGATGGAATAGAATGTAAGTTTGATGGCTGTTAAAGGGAGGACTTATTCCTTTGTTCAGAGTGGGGTTTGCATGTGCAGTACATGCAGGTAAGGGTCCTAGGCTCCCAAGTACATTTTTACAAAACCTGTATGTGAATAGCTCAAACCAAGCCAGTGCTTGATAAACTATTCCCTAGCTTATCTGTCTCAACTACATACAAAGAAAACCCACAAGAACAAGCAGATATTTGATGCAACTAAGGGTATTGAGCAGGATTATGGGATACTTAGCTACTATATAAAGTGGGGTGTTGGGCTGGAGAGATGGCTCTTGCAGAGAACCTGTCTGTATTCAGTTCCCAGGAAGCTGATAACTGCCTGTAAATTAGTTCCAGGGAGTAGCTTCTGTGGGCATCTGCACATGCGTATGAACACATATATAAAAAAAATAATAATAAAAATAAATCTTAAAAAATAAATAAGATATGTTTTCTAAATGGAAAGGAAAATGCTTCATTTATAATAGCATACAAGATCAAATAATTGGGAGTGAATGTAGCAAAAAGTTTGCCAAAAGATAATGAAATCTTATTGAGAGAGACTCAAGATGACCCCAGTATGGAGGGCTTCCCACCTTCCCACAGTAGAAGACTCGCCATTTAAACATGTCATTTCTTGCTGGGCATGATGGTGGTGGAAGCCTTTAATCCCAGCCCTCAGGAGGCAGAGGAAGGTGTATTTTTGTGAGCTCAAGGCCAGCTTGGTCTAATAGTGAGTTCCAAGCCAGCTGTAGCTACAGGGAGACCCTGTCTCAAAAACAAACAAACAACAAGCAAACAAAACTGAAAGAAAGCAAAAGATCCCATCTCTCCCAGATTAGTGTATACATTCAAAACCCAGAGATGTTTAGGGAAAATTCAATAAGACTGACAAGCTGATTCTAAAATGTATGTGAAAATAAATTCATAGACAATAGACAAGGCAACTTTGAAGAATCAGGTGGGAGTGTGTGGTTGGCTTGGTGTCAAACTTGTCAGAAAACCATTGTGATTATGAGAGAGGCCGAGGATGGTTAGAGGTGAGTAGCATAGGACAGAGCCCAGAAGATGAGCTCAGTGTATTCAAGTCCTAGCCAGAGCAGGGAGACCCTCGCAGAGTCCGGCTCCTCAGGAGCAAGTTTTCCTGCTCTTCTCTCTCACTGTTTCATTCTGAAGATTCCCTTTGAGATTTTTCTTGTTTTTCAGTTTGTTCACTTTCTTATCAATGAGTCTAACCTATTCTTTAAAATTTTTTTTATGTATATGAGTATATTATCTGCATGTGCGTAAGTGCACCCATGTTGTCCAGTGCCCTTGGAGGTTGGAAGAGGGTGTCAGATTTCCCTGTGACTGGAGTTATGTATGGATGGTTGTTAGCTGCCATGTGGGTGCTGGGATTCAAACCTGGACATAGTTCTATTTTTTAATGATTTGAATGTTTAAAGTTTATTTATTTTTAATGTATATGTTTGTGTCTGTGTGCATGAATGTGCATGTGTGAATGTATGTGTTTGGAGTCTGGAAGGGAATGTTGGCTCTTGAGCTGGAGTTATAGGTGGTTATGAGCTGCCTGATGTGAGTGGCTGGGCACTGAATCAGTTCCTCTGGGAGAGCAGTGCATGCTCTTGATTGCTGAGGCTTTTCTCTATCCCAGCATAACAGTTATTATGCCTGTGTTTTTTTCAAATATGTTAATTATTGTTTTATCTGTATGAATGTATTGCCTGCATATATGTAAGTGCACCTGTGTTCTGCAATACCTGCAGGGGTCAGAAGAGGGTGTCAGATTCCCCTCTGGAACTGGAGTTATGAATGATTGTTAGCTACCATGTGGGCGTTGGGAATTGAGCCTGGGTCCTCTTCAAGAGCAGTCAGTGCTCTTAACTACTGAGCCATCGTGGTCTGTTTCCCGTTATCCCAAAGTGTCTGATGATTATTATCAGTCATCTAGTCATGTGCTTGGTTGTTGCTTTATTTCATTTTATTCTGTGTGTGTGCACATGTGTGCACACGTATCTGGATGCCAGACTCAGATGTTGGTGTCTTTCTCAGTCCCTCTCCACTTTATTTTATTTTTATTTTGTTATTTTTATTTTATGTGTATGAGAGTATTGCCTGCACCCATGTCATGTAATGCCTGCTGAGGTCAGAATAGGGTGTCTTGATCCCCGGGAACTGGAGTTACAGATGGCTGTTTAGCTGCCATGTGGGTGCTGGGAATGGAACCTCTGCATGAGCAACCAGAACTCAACCTCTGAGCCCTTCCACCCTAGTTTTTGGGAAAACAACTCACTGAACCTGGAGCTCTGATTTAGCTGGATAAGCTGGTCAGCAAGTCCCTAGTGCTTGGATTACACTTGCCCACTGCCACACCTGGATTTTTTTCCTCTTTTGTTTATTTTTTAAGGGATTCTACAATATAATAACACACTTGTTTTCAGATAACATTGATGTTACTCAGTTTGCCGTACAATTAGGTAATTGGTGCATTTTTTTTGAAGTGAGCCAAATTATTAAGCATAAGCAATGAGTGTAAGTAACATTCATGTAAAACCAATTTGCAAGTATCTATGTCCAAATTTTGAACAACCCAAGGTTCCCATAGTCCAGTTGGAGATGCTTGTATGCACAGGCATGTTGATCAATTAGGAGTCCAGTCTATATTGCTGTA